>VZTY01022176.1:0-31352 GCA_013400935.1 Turnix velox | reverse complement strand
TGTTGCCATCAGATGGCTGGATGTGTTGCTGTACTCAGACTTCTTTGCAGGCACTCTGTGAGAGTTCAAAAGCTGGTGCTGCTTAAAAATCAAAGAGAACCTTGAAGCCAGCTCATCTGATATAACATCTTCCTCTTGATGTTACAGCAGCTTTACATATCCTGGACCACGTCTTCAGAGCTTTAGTTTATTCAACTAGAATGTGTTGACATGAAATGCTTTCTTTGGTATTGCTGGTTGATGAGGAGCCTCTTGTGCCACAGCAGTTACACACCAGTTGAGTTGCTGTTAGGACTGAGGTGTGAACTGAACTCCTGGCNCACTGCTTGCTATCTGGCAAATATTGTTCACCGGGCTGAGCTTGAGGTTACAGGCTTTACCCAAACCTTTGATCGAGCAGTGCAGTTCCTCAAATGGTTGCATTTGTAATGGCATTTGTGTGAATGAAGACCTGGAGGTTGAGAGGTTGAGCAGGATGGATCCTCTGTGTGGGCTGAACTACCACACTTCAACTAATGTGGCCTCCAGAGTAGAGGCAAGATCTAGCAATCCCCACCAGCAGAGTGGTCAAGGAGCCAGGCAAAAGACTTTTTAAATGAGTCTCACTTAAGACCTCTTACTCTACATCTGGACCTCTTAAATCAAACCCATTGCTTTGAATTTTATGTTGTTTCTGCACCGTAGTGTTAAACTGAGGTATAGCCTTGTAATAGTATTGCCCTCTGTTTTCAAATCATGTTGTTATTGTCTAATAACTTCAAGTAATCAATCTTGGAGGTTCCAGAGAAAAAAGAAATGAATTCTCTGAAGTTGAGATGCCCGTGGGTCTCATGTATGAGAAACAGCAGCAATAATTCAGTTTTATTAGACATGGCAACATAAGACCCTAAAACTTAGATGAAGAAGCATTTGATTTAAGCATAATACTGTCAGTATTAGTATATAAAGGGAAGTTCAAAGAGAGAGGAAGCTACAGACTGCATTTTCAGGTAGTTAAGATGTCCATGATGCTTTCCTTGCTGCTGCCTCCTGTCTTCATAATGTCATTGCCAGTGGATGAGACTAGTGAGTGGTACTGGATGAACATCAGACTTCAGAACTGCAGATTTACCTCTCATTGAGCTTTCTGGCACGCTTTTACCTACTTGGACTTAATTCTCTTTAACTTTGGCCCATAATAAAAGGAGAGTTTCTGGCTAGGCTCATTTGCTCTCATTTCCTCTAGCATTGCGCAGACTTGCTGCTTTATTTTGCAAATCTCAAAAGATGTCTGATCTCAAACCAGTTGTAGCCATCTGAGGTGTGGGTATATTGAAATGGATGCTCTCACTCAGCTAAAGGTGCACCTTGCTTTACTGTGAGCCTTTGGGTGGCTCACATGTGCTTGAAAGGGATCTAGACTTTATGGAAATGCTTCCTTGTCCTTTCTAGTCAATACAAAAAGGTTGTCTGGTGCAATTTTCTAGTGACCTGTTTCTAATTACCATGCAAATTAGCTGCTTGGTGATGGAGATCAGACTTGCAAATACTAAGTGCTAATATGTGTTAAGCTGGGAAATCCCTGGCATCTGTTTAAAGCTCCGAGGCTGTCAACCTTGCTTTTGCTGCTGTGGTTCCCTCCGGAGGAAGAAAGCTATTGCAACCTGCTGTCAAATGGCTCCTTTGTCTGCCTTTAAAGAGTAGAGATTTTAATTTTGTGATATTGATGCTTGTCGTCCCTCCTTGGGCTGTAAATGTACTCCAGTGCCTCCTGCTGCACCAAAATTGGCTGTTGTGAAAAGGGGCAAGATGAGAACTTTGACTTTTTCCCTGGAGGAACTGCAGTGTTCCATGAAGTAACTTTCTTTTTCATACTGGTGTTACAAATGCCAACTAAATGAAGAAATTAGCATATTTATTAATGCTTGTCATCACTTGGAAGTTTTAATTTTTCATGAAATGCTGCTGGCTGGCTTATATTTAGAAAGTGACTTTGATTTAACAGGCAGAGGTGATGAATTCAGTAAAGTTCTGGTCAAAAAAGTATGGCTTTATCTTTGTCCTTGAGGCATCTGCTTATTTTGATGTCACAAAATATCCTGTCTGTCTTCTTCAGCTTTTGTGCCAGAATTCCCTGTTGCAAGTAATTGTAATAGCTGATTTAGTTACACATTTTGGCACAAACTGTATAAGGTACAGTAAAACCCTACTTGCTGTTTCAGATTGCAGCTTGTTGGTACTGCTGGTAATTAAGAAAAAGAACTTTTGTGCACGTGGTGCAAATTTGAAATGGAAAAAAATAAGCAAGTAGGTGCTCAAAAGTCCATTTCTTCTCCAAAATGCATCTAAGTCTTAAGCTTGGTTAACAGAACAATATTGAAACATCAGACTTTCAGCAAAACTGGGTCTATTTTGAAGAGGATGAAAAAGGACTTTTATCTGTTTAAGTGGGTTCAAAGAGTTAATAACCAAATGTTTGGTTGCAGATGGAGTCATCTCTCTGCTCACTGAAGCATGTTTTTAGCCAGTCCCCTGTGAGCTGCCTCCAGTGAAGGTGATGGCAATGTGTGGCTGGTCCTTAATGGCACTGAGCTGCAGCAGCAAAAGGGTATGGAAATTAATTTGATGGAGGTGCTGTGCTCAGTAGCTTGGAGCAGTGTAGAAACAAAATCGGTTTTGTGAAAAAATCCAACAAAAATTTAGCTTAGATTAATGTGGAGGCTCTTAATGAGTCTAATTAAAAGGAAATGCATGTGAAGAATCAGCATGAATGACTTTTAAATTCAGGAGTGTTCTTGCATAGGCTATGCTTCATTTTCCTTCCAAGAAGAAGACTGTGAAGGTGCCTTGTAAGAGTTAAAGCATTTCAACAAGCTGCATATTGAAGCCTTACATTAGCTTGAACTCACACACCTCTCCTGTCTTTAAGAACCTCTGCTAATCCTGCTTCCACTGAAACTTTAAATAGAAGGTGAGGAAGAAGGATCAAGTCTTCAGATCAAAGAATTGGTGGATTAACTCTGATTTGCTTGTCTGGAAGGGCAGTAAGAACTGGCTTCTAGTGGTGAGCCCCTCCTGTGTTAGTAAGATCTTGCTTGTTCTGACCAGATTTTGTGCTGCATACATGCAGAGTCATTGAAAACAAAGCTCTTCCAGAAACGTGGGAAACTACCTGGGTGTTTTAGAGGATATCTTACTGCAAGAAGTTAGCAAAGTTAGTGCCAAGTTAGAATGATTATCTGTCTTTGGTTTGGGAGTGATGTGTAGAGAAACCTGCTATTCCAGATGTTTGGTGTTTCTCTGGAGTCTCTTCTGAAGTCAGGCTGAGCCTTTGTGATAACTTGCTGAGCTGAAAATGGCAGAGATAGTGTTTGTTCCTTAGACCAGACAAATCATTGCACCCACTTCCCTAAAAGCAGGCCACAATCAGTCTGGGTCTGTAGAAGTAATTTTTATTTAGGTAGCCATGGAGCTCTGGTGTTCAGCAGGTTCTCCTTGCTTTGCTCTGCTTCAGGAATAGGGAGGCTGCCACTGAGCAAAGGCACTTAACTGGAAAGTGTGAGAAAATATATGCTTCAATAATACATTTTCTTCCCAGTTTTAGATTGCAAGAACAAGGGAAGCAGCTCAGTTTTCTGAAGGTCATTATCTTGTGAAGTTGAAATTCATTACTCAAGGACGTGGGACTGACTCTGCTGAAATGGGGTGGACTCTGAGAAACAGCTTTGCAAATTCAGATGGACAGAAATCTTATGTGTCTTAAATTACTTGGAACTGTGTGAATCTGCTTGTGATAACAAGCTGTGGAGCTTCCTCAGAGCTAACAGCCCTTCAGTGGTTTGAGTTGGGTTTGGTGTAGGGACTTCCTTGAGGTTGTTGCACATCTCTTACCAACTTTGTGACTACCTGATAAGTGCTAGATTTACAAGTCTTGGCCTATAAAATGTAATCACAAACATAACTGATAAGGAACAAGTTAGATTTTTTAGCATTTTTTTTATTTTTAGAGAAACATAGTGCTTCTAACACAGGAAGATGCATGCAGTATGGTGAAGACTTCAGAATAAGTCCTGATATTTCCTGATACTGAACTATAATTCACTCTTATTTTGCATTCATTTTGCCTGAAGAGCTGAAAGCCCCTCTGGCACAGGAAGAACGTTTTTATTTATAAAAATTATTCTTATGAGAGTTAGCCAAACTGTTTTTCAACCTGCAAATGTAATTTCTTCACAGGTTTGTGCCCTTCTTTGGCTTGTTATGCTAAGAACTGCTCCCAGGACTTCAGTGTGTCTTACTGGGTCTGTAGGGAAGAGAATATAGAGGGTTTTTTCTGCCTTCTGATCTTACTTTCTGGCTGAGCTGAGCCTGGCGATTGAAGTGCTGGGGGTTTTCAGGAGCAGGTCCACGATAGCTCAAATTAATCTAAGTTAATCTTTTATTTGTGTGCCATCTTCCCCACCCAGTGGCACTGGCCTTGGAGGCTGTTGTGAAAAGCTCAGTGGAAAGCAAGAAACTAGCAGGAAGCTCCTCATAGAATTTGTTAAGAAAAAGTAAGGAGGGTGTTATGAGTTTTCTTTATTCTCCCTCCATAAAAAGTCACACGTTGTAATTCACCAAGTACTCATTTGCTTGATGAGTTCTGTCAGATTTCACTTCAGTATATCTGAAAAGGACTGGAAATCTTTTGCTTTGTAACAGAAATGTGATGCAAAGGTCTCTCACTTAGAAGGATCACATGGATGCTTAATTGCTTTGCCCTCTGTGCATGGTGGCAGTGAACTTTGTGTGTGCTAAAAGCAGGTGACAGTGAAATAAATGTCAGTGCTTCAAGAGGATGAGAAGTGTGAGGTGTGAGGAGGAAGCCTGTCATTGATGTGGAGATTCTTTGCAGTCCAGTTACACCACCTCAGTTATGGGTAACACTTCATGAGTGCTTTTTTTGTGAGGTTATTGTTTTAGGGTTTGTCTTGAAAAAAGGATAAGCAAAACCAGGAAAAGTTTCTTATGTCGAGATAGATGAAAATTAAAGTTATTCCAGAGTATCATCTCTTCTTGACCTTGGTGTTACAGCTTAGTTTGGAAATTTTTTAGATTATCCATTAAAAAATACCCTTCTTAATCTGGTTGCCTCAGGAAATCGGGGAGATGCTTAGTTAGAAAAGTGAACTCAAATTAGCTCAATTCAGTTCTTTGGGTCTCAGGAAGCTTGTCACTGTTGCTTTTGGAATGCCTGACCTGTGATTAAATGAAAATTGTCTGAACATGGCAGTTTTTCATTTGCTCTGAGGCTTTTCTGTCCTTGCTGCTTGTTTTTGAGGGCAGTGAAGATTGCTACTGTGCCAGGTGTTCCTTCTTTGAGCACAGCTACATTGCCATGATGCCTGGGCAAAGAGCAGGGAACCACTTGTCTTGGTGCCAAGCCTAGCACTCACCAGGAGCTACAGGTTTTCAACACACAGCTGATAGCAAGGCACACAAAAGGGAAAAACCCCAAACTTAAACTTACCCTTCCAACCCAAACTATTCAATGATTCTATGATCTTGCTTATTGCAACAAGTTCAAAATGTAGTTCATAGAAAACTGTGTACAGTGAATTTGTTTATTGAGATACTGAGCAAAACTCCTGAGAACTGCTTCTGAATGCTGCATGCTCTCTGGAGATTTTGTTAGTGAGTTTCTTCTCCATCTGATCTCATTTTTTAGATGCCTCAGACTCTTGTGTCATATTGGGACTTTAACCCAAATGACACCACTGAACCTTTGAGTGCTTACTTTCAGTATGTCTTTTCCTAAGACTTAATTTTCACTTTGAAAATCAAGTAGTGTGTATCTCACAAGAAATAGTAATGGTTGCTACTGTGCCAGGTGTTCCTTCTTTGAGCACAGCTACAGGGTGCTCCTACCTCTCACTGTTACTTGGGAATATCTGACTTATTTCTGGAGATCTGTTTGGTACATCTAAAATAACTTCTGGTATTCTGGGTTTTATCTTTCATTGAAAACTGTCATGAGGCAATCATATCTGCAGCCTCTGCTCTGCATTGTGTAGTAATCCTAAAATAGATGTATAAATTATTTAGTAACCTCATTGGGTAAATTTTCAAGTTTCCTTTTTCTTTTGTAGTGGCATCGAAATTATTTTTAACCCAGCAGAGCTAATTCTCACCCTGAGCAAAAGCTTTTTAAGACTAGTGAAAGACACCATGGGAGACCAAAATGGGGGGTTTTCATCAGGGTGTTGACCTGTGCTTGAAGCACTCAGATAACACCTTGATTTTGCAGAAATTACACCACCTTAACATTGTTTTTCTCTTATCATTCTGATAGAAATCTGCATGCAAGAGACTTGAATCTCACATTGGGTGGAAAACTGCTTACTTGAGGGTACTGCTGTCAGCTTTTCCCTGTGTGTCCCCAAAAGTGTGCCACTACCTTCTCGTGGCTGTGTGAACTGTGTTGTGTCCTTGTGCTGCTTTGATAAGAGCAAATCAAACTCTAAATATCCTGTTCTCAAGTCTTATCTGTTGGGGAAAATATGTGTATTCTGCTTAGGGTCTGGGACAAAACAATCTCTTCTGTGTGGCCACCAGCAAGCTGGAAATAATCCTGACAACTAGGTATTGCCTATTAGGCATTTCCGTGCTTGCAGAGGGTTACAGCTTTGTCTTCTCCACAACTGGGCTTCAGGTGGTGAGAAAAACCTTGCTTTATGGGTAGCTTCATATAGATTAACAGTGCCTAGTTAGGCACTATACAGACTGCCACCAGAAGAGACTAGGTGTTTTCTGTGACATGGCAATTTCTGCCTACTGAATACTTGACATCTGAAGTTCTCTTTTAGATAAATATAAAAATTCCTGTTAGAGGAGGACGAAGGTGTAGTGCTGCCTGCCCTACCTGATCCAGGTTGCCACCCTCTCAGGCTGTGATCCTTAGTTCTCTGTGGCCACAAAACCCTGCCATTTATTCTGCTGCTTGTCAGAAAGAAAGAGGAGGGAGAATAACCAGCCCTTCCTAGAGAATTGTTGATTAAATCCCTGTGTTTTGGTGGGTGAGGACTCTTAAGCAGTGATGGTGGTGGTGGTACCACAATGTCTGCAGTGACAGTGGCTAACTCAGTGCTTTTCTCCCCTTTCCCTCACTCCCCCGTTATTTTCTTGGTGTCGCTATTAGGAGAGAAGCTGTAGGTGTGCTCAGTCTTTTTAATTGCAGCTTGTCTTTATTCATAGCTTTTTAAGTAGGAGTTATGGAAACAGTAATTGGAAGGATTTGTGGGCAGGTGTCTGGCTCTTCTACATTGCCAGTAAGACATCTTTCTACTAACATTGCTTTCCAGAAAGCTCTCTGAGCTCTTTTTTTTTTTGTAAAAAAAAAATCAAGCATCAAACATGGCTTGTATTTTTTTTTTGGTTTTTTTTGAAGTTGCTCATCTGTGCAAAAGTAGTCAGCTATAATTTCTTCCTTTGGCTTCAGGGAAGCAGTTACTGATCTGGCTTCTTACCGGGTATCATTTTAAAATCCTCTGAATTACCATTACTGCCAGAATTTTCAAGCAAAATGCTTGGCTTAACAGCTCTATCCAGCTATTGAGCCGAGCAGTTCAAGCTGAAAAACTCCAGTGCTTTTTGGAAAGGAGCTCTCAAAGCTACAAAAAGCATTAAAGGCCAAGCTTCTATGGCAGAGGAGACCAGTGCCCACAGAGGAGTGCATGGAAGCTCAGTGCCTGGGGCTTCTGTGAACAAGGTTAATTTAAATCTACTTGGTAAGGAAGTACAGAGCTTGAATAAGGTGTGTTCACTTTTCCTTGTTTTAATCCTTTAATCATTGTAGTGAACTGGAGACAAAGGTACTTTGGTCCTCTAATAGTGTTTTTATTTGTGTGTTCTGAAGGCAAGCAGATTTTTATTTGTTAGTCTGTTACTAATCCCATGGAAACCTTCCCTTAGCAGTGGCTGTAAAGAACTTATTCATGCTGACTTTTTTTTTTCTGTTGAACAGAGTCCAACTGATTTTATCCAGAGTTAAAATAAACATCATAGTTTGCTTTTCATCCAGTTATATAAAGAAAACATTATGATTCATCCAGGTGAGGAGTTCTGTAGCTGCGTACAATGTTGTGCTGGTCCTCTGCTTTTGAAGAAATTAAACCCGAGCAAAGGAGGGAAAAAAAAAAAGCAGCATTTAAATTAGTTAAATTTAAATTTAAATCTAGTCCCTTCAAATGCCTTGTGGCTTTGCATCTGCCTTTCCCCCAGTATTTTGTACACAAATTCCTAAATAGCTGGAGCACAGTGTGCTGGGACTCAGGCCTGCCAGTGGGTTGATGACTCATTTCCTTATTGGTGCAGATGTGTACAGTAAATGATTCTGGATAACTCCTTTCCTATGAAATGCAGCTCCCCTGAGAGAAGGGAACCAGACAGCCATCACTTTCATTCCATGTGCACAAAATCCTGATCCTGGAGAGAAGCTCAAATGGCTTTTCTCTCTGGAGACACTTGAGGTTAGTTCATAGCAAAGGGTAAGTCTTGAAAACTGATACATGATGCTGCTTTAGGGTTTTTGAATTTATTTTTTTTATCATGCTTTTCCATCGAGCTTAAACAAGTTGCCATTTATACCAGCACAATTCTTTAGGCATTTATTTGGTTTCAACATGTTGTACTTTTCAACAAAACTTCTTTTGTAGGATGTGCCCTACCTTTTGACCAAGCAGGAATGAAACACTGCTGTATTTTTTCCCTCGGTAAAGGCATTAAGACACAGTGGCTTCCCTAAAAATCTAGGTGTGTGCTGAAGTATGGGCTGAGATGAGGCAAGAAGGTAAAATAAAGCACATCATGCTGCTTAGGTTGTGTCTCCAAGAGGAGAACTGGCATTTGTGG
This sequence comes from Turnix velox, assembly GCA_013400935.1. Lineage (NCBI taxonomy): Eukaryota > Metazoa > Chordata > Aves > Charadriiformes > Turnicidae > Turnix > Turnix velox. Next base: position 22,484 of record VZTY01022176.1, on the reverse strand, counting down.
TGTTGCTGGTGGTGCTGAGGTCTCTGGCTGAGCTCTGCACCCACCTCTCAGCTCTGCCATGACTCACCCACCCCCCCTGCCTTCACTCACCCTGACGTTTATAACCTGGTTTGATGTTCTGATGTAAAATCAGGATGCAGAATGCCTAACCATGTTGTGAATCAGCTGTTTTCATCTGGTCTTTCTGATCTTTGCCTTTTTCTTGCTGTGGCTCTTACAAAAAGAGAACCAGACGCTAGGGAAATCAATTTACCACAACAATTTGTGTGGCTCCCAGGCAGATTGATTTAAATAAGCAAGGAGCTTAGATTTGAATAATATCAGTCTTGCTTGAACACTCCAGTAATTTTTCTAGAGTCTTCTAGTTGAGTGATATTATTTGCAGCTAATTTTAGCTTTTATTGCTAAGCTTGGTATGTTTCCTGACTAAATTGATATGATCTGTAATTATTTAAATGCTTGCATCTTAATGTTACTATCTTTTTTTAAAATAATGTTTAAAAATGGAAAGACATTATCTACTGTATTACTTTTCCATGCATCAAGCTGCCTTTGGAAAGAAATGGAAATGTAATTAAAATGTAGAAAATTAGTATTGTTAAAGTAGAACCGAAATATTTGACTTAACTAATGAATCAGGGCAGTTGTTTTACATGGAAAAATTAATACATCAGTGGAATTTTCCTGGTCATTATGACCTTTGAGATTTGAGAGTGTCTTTTTTTCCTTTCTAATGGTAAAAAAATTAAGAATCAATTCCTAGTCAGTGCCTCAGCTTCACGGTAGTGAAGTTGTAATTGAGAAGCTATTTCGTTCACACATGCAGAAAGGAATTGTTTGTCAGAAGTCAGTGATGAGTTCCCAGAGGAGTAAAGGAAAGTTTTGCTCTTCCAGCTTCCTGGGCTGTGAAAGTGTGAGTTCAAGAGCTGAAGCACTCACTATAGGTCTCCTGTCACTCAGGAGTGCTGTGATCTGATTTCACCAGCATCCTTGGGAATTTTAAATTTGGTGCATCTTAGAATCATGGGATGGTTTGAATTGGAAGGAACCTCCAAAGGTGAGCAGGGACATCCTGCACTAGATCAGGCTGCTTAGAGCCTCATCAAGCCTTGCCTCAAGTTCTTAAGTTCTTCCAGGGATGGGGGTCTCTAAAACCTGTCTGGGCAACCTGTTCCAGTGTCTCACCACCCACATGATGAAGAACTTCCTAATGTCCTAATCATGCCCAGTTTTATTGCTAATAGTACCACCCATTTATTGTACTTGGTTACTTTGATTCTCCTGTGTGTGAGGGGAGAGAACTCAATTTCTGCCTGCTTATGCTGTCTTGAATTTCTTCAGCTTTTTGGTCACACAGACTGGTGGTGGGGACATCTTCATGACTGAAGCTTTTATTGATTTATTCTGACCAATGTTTTCTGGCTGTCCCAGATTGCATTTAGCTGTACTTCCTATTTCTGGGGAGAGCTGCATATTGAGAGTGTAACAAATAGGATGGATGCTTTACCTGACCACCTTAAAGAGTTCTGAAATGAGTTTTCTGATTATTGATTTTTCTTAAGGAAGGGCATAAAATCAGTAGTGTGCAGTTGTTACTGTGAAGCACAGCTCAAGGCTGCCTTCTGAAGTGCTGGGTACAGAACAGGGGTTATTTTGGACATCAGTCTTGGCAGCCACCCTTTCCATATGGGAAGGACTGGGAATGGAAGCAGGACACTGTGCTGTTTCTAGGACTCCCTCAAAATAGCCTACAGTCTTTCACTGCTGAGTTCAGCAGGTGATGGTGAGAATCCAGCAAAGTAGATTTCTGGGTGGAATCTTGCAAGGGGCTGGAGAAATCCTGACCTCCCAAGGCCATGTCTTCATTCTTTGTCACAGAGTGATGCTGCTTGCAGGCTGCCATGTGGGCTGTGCTTTGGCCCTTCATGTGGCCTTATTTGCAGGTATTCCCATGGTGTTTCCAGGGGCAGTGCTGTTCCATAAGTGAATTTATAATAGACTTTTTGCCTCTCTAGAGTTAACAGGATGTGCTCTTTGGAATAACCGATGGTTTTCAGCTGAGGAGTTTCTTTAGGAGAATTGGAAAATGAATAACATAGGAAATCCAGCTTTCTTCAGATGTAGGCTGATCTTTTAATTTTTTTTTAAATTTGGATTTTTGGCTCTTGTCAGTGATGTCAAATCAAGGGCTTGTGTGCAGTGGCTCTTTTCGGCTCCATTGTTTGATACTATGAACATAGAATCATAGAATAGTTTGGGTTGGAAGGGACCTTAAAGATCATAGAGTTCCAACCCCCCTGCCATAGGCAGGGACACCTCCCACTACATCAGGCTGCTTGTTTTCCAGCCTGGCCTTAAACACCTCCAGAGAGGGGGCATCCACAACCTCTTGTTTCAGTTGCTGTCACCAAAGCATTGGAACATCTCTGGTCTCCATTGGGTTTTCCTAATGACTGTGCGTGGTACCTACAGGTTTTGCAGGGAGTTTGTGAGGGGTGTATTGAAGGAGGAGAGGGACCACTCTGCTGGGGAGAGGATGGTGGCTGGACGTGGTGACTGAGCATTTCTAGTAGGTTTGTTTTCATGTTTTGAATAGTGCTATGATAAAATTGGCACATACAAAGGATGATAAAACTGGTAGTTGTGCTTAATGCTGAAGGATGAGAAGTGGAGTGGTTTATTTTAACAGCAGGGAGCTGCCCAGCTCAGGGCTCTCAATCTTCATCTGCCTTTTACTGCAGGGAAGAGGAAAGTAACATGTTGGGGCCCTGTGAATCTTCTGAAGAAAATCCCAGTGATTTACTTTAAATCCAACTATTAGAAGTGGGTATTCAGGAGAACATAAGCTGTGAGAAAAGGTAAAATAGTTCATTTCTTACAAAAGCAAGGGACTAGGGCTGGGTTATGTGCAAGAACTTCTGCAGGCTGTTTATCCATGTGTGCTTGCATTTTACTGCGAGGATGGTGAGCCTTTGGCCCAGTTGTCCAGAGAAACTGTGGCTGCCCCATCCCTGGAGGGGTTCAGGGCCAGGCTGGACAGGGTTTGGTGCAACCTGGGCTTGATGGAAGGTGTCCCTGCCCATGGCAGGGAGTGGCACCAGGGCAGGCTTTGAGGTCCCTTCCAACTCAACCCATCCTATGAGTCTGCATCCAGCCATTTTTTAAGTAATTATGTTAAATTTAATTGTGCTGCTATTGCTCTGATGTGCAATACTGAGAGCTGTCCTGGAGGCAACTCCAGTTTTATTTTGTCTCAAAAAATTGGTGTGGGTGTGGTGGAAGAGTAGAACTCCTGATTGAAGGAAGGAAGACTTTCTGAATCAAATTGTTCTTCTTGTGGTTTGTGGTTAAGGCTGAGGTGACTTCTTGGAGGAATTTAATTTTTATTGCCTCTAAGTAGAATAGCTGGCAGGAATTAAAAATAGCTGAGTTTGCTTCCCACCTGTTTAGATGGTTATTTTGGTTTGGAGGTGGAATTTATGAATGTAAATCACCCAGGATTAAAGCAGTGCCTTAATGATGGGCACAGGATGCTTACTGCTACTTGGTGCCCTGATTGATGTGACACACGTGTGCCTTGCTGAAAAAGCAAGAAGAAAATGCTCCTGGGGAGGAATCTTGAGGAGCAGTGCATGGCTTTCAGTGGGGGAAGTCAGAGTTGCAATACCACATGTTGTTTAACAAAGGCAGACAGGAATATTGTCAGGCTGAGGTCTTTAGAGCATTGTTCCCTGTTCATGCTGGATGAAGCAAGAGCTCTTGGTGGGAAAAGCCTGGTAGTGATTAGCAGGATCCTCCTGCACATGAGCAATGGGAGTGTAATGAAGCTGCCTGCAAGTGGGGAATGTTAGAGCCTGATTGCTTTGCTTTCCAGCATCACACTTCATTAAGAGTGGGAGTTGGGGAGATGAATAAGCACTCTTCACTCTGAAACTGTGCTTCTTCTGTGCCTTGGAGCCTTTGGGTACAAACTTTTTTCTTAGCTTCTGCACAAAGATAATTTAGAAAGGATTTCTGTAGTTCCAGGGCCATTTGCCTTTAAAACATTATTCTCTGATGAGCAGAGTATGTTTAGAGCAACATGGAGACAGGGGCTCTACTACACTGTGTACAACAAGGTTTTATTTGTATAAAAATAATCTTACTTCTACACTCTTTGACTTCTTGGAAGTTTTCAATCAAGTTAAACTCATCCTGCAGTGCTGTAGTCATGCAGTTCAGAGATGCTACGTCTCTGTATTTAGAATGAGTGGTGGAATTTGACTTAATAAGAGATATGACCATATTTAATAAAAGCTTTTTCACTAGCTGTTGCACTGGAATGATTTTCTGGAACCTCTTGTTCTTCATTTGTTTCTTCTCTGGATTCCCCAGCAGCCACTGTGGAGTACTGCTGCAAACCCAATTTGCTCTACTGGAATATCTTTCAGTTATTCTGGGCTTTTTCTGATTGGAATTAAGGCAGAGTGTCATTGTGGAAGGTAGTTTCAGAGGTAGGTTGTCTCAGCATAGCTTAAATAGAGGTTTGCTGATGCTGAAGGTGGAGATGACACTGTGCAGTTATCTCAAAACTAGGGAAGAGCTTTTCTGTTGTTTGCTGAGGTTTAGAGTCTGTGGTGAGCTGCACTCAGAAAGAAAGCAGGCTGCTCACTGCCTTACTTGGTGGGATATCCTGTGGGCTAAACAGTCTTCTGTGGTTTCCCTCATGCTCTAGCAGCTCTACTCTTTTCCTCTTCTTCTGTGACACCTCAGCATCCTTGTATGCCTAAAGTTTTTTTGCCAGCACTATGAGAGAGCTACCCAGGAGCAAATCCTGCAGCTCCTGGCTGGATCTGCAGCTCAGTGTCAATGTTGGTAGCTGAGCTCTGGTGAGGAGGAGTATGGCTGTGCTGCCATATTTCTGTGGCAAACACTGAATTTTAGGGCCTGTCCTGCTCTGCAGTGCAGTGGGTGGGACTGTCTGGAAAAGCCTACAAGAGGAGGAGGAGAGGGGACTAAGGGGAGGAGAAACAGACACCTGGGATGAGTCACTTTGGTCCTGCCAAGTCTTAAAACCTGCTGTGTGATTCGTGGAGCAGCATTGCAATGAGAGAGGTTTTCTAAGAGGGATTAAGGGCTTTGGAGTCTCCCATGGGGGGACACAGAAGCAGCTGGGACAGAAGCAGTTTGTATGAGAGGGCTGTTTGTCATAGAGCATCTCTGTTGCCCCAGGCACCTACCTTGCAGCTTTGCACAGCATCTGCTGGTAATAAAATAACTAGCAATGAGGATTGATTCATGGAGTGGATGGAATTGGTCTTTTCCCTCTAACTGCACTGTCAGGTATGGTCAATTTTGATGTGTGCAAATCAAAACTTGAAATTTCTTGATTTATTTCCCATGATATTTGCACAGGGAGGGATCTCTGCTGTGGAGGAAAGTCATGCAATATGCTGAAGACTTTTATTAGTGTCAAACAGCTGTGAAATGAGCAGAAGTTGTTTGATGTTGCTTTGTGTTATCTTTTTCTGAATGGTCCTAATGGTTTCATACCCTCAGGGAAATCAGATGTTAGCATAGGAGGAAAATTTATAGAATGTAGAATTGGGATAAAACAGTTGCATAATTTGGCATTTGAGCTGATTTGTTACTTGTACTTTGTGTGTGCAAGGTGGCTAAAAAAGTTGCTTCTGGTCCAAATTATTTGACTTTCATAAACAGTTCTATGTATGTTTTGGAGGTGGCTGTTGGGTGTTTGTGTGTCCCTTATATTAAGATTGCATAAACAGGGAGTGCCTGACCAATGTGGAAATAATTATTTGGTCAAATGATTTACAGACTTTGCCTCCCTCTGAGTGCAGAAAAAAATTATTTCTGTGAAATTAGCAAAGAATATGAAAGCTGGGAGCTTGAGGATTTGAGTGGATGGTATCTGCACAGTGCCATGCTTCAAACTAGTGTTTTTCAAAGCATGCATGATAAGCATCGAGGGTTTTTTTTGCTGACATGACAACACTGGGTTTGTTTTTAGTGCTAACAGTTCACTGGCATTAGAGAATATTTCAAGCTCTCGGGTTAACCAGTTTAATTTTTTTATTGTTCACTGAAAGAACAATAAGAAAATATTTTCATCTGTTTGCAATGTAAATTATCACTGGTTTTAACTTTTTTTATCCCACGGGACTCCTTCAGGACTGCAGGATGTGAGAAGGATTTACTGTAGCCATGTGCTTGTTGACATAGAACTACAGGATGTTTCTGTTGGTTTGGAGCATGGCTGCTTGTGTTGTGTGTGGTTTTTTCTTCCTTTACAAAGCTGTGTTGCTTCTTGCCTAGACTACTGGATCTCTTCTTGTTTCCAGAGTCTTCTGCAGCATCCTTTCTAGTGGTTGCCTTAGGAAGGGATCAGATTTATTTACAGGAGGGTGGTTCCTGATCTCTACCTTGCATGTAGTGTCTGCTGCTTTCTGGCTTTCTAAATCTACCTTAATATCTGTGAGCTGACATGCTTTATGGTGAGTTTGTTGTCCCAGCTGGGTGTTTGGTGCAAGGGGATTGCTTTTATCTGTGGAAGGGCAAAGGTAAGAGTCAGTTTTTTCCTTTATCAGTTTGATAGCTCCCTTGTTAGAAGTTCTTGGGTCAGCAAGCCTGCTCTGCCATTTTTCTACAGATATGAATGATGTGTCTGTTTAAATCAGAGTGGGAAACTTCATAGCTGTGTCTGGGAAACACGAGCTGCCTGTCCTGTGGTTCCCCACATACTGTGAGGATTATCCATAGCTACTATTTCAAAGAAGCCTGGTCCTTCCTTTTCAGCAAGTGCACAACTACTGTTGCTTTAAAAGAACAGGAGAAAAACTTTGCTGTTATCCTCTGTTCTGCTCTAAGGAGGCATTAAATCTGGGAATAAAGGTGTTTCTGTGGTTGACTTCAGACTCTTCTATTTGCCTGACATTTATGAGGGAGTGCAGGAAAGGAAGGTCAAGCAGCTGCTTGGTGATTAAAATTTCTGTGGAGAGTTCTCCCAAGACCTCGAGTTTGATCTACAGCAGTTGATGTTGGTTCCTTACCTGGCTTTTCAAACCCCATTGTGTGAATTAATTTTTTTACAGTGTGGTAAAGTAAGATCAAGTCTGCTCCATACAGGGCTGAGAGAGATTCTGATTCAGTTGGGAGGGATTGCACCCCAGGCAGTGTTGTCTTCACCCAAATGTGGTAAATAAAAGTGGTTCATGGTATGGCTGTGACAGGGTGAGCATTGCTGGTAATCAGCATGGTGACAGTCTGTTTCTGAAGCTAAACCACTGGCATTTTGTATTTGCTTGAGACAGGGTGGTGGATTGTTAATTTGCTGTCTAATTTTTGATCTGGTTTTAATGAGATTTTTAAAGGGTTGGTGGTTGTGTCTTGTTTCAGTGAGTTGAGATGTGGTTGGATGAGAACAAACCCTTTTAACACACAAATGTGCTGATTATCTCATAGTCTGGTGGTGATACAACTTCACACCAAACTGAATTTCTCTGCAGAGTTCACAATACTAATGCAGTATGATTTGTGCCTGTTGTGTGTGGTTGAATAGAAGGAAATGTTTTATCTGTTCAGCTTTTCTAATAGCTGGTACTTGTGCTAAATCTCTGCTTTTCCTGGGAGGTAGGAAGTGGCGCTGGTACTCTGGAATGTGACTGTTAGTGTGTGAAGGCGTTTGGAGAGCTTTTTAGAGAACTGCAAAGGGAGGCAATATATTCCCACCGAAGCTGCTGAACAGCAGAAAGCTTCTGTGGGCCCAGAGGCACATGTTCTTTCAGCGAAGTCTGGTTTTAGTCCTCCAATTAGGAGCTGCAAGAAAAATCCTTCTCCCTTGCTAATCGGTGGAATGTCCTTGCCATCAGCTTCCTTCCTAAATGCCTGGACTAGCAGGCGGTGCTGTCTCCTCCCCTCTGCCCTCGGGGGGTCTGAGCATCCCCTCTTCCTCAAGCTCACCACGTGGGAATGACACAATGCAGTTTTTCTTGCTCCTCAGCTTCTCTTGGTTATAATTTGAAACATATCTTTTTCCCCAGCTCCTCCTGCACCAGAATATTGTTCCAAAACTGCTCTTTTTTGAAGGATTTCTTGGGTGAATGTGGTGGATGAAGGGCCACAAGCTGTCACCTTTAGAAAGGCAGAACTGGTGCAGGTTGCACTGGGGGGGAATTTTCTTCCCATTTCTTAAACTCAGTCCTTCAGACATGACATAAAAGGGATTATTTTTTTCTCTTTTACTTCAGTTAAATGAGTGGTAGCATTTCAGCATTGCCACTGAACCCACCACTCCTACACTTTAGAATGGGAAGAAGGATCTGAGCTGTTTCTTAGGGGGTGGTCATCTTGTTCCACATGTAAAGGATTATTGTCTGAATCTTTTGTATATTTTAAGTACTGAGCTGTGAATGTACGTGGTACCCAAGCTTAGTAAACGCCCCATTTAACTTCTGTTACTCTTCTCGGAAAAATAAAGCTTGATTTCTCAGTGCTGCTGTTTGCTGCAAAGCCTAGGGGAGGCTGCTGGCATTTCAGCATGCTGGGTAGTTCAAGAAAAGCTTGTTTAAGCTTCCTAAGTCAGTGAGAACCAGTCTGTTATCTTCTTGGACCCATCTGTCCAGAACACTGAGCCATAATCTTTGGTGGATCTTAAGCTACCAGGTGAAAGGTTTTGGGAGAGTTATTTTGGTCCCTTCCAACCCAAACCATTCTATGATGATCATTACTCCTAGTTACTATTCAGGTTTTAACATTTTGATTTCCCATTGCTTGTGTCGAACTGTTTCTCACAATGCAAATAAGCTGAGAGTTTCTCCAAGTTTCTAGCCTTCTGTATGAGAAATGCATCCCACCAGCAGTGAACTGATGCTCCTTTTTTGTCTTTTCAGCCAGATAATGAAATCTCCTCAGACTGCAATCATGTGAGTATTGTTTTGTTTTATTCAATCTCTACCTGTGACATTTGCACTTTAGATCCTTCATCAACCTGAAGTTTTTTTTGCACACTTTGTTACATTTCAGTAGTCATTAATCAGGATGTGTTTGGGTTTATTTGGTGCTCTGTGGAGGAAGAGCAGAAGGTGACTGAAACCCAGTATAGCTGCTACAGTCTTACTGGAGATTTCCCAGAGCTTTATAAGCTGTTCTTCAGTATCAGAGGAGGATAGCAGCCACATTTTCTAATTTATAACTGGGGGGTGGTTCTTGTGAGCTACTGGGAGTGATGTGATGTGCTCCTTTTGGAAAAGATGTGAGCAATACTCAGTTTAAATTCTTAATTTCAGCTGTTGGAACTTCTGTATCACTTTCACAGCTGCTAAATTCTTAGGCTTGCTTGGAAAAGGGTGTGATATTTAGAGGCAGTTTGAACCACTTGGCTGGTTTTAGAACAGATTTCCTCTCAGCACTGTGTTTACCAATGAGCAAACTGTTAGCCAGTTTTCAGGATGACTCTTCAGATCCTGAGGCTTTTAAAAAATCATTAGAGCTAAGGTTGGCATTAAGTACCCTTTGGCTTTGCTCACTTGGGTTCTGTTGGAATACACCATATCAAGATTCTTAATTGGTTGGTTAGCCCTGGGCACAGCAAATGTGTGGCTCTTGGTTTCAGATGTTTGAGAAGCTGCATTTTAGTTTATTATTGGAAGATATATTCCAGAAATTAAACCCAAACCGTGCTGTACAACTAGTAATTTCCAACTGTGTTTATAAATTAACCTTTAGCACCACGCTGCCTGACTTCATGGCAGCTGCAATTCTCTGTTGTGCAGGATTGGATCAGATAAAAGGCACATTGTGTTTCTGTTTTAACTCTTTTTTTTTCCCTTTTTGAAAGAGAAAAAAATTCAGTAATTAAAATGTACCTACCTGACATTTGAATGTAACAATAGAAGTTATCTCAGTACAGAAGAAATAGAGAATTCTGCAAATCAAAGTTTGCTGTATCTTCTGCTGAATTAAATGACAGCATCTCTGCCAGAGAGAGGATTTGTATTCTTGGAGCCATTCAGGAATGGGAATGGTGGGATAAGTCTTGTTTTTGCCAGCCAAATTGAAGGGGAGTGATCAAAAAGTGGACTACAGAGAGATGCCTCATGTCCAAGTGTCATCTTTACCTCTCTCTATCCTTGGTAGCACAACCATTCATCATCTCATGTGAAAATATTCCCTAGCACTAAAAAGATGTTGCTAAATATGCAGCAGGTAGCAGGTTATAACTATCATTGTTTGATCTTTTCAGTTATATTTAATGACAATTTCATATTTCCTTTAAATGAGTCAGCTCATGATCTTATGGAGAGATTTTTAAGAGTCTAAATTAGTGAGAAAGTCATTGCAGAAAGGAAGGGACAAAGTTGTTGTCAAGGAGACTTTGCCTTGATGGTGTAGAAAGATACAATTAGGTATAAATGATGTTTCATCCTTTTTCTGAATCAAAATGTTTGACATTCTCCACGGGAAACTTTCAAACCTCCTTGCTACAACTGCTCTCTCTCTGCAGCTCTTGTGGAACTACAAGCTGAACCTGACTACAGATCCGAAGTTTGAATCTGTGGCCAGAGAAGTCTGCAAGACCACCATTGCAGAGGTAAACCAGATGAATGTCCTGGCTGCTGTTTTTTTAATAAGTACTGAAGTTTTTTTCACTTCTTTGTGTTGTTGGTGGATTAATGTGCAAATAATGGTTTGGGTTTGAGGAAGTTCTAGCCTTATGTGCCAAATTACTCACTGTAATTAATTCAAACTCCCTGTGGAAAAAGCTGATTGCTTTTTATTGTGCCAAGCAAAGAGGCAGGGGAAAAAAGGATAAAATAACAGTCTCATGGATTAGATTTATTCCCCCTTTATCAAGGGTTGGACAATTGTAGCAGTGTTAGTGTAGCAGGGCTTCTGCTGGGTTTGTATTGAGCCTTGCTGACAGAGAGGGTTAGCACATAGATATCAAATGATTAATCAGTTACTCCAAGGGCTCTGTTAGGAGTTTCCTCTTTTTAGGTTACACTTGGAGTTAGTTCTTTGTCCCAAGCATCAGTCCAACTTCAAAAATTACTTGATTAATTGCTTCTTTGTGCTAGTCTAGAGCTGTAGAGGTTGTGTGCTCCACCACACAGGAGCTGACTGAGCTGAGGTTTGTTCCCATTTGGGGGTTGTTTTTGGTGAGTCTTCAGTGGAACCATGAATCTTCACAGCAGTCCAAGCTTCAACTGGCTTAACTCAGTGATTAAAATGTTCTCTGAAAACCATCATTCATGTATCCACTTCACCTACATGGTTCCCCATTCTTTACAAAGTTTTCATTTGAGAGTAGAACACAGAGGTCTAAGAAACTGAGTGTGTGAAGAGCAACCTGGCTCTGAAAGTTTGGAGATTAATCTTGTAGCTGAAGGGTACTGGGTTGCTGCTTCTTCATGGCCTGCTAGGGTTCTGTTTGCCCTGCTTGGCACCAGCTGCCTTGTGGTAAGAGCATTGGTGGGAAACCATTTAATATAATGAGAGATGAAGAAAAAAGTTAATATGAGCAGGATAGAAGTTGAAACAGTGGAAGGGAACCAGCTGGCATCAAAGATCTACCTTGTGTTGGAATCAAACCTTGCCCAATCTGTTGAATCCCTTTCTTTGCTTTTTTGCAATTCTAGGGAAGATGATGATCTGATTTATGTTGTATGGCTGCTGGGTTTTTTTCTTTTTTTTCTCAACTAGAGCACATTCTGGAAAATGAAAATGCCTTTTTAACAGTCTAATTACCACTTTTACACAGTGACAGTCTGGCATTGTTGTAAGCAATGCCCTCTGAATCTGGGATATAATGTCTAAAAGCAGTGGGAAGAGAATACAAGATTTTTAGCTGTATATTAACCACTAGAATTCGTGGTGAAGGATGACATGAACTGTTGATATTTTGCTATTTGGTGACTGATTTTAACTTAAAGTTGGATAAGAAACAACAACCTCCTGTGTCTGATGGTCTGATATTTAATACTGAAACAGGAGCATAAACTAGTCTGCTAAATTTTTTAAGATATTTCTATCATACACTTTAAGATATATATATAATAGGCATACACTGCTTAGATAGAATATTAGCTTATTAATCTTTTTCTTTAATTCACATTAATAGGTGTTTTCTTGTTAGATGACTGAGCCCTGATTTTAAATAACACTTTCTATTAAAAACAAAATAAACCCAGAAGAGTAATTTTTACTATAAGTGATTTAGGAATTGGTGGCTGCCCCAGCTGTGGATGTTCTGAAAAGTGCACCTTAAATTTTATCAGCTAAATACAAATTTGAATTTTGATTTTTTTTTTTTCCTCATCTGTTGTGATTTTTCTAAGTTGTGGCAATAGCTTAAATTTGGAATTACAGCTGGTTACCAGCAAATGGTGTTTGCTTCAGAAGTAGCCAGTCCATGGTTTGCTACACAGCTCACTGCCTTGGACCATGGAGCTCTGGTGGTTTTTTTCCAAAGCCAGGCTGTTCCAAAACCAGTGTGCTGGTTTGGCTGGCAGTGCTTGAGCTGAAACAGGACCAAAACCCAAGCTGTAGCTCTTTTGGGGAAAGCTTGCTCAACATTCCCTTTCACCTCACAGTGAATCTTATGTGTTTTCAAAATGTATTTTATACCTTATCTTGAGCAACTACATTGACCCTTAGTAACTGTGTTTCTCTGGTAGATAAAATACAGTGTTTTACAAGTCTACATCTGCCTTCAAATAATGGTGTTTAAAATACTGCATGTTTTATTTGTTATTTAGGCATAATGGCCTCATACTGAGGCAAAGTCAGGTCTGTTTTATTCATGTATTCTGATCTGTTTGTGTCTGTCCCTGAGTTAGTTCTTATTTGAATTAGAATGTATCTTCATAGGGATAATATAAAATTTCTAATGTAAAGGTTTCATCTTATATGGGAAGTGGGAAGATGATTCCCAGGCTGTTCCTTAAGCACTGCCCTTACTTGGTGTTGGAACCTGCCTGGATCATGGATTGTCACAGATCTCGCTGTAGATAGAGGAGCACTTCAGTACACATAAAGGGACAAATCTTTGTGTCACCAACACCAGCTGTCACTACTGAGCTTTGGTGTCTGGCTGTGCTTTCTGCAGCCACACTTCTCAGTCTACTTCTGAACTGGGGACACAAGAATTGGGCTTTCCAGGGTTAAAAAGAGCCCGTGTGATCCTGCTACACCTTGGAGCAAGGCATGGCACTGCTCCTATCTCACTATTCCTCAGGGAGCATCCTTAACTGATAAGCAACCGTGTTTGCCACTTCTACTGTCAAAACTGCCTGCATTTTTGACTTCCAAAGGTGATGTTTGTGGCCTTACTGTCAGCTTCCCTGAGCAGCACAGGCTGTGATTTATGCTGGGGACCTGTCTGCTCCTGTACACTGCCTTCCCAGTCCCTCTACAGCTTTCACCTTCTGTTAGCCATGATTTTCCTGTGTTTGGAGGGTTTTTTTTGGACCTTACTTTAAAATGGTTTAGTACCAACAGTCACTTCCTGTAAGAGCCTGATAAAAAGAATTTTGATGAAGATTTTCATTTATAGACATTTTCAGCACCCAGCAAGTTATAAACAGCTCAATAAATAGTGTTGCTTTTAGAATCAGTCTCACTTCTAGCCAAAATGTTGCACTGTATGAGGTCAGGTGGCTAATGGGGGGGTCCAAATATGATTTAGTGACGCTGTAATACGCTCAGATTGCTAAATAAAGGTTTGTCAAGCTAGCATTTTTCCTACAAATCCACTTGATTGCAAGAGTTCTATGTGATTATTATGAAAGATGATTATTGAGCAAGAGAGTTTATAATCCTCAAGGTCGCTGCGTTTGCTTTCTTCAGATATTAGCACACACATTAGGTATTTCTCCTTTCTGAAATATTTTCAAGTATTTCAACTTGCTGAAAATCAACCTAAAGCCTGGAGGGTTTCTTTGCCAGCAGATTTTGAAGCTGCAGATGCAATTTGAGGTTTTGTTTTTTTTTTTTCAAAGAAGGTTAAATTCAGTGCATACATCCACTGTATTTTTCACTTTTCTATCCAGATCAAGGAGTGTGCAGATGAACCAGTTGGTAAAGGCTTCTTGGTGTCATGTCTGGTGGATCACAGAGGCAACATCACGGAATACCAGTGCCATCAGTACATCACTAAAATGACAGCCATCATCTTCAGTGATTATCGGTTGATCTGTGGCTTCATGGATGACTGCAAGGCTGACATCAATCTCCTGAAATGTGGCAGCATCCGACCCGGAGAGAAGGTATGCAGAGAGCATGGAGATCATTGATAAGCTTGTCAAAGTCATTCACTTAAGGAAACTTATATGAAGGCTTTGCAGCAGCACTACTGCCTTCCTCAGAACTGAGAAAATACACAGTATAGTCTGAAAAAGGCCATGTCCTGATTCTGTAGAGTTCCTTTGTAATAAAATACATATTAGCTTTACTGTGAGAAACTGCTGTTTGCAGAGACAGCTTCCATTTGTCTTCCCTTCCCTCGCTGCACCAAAGGTGAGCTGGTAGATGGTTCCCTCTTTGATCGTGCTCATGTCAGGCTCAACTCAATACATTGAATACAAACAATGGATTTAAGCAGAGCCCCATTGCCAGGCTTATTTCACAGCCTGGTCGTGTCTGATGCAAGAAGGTTATCAAGCTGTGATAACCTTCTCTGCTTGCTCAGGCTGCATTGAGAACTCTTATCTGTTTGCTTCCTCTTTCCCCTGCCTGCCTGAAAACTGTTAAAGGGTGTGTAGTACTTACTAGTATCATATTTCAGGATTACAGACTAATAGTGTGTTTGTTTTACTAAATAAATTGATTTTCTACTGCCATATGAGACTAAGACCTTGACCCAAAGAAAATGGTTGACTAGATGTGGGGCTGTTTCCAAGGCACTGTTTCAACATAGCTAATGCAGGCAGCAGTTATGTACTGCAGGAATGAAGGGTTGCCTTTATGCTAAGTTTTTATTTTTAGAGATAAAATTACTTAATTTTTTTGAAGTTCTTTTAAAATCATATCTCTTACATTTTTAGTCTCTGAAATATCTCTTACATTAGTCTCTTAAATTAGTTGCTAATGAGAAATTAAAAAAATACACAGTTGCATTTTCAAAAAAGATTAAATGTTCAAGATGTTTTTAAGCAGTTTCTCATTCATGGGATGTTAAATGGAAGTGATGGTGTATTCCATGAGACTTAGCTGTACAACAGAAAGCAGAAAATAAGGACTTGCTCTCAAAATAGAAGTGAGAGTAACCTTGCAGGCATCACAAGTTTGGACTGGTGTCAGCTGAGGAACTTGCCTTCTCCATGAAGTAAAGGTTTTATTCTAACCCTAGGCTAAAGGGCTTCATGAAATGAGAAAGTGCTTTTAGCAACTGGTGTAGAAACAGAAGTGTAATAATGAGAGTCCTGCCTGACAGGTCCACACATTGCCTATGTCCTCATAGAATTAAAATAAATTCCAGCACTTCTGATAGCACTGAACGAGTACAGTAGCCTGGATGCCTTGAACCAAATCTGACATGGTAGAATCACAGGATATCAGGGATTGGAAGGGACCTCAAGAGATCGACTAGTTCAATCCCCCTGGTGGAGCAGGAACACCTAGATCTGGTCACACAGGAAAGTATCCAGGTGGGGTTTGAATGCCTCCAGAGAAGGAGACTCCACAGCCTTTCTGGGCAGCCTGTTCCAGTGTTCTGTCACCCTCACTGTGAAAAAGTTTTTCCTTATATTTCTGTGGAACCTCCTGTTCCACATTGCCCCAAGTCTTACCATTGGAAGTCACTGAGCAGAGCCTGGCTCCATCCTCCTGACACTTGCCATTTACATATTTATAGACATTAATGAGGTCACTCCTCAGTCTCCTCCAAGCTGAAGAGACCCAGCTCCTCATAAGGGAGATGCTCCAATCCCTTCAGNAGGAGAACCTCTCTAAACCTACTGGCTACACCCCAGGATGAATTGACCTTGGCCACAAGGGCACATTGCTGCCTCATGGTCATCTTTCTGTCCACCAGAAAGCAAAAGTGGTGCTGGCAGCCTTGTGTGCATGGCTCAGTTTACCCACCCTGTGTGAGCTGCAGAAGGTAGGATGGGTGAATGAAGAGGATGACTGGAGGTCTAAGGCAAGTAGAAGAGGGAAACGAACACAAAAGTTGGGTCACCAACTTTCCACAGTACAGCAGAGCCTGTCACTGACCAATCTTTTTATGAGAGTTATGGAGATTTATGTATATTCCTCACTTTCTCGGTAACCAAGCCAGAATATTTTGCCTTGGTTTGTGAAAGCCTTGTAGCCTGTCATATGGTTTCTTTTGTTACACTGTCATCCTTGGCACTTAGAGCAATTGAGGTATTTTGTACTGCTATGGAAACAGCTATAAATGGCTATGCAAGCATTTCTTTTGTTGGTGTTCTCTTCTAGCCTTTTTCTGCTCTGTAGAAATTTCATCTAATTTACTCCCATCAGATGTTGGTTCAGGCTTTTATTTTTGCAGCGTAGCTTCTGAGAGTTGCCTGTGGAGAAACAGTCATGACCCTTTTGTGGGACTGAATGTAATGGTGAATTTAATAAATAGGACCTGGACACCTGAGGAGGAAGATGGGCTAAGAGATTCATCTCTCTTTTTATATGGAAATAAGCCCTGCTAGAGCACTAACTACATCAGGCAACTAGTAGATTGCAGCATGATAGTTTCATCACAGTAACTGGGGTAAACTGGCTTTTTTATCTGTGAAAGGTACTTCAGTAGGTGTTCTGCTATTAAATTGCTTCTTGAAGCCCCTCTGCTAGGTAGCCATTCTCCTTTTCTATACTGCATGGCTTTTGTTTTAGTTTTTCTTCTTCCTAATTGGATTCTTTTCCTGCTGGGTTTGTTGCTTCTGATGTGGTGTTCTTTCTTTTCCCCTCTTTCTTCTTCTTGGTTTCTGCTTTGTCAGAGCAATGAAGTTCAGCCCAGAAATCTCAACCTGCCTGCAGCCTTCGTTTTGCTTCTATAAAGCAGAAGGGCTGCAGATGTGTCTCTTGAAAGCATTTTGTAACACACCTCTACTGGGATGGTGTTTTATGTTCTTTTTTTTTTTTCTTTCAGTTAATGGAGAAATATTTAATAGTAGTTTCAGTTACTTTTCCACTTGGCCATTGTGTTTTGTAGTGAATTTGGTCTCCTGTTATTTAAAGCTTGCTTTATCTTCATGCAAGAGGCATCTAGTTTGAAGTTGATAATTGCAATGCAGCTTTTCTTCTTGGGTTGCCTGTTGGAATCAGCTGCTTTCCTGACCCCGGAAAACACCCAGGGTTGTACCAACCCAGTGGGCAGTGTATGGTTGCCTGGGTACTGGATTTAGCCATGATGTCTGAACTGGAGGTGATAATTTGCCACGATGAAGGCTACATAAGTGTCAGTTGCACATCTTTTGTACTATTTTACCCACTATTAGTATTTTTCAGATGCCTAAAATAAGCCACATTAGGATACTGTTGTTTTCTTGCCTTTTTGCAGCCTTGCATGCTTTGAGTGCTGTTCCTTTTGCTCTTTCTCTGGCTTCATAGAAGTGCTGGACACAGGGAGATGAGTCTAAATGGGCAGAGATTATAAGATTCAGCTCAGTCTGTGTTAATTGAGCACAGTAACACAGCAGTGTACTACAGCTGGAGTGCTGGGAATGAACTAATCCAGGAGCCATCCCTGGAGTCCTTGTGTTTGTGTCTGCCAGGCTGGGAGCCAAATTGGGAGATTGGGAGCATCCAATAGATATACTGGGGTTTTTTTCCATAGCATCACAAAATGGCATGTAAATTCTTGGAGGTGGAAAGAGCAGGGCTGCATTCTTTAGGAGCCAGCTGTGTTCACTTGTGTGTGTGTGTGTGTGTGTTTCTATTTTGGCGAAGCCTGACGTATGTTAAAATTGCTCTAAGACCCAGGACAGCAGAGAATCATTCACCCAAATCTAAAATTTGTCTTTGCAAAAAATAATCCAGTAAATCAGTCACTTCATGGAGCCTCCCTTAAATGCAGCAGTAAACATTCAGCATACAACATACTGAATTACACTATCACTTCACTCTTAAAAATATGTTTGCATTCATATAGTATGACTGACCAAGGATCTCAACCTACAAAAAACCAGGAAGCTTCTCATTTTCCAAGCAGGGAGAGCCTCTCTTGCTGGAAGGGTGGAGAGAGAGACTGTGATTGAGGATAATCTTGGACTGTCTTGCCTCCCAGCTGCAACCTCACCTAAGCTGGAGCAAAAAAATTACTTTAAAATGGTTGGTTTTCATTATTTCCTCTTGCCAGCCTCCTCAGTTGTAATTACTGCCTGTGTCTGACCGCAGTGTGTTTGGTGTGGTTATGGATAAATGACAATTTAAAGTAGTGTGGTGAGCCTAGTCCTAACTGGTGTTCCTCACATCTCTTTTGGGTTTAGTCCTAAGGGGACTGTTGATATATAATTAAACTTCTTCGAAGACACTGATGTCTGGCCAAAATGTAGAGCTGGCCAGTTCCCACTCACAGGAGCAACCCAAAACACAGAGTTTTGAGATGTGGAGGGTTTTTTTTAAGGGGAAAAGCTATTTCTAGCCCTTCTAAACTGGTTCAACTTCTGGGTTACATTTAAAACATTTAAAACTTTGTAATAGGGCCAACTCTCCCTGGTTTCCAAGTGTAGCAGATTTAGAGCAGGAATCAAAGGCTGCCTGCCCAAGGAGACATGTCAGAACATGGAGGGGTTTGGAAGAGTTACATGGCTTTGAATAGTCACAGCCATGTTTTATGGAGTTTTTATTCCTTGTGCTGTTGCAACAGCTGGGGGATGAATATACTTGACAGGGTGAGCTGAAGGGGAAGTTCCTAAATGCTTATGATAAATGCCAGGTTGAGTGATTCAGATGTGTGCAAATCTTCCTTGTGTTGGGCCAGAACCGTTTTGTCCAAGACTTTGTCTGCTCTTGAATGTTTTTTTAATTTTTTTAAAAATTCTCCTAGTGGAGGAATTAGCACTGACAAGTCCACCCTGGTCAAAATTCTTTTGTGGCCCTTTTGACATCCCTGATTATCAACACTCTCAAACTGAAGGCTCTTTTCAGTGTGGAGGAACTAAGATTTTTCTCTCTTCCAAATATGTTCTTGATGTGTTGCTGTTGCCATGGTGCAAAGAGAGCAATGTCAGATTAAAGGTAATTTGGCCATTTTGGTAAACTGCTCTGAGCAGTGTGACTAAGCAGTGATAATCTCATTAAGTGGCATTAAAACAAACCCAGAGCATCGGAGGGGAGGGATTTCACAGTAACCATCAACAGGATGGTGATGCATAAATTGCATGAATAGTACAGAAACAACCTGTTGGCTCTTCTGAATATACATGCTGTCAGTCTGAACTTTTGTAAGTCAATTGTTGCTTAATCTGTGTGATTTTTATGCAGAATCACAGATCTCTTGTGGTCAGTTACAGGTTTTGTCTTGCTCTTCTCCTGTAGGATGCCCACTCTCAAGGAGAGGTGGTGGCTTGCCTGGAAAAAGGCCTGGTAAAAGAGGCAGAGGAGACTGATCCTCGAATTCAGGTTTCAGATCAGTGTAAAAAAGCAATTCTTCGTGTGGCTGAGCTCTCTTCAGATGACTTCCACTTGGACCGGCACCTCTACTTTGCCTGCAGAGATGATAGAGAACGGTTTTGTGAAAATGTGAGTAGTTTCCTTTTGCTTCCTCTAAAAAAAATACCCAAAAAAACCAAAGCTGCACTAAAAGAAGGAATGGAAGGGTAGAATGGAGCCTGAAGGAGATCCTGCAGTACTGAAAAAGAGACTTTGCAGGTGTTATTTTGCAATAAATTGGTGTTAAATTCACTCACCCAACAAACAAGCCTGATTTCTAGCGTGTTAGTGAGCTAAATTGGTATAAACAGTTTAATGGGTATCAGAGCTGATGTGATGGGAAGGAAGCAGCATGGTGAAGTGTCTGCTTCCTTGGCACTGGTAAGGTCTTTGAAAAAGGTCTGACTCTCCTCACAGCACTCCTTATTCCTAGAGCTGTGAGCTGCAAAACTGCATTATTCAGCTCAAATTAGCTTTTATCAGCTGGTTGGCTTCTACTCAAAGGGTAATGAACACAACCAGGTTTGTTTTAATGGAATGAAATCTAGAAAATTCTTGTAGTATAGAAGCTGTCACTGTCATTTGGAATATTAACTTAATGCTTTTAAAGCAGAAATATGTTAAATTTCTGGAGGTATAGTTTAGCTTGCTCATGAAGGTCTTAAAATCCTTTAATGGCAAATGTTTCTGTTCTGTTTCACAGACTCAGGCTGGGGAAGGCCGAGTCTACAAGTGCCTCTTTAATCACAAGTTTGAAGAATCAATGAGTGAAAAGGTAGGTATCTGTCTGAGTGAGACAAACCCTTAACACAGAAATTGTGAGATCATTCATCAGTCTGGGCTGCATTATTCTTTTCCAGTGTTGAGGAAAATCCATCATCTGTGTGACTGGATAACTGACTGCTTCAACAGATGCTTTTACTTTGATATGTTTGTGTTTCTAGCTACGTGCTGATGGTTTGAATTAATTCTTCTCAAGTTACAGTCTTTAAAATAAAGGATTTAAATAAATCGAAGATTTTGGGAAGGTAGATATGGAGCTCAAGTGGTAGTGCTGTGATCAAGTGTTTAAGGTAGAAATGTCTGAGTGCTGTGATAAGCCTTGGGTAAATGCTGTCATAACCTACAGATTGGAAACAAAATGCCCCGAAGCCTCAGGCCAGCCAGCTGTGTGTGTCTCATTTCTGGTTTTAGGGCTATGAGGATCTGACCACAAAGTAACATATTCTGTGGGAAAGGTGCACAGTTCAGTTACTGAGATTTCTCTTATATTTTTCCTAAAAATGAGGTTTTCAGTAACAAAAGAAGTTGCTCTGGAAAACCAGACTTGAACCAAATCTGTGGTGTTTTGAGAAGGCAATGATGCCTTCAGTGATGTCAGCAGGAGCATATGTTGGGGGTTATACAGAATTGTATCATCTGTCTGAAAGCATGCTGAGATGGGTATCTGTAAAGCTCTCCTCAGAGAGACTCTGGTGAAGGAGCCCAATTCAGAGTCCTGGAGGTATTAGACTCATTTCTTTCTCTTTAGAATGTATTAGCTCTCTGGAATCTTAGTTCCAATTAACAAATTCAAAATTGAGAGTGTGATCCCTGAGGGCTTGAAACAACAAAGCTCTGTTTTGTACAAACTCTGCACTGAAATGGAGCACTATTTTTGTTTAACTTGCTTTTTGGTGTTCTTGAGGGGTGTTTTCCATGCTCAGCTGTTTAAGATCAGAAGATGAGATGCTGAGAGGTCAGACCAAGCTGTAGCAGATGGCTTGGCAGGGAGAGAAGAAGGGTGTTGTGAGGGTGTAGTTTGCAGGGCAGTAGGAATACAAAATCTAGTTCTCACTTTTGTGGCTGCCAAGGTTGGGCCATTTGCAAAGTCACTAGCTCTGTAGAAGCTGTTACCCAGTGAGAAGTTCCTCCTTGCTGATGGCATCAGCTGCTGCTTCCATGTGTAGCAACCATGGGTGGCTTTGGATAAGCCAAAAGTGAGCTCCCTGGCTGTAGCCAACCTTTTGGGGAGAGAGCCCAGCCTGTACCTCCCTGTGTCCCAATCTTTAAATCTGTCTTGTCCTGAGGCAGAGACCTTGAGTGAAGAGGTGGGAGTACATATGTATTTTTCAGATCCTGCAGCAGGTATGGGAAAGAAGAAAGGGGAAGTCAACAGCCTGGTGTAAAAAAGGGTAGAGAGGGTGATAGAGTTTCTCTTCCTTGTGCTGAGATTTATCCTTACGTCCCACCCACAAGAAGAGTTTTGCTTCTTTTCAAATATTCTGAGACTGGACAAATTTGACTGATGAGTTGATCTACTCTAACTGCCATTTGATTTAATTTTTTCTATAATTCAAATAAAAATCTGTGAGGCAAAGCAGTGTTGCTAAAGGCCCTTTTTTTGGATGAAACTGAAGGTTGTTCTTCCAGCTGGTGGGTCGTGGTTTGGCCATGGTGAATCTCACCAGTTGTGGTGGATGGCTAGAAATTCCCATGGTTAGATGGCTTTATCTGCTCTCATTTGTTTTGGCACATCACAGAACAAATCCAAAGAACACCCAGTTTTGTAAATGTAACTGCAAAATGTTGTTCCTTGAGGGCATGGGGTGAGTGTGTATCATGGCTGGGATAAATGTCAGCAACTGATCCTAGTTACAGAGAGTGAGTCATGCTCTCAGCCACAGCTCTTCACAAAGATGAATATGCAGTTTTGAGAGGTGCTCTGCAAAGAGCTACTGTCTTTAAAACCCTTGATCTATTGACCTCAGTGTGCATTAACTGCATGGTTTCTGCGAGGCAAATGAAATTTAACTGCTGGCCAGCTTGAATGCAAGAATTTTAAAGCCTCAGTTGTCTTTTGGAATGAGATTGGAGAACATAAGAAGGACATTGAG
>VZTY01022175.1:0-10112 GCA_013400935.1 Turnix velox | reverse complement strand
CCTCTTTCGTCCCCCCCCCCCTTCCTCCCTCCCGCCTTGATTTCTTATTGCTAATAAGCGGCGTCTTTCTTTCTCTTCTCCCCCTCTGGTACTTTGAAGAAAATGATGCAAATACACTTAATTACGGCGGTGGCAATAATTTGTTAGTGGAATATGTGATCAGGCAGAGGCAGAAGCGATCTGATGAGATGTGTGATGGCGCTGGGGAGGAAAGATTTGAGAGCAACTCTTCCTTTTTTGTGCCTTCCCCTTGCAGGAGGGAAGAAGCATGTCCCGCCTGTCTCTGACACGCTCCCCGGTTTCTCCTCTGGCTGCCCAAGGAATCCCTCTCCCTGCTCAGCTCACCAAGTCCAACGCTCCCGTGCACATCGATGTAGGAGGACACATGTACACCAGCAGCTTGGCCACCCTCACCAAGTACCCGGACTCCAGGTAGGGGCAGGCGCGGGGAGATGGACTCTGCTGCACAACGTGCCTTTATTATCTATTCACTGCTCATGCATAATTCACCTCTCGAATCCTACACTAACTTCGCTGGGGTTCTACAGAGAGAAAAAAGAAAAAAAAGCCTGTAAAAGGGATGTATTATTTAGAGAGTCTGTTCGTTTTCCCTCTCCACATCCTCCGTGCGCCGCCGGGGGGGTTTGAGGCACCTGTTGGTTATTGCCGGCTCACCCAGCAGCTTCTTCCCTTCACATTTAAGGGGAAAAAAAGAAAAAAAAAAGCCTTTTATTTCTTCCTTTAAGAAAACAGAATGCTCTGTTACTCTGGGGATGTTGGATGCTGCTGTTGGCCAGCCAGCACTCAGAGCTCAGTGGTGCCTGAGTGCCCCTGGACATCCCTCTGGGCAGTGCCTGCTGGTGGGCAGGTTGGGGACTGGCATGATCTAGTGGGGGCTGTCCCTGCCTATGGTTAGAACTTGATGATCTTTAAGGTCCCTTCCAACCCAAACCATCTATGATTTGTTAGATCTGGCCAGTGTTATCCCAGAGCAGACCACAGATGTGTCAGTGGTGTGGGAGGATGCTTGTGTGTAGACACTGAGTCTCTTTTTCTGGCTGTGTGAGGGGCACCATGAGGGATGGGGGATCCTGAGCAGCATCAGGCCAGTGGGGAAGAGAGAGTGTGGTTTTAAGGAGCTGTGTTGCAATATACCTGAGTTTGGGTCCCAGTTGTGATGGCTGAAGGAGGCTGGTGTTTGTCATTCCAACGTTGAGCTCTGTGTGTGAGCCCAGAGCAGGGGAAGGTCTGAGCAGGGGGTGCCCAGCTCTGTAATGGGGGCACCAACATCTCAAAGCAGAGCCCAGCTCTGGAATGGGGGCACCAACATCTCAAAGCAGAGCCCAGCTCAGCAGGTCCCACTGCCAGGACTTTTCCTCTCTGCATTGCTTCCCTTTAAGGATAGTCTTTTTTTTGGGGGGGAGATGACAACCAAAGCTCCACTTGCATTTGAAGATTCTTTCCCTGAAAAGAACAGGATTTTTGCACAGATTTTGGCAGGTTCCCAAGCAATAAATGACATTTATGGAGACACCTCCAAACGCTTGTGATGTCATAAAGCATATGGCTGTGGTTTCATTCCAAGGAGAGGGAGCTGCTGAAATTCTCTCCGGAAAGGGAACAATTATTAAAATAACCTCTGTTTTATGGCTAGGCCAAAATGATACAATTTTTTTCTAGACAGAGTTTGTTTAGTGGTGTCTGTGGTTCTGCTTTAATCAGAGAGAAGAAATCTCTTCAGTGGGGAGAGATTTACAACCCCGGAGCAGGCAAATGCTTTGCAGTGTAAAAGAAATGCAGAGAAGACTCAGCAGTTGTAATGGAACAGCACATCTGTTTCCACATTGAAAATATCATCACTGACACTATTTTTAAAATATGCTCCATATCAGACTTAGTTAATAAAAACTTCAGTTACAGAAGCTTTGGGAGAATATAAACAAATTCACAGATTTTATTTAAAGATTAACAGTGTGCTGGATCTAAAACCCTCCCCTTCTACCCCCCCATTTTCTAAATAGCAAAGTGCATTTCCACAAGTTCTATACTTTGTTTAAAGTATAAAGAGTAACCTTGTAAGGGACCAGGGCTTTGGAGCTGCCTGATGTGCTGGGGATGTTCTCACATGGTTGTGGCTCTTCCCTTGGAAGCTGGGATGCTTTCTAAGCTGCTGGAACTTCACTTCCCACTGCAGTGAGAGCTTTCAGGGTGAGACCTGTAAATCAGAAAGATTAAATACTGACCATAGGTATTTTTACAGCAAAAGATGACCCTTCTGGATGTTTGGCTGCAGATATTATTAAGATGGATGGAGGTTTTTAATTTTCTTTCCTTGCAGCCTGGCTGGGTTGCCCCCATCAAGCCTGGCCTGGTTGTTCCCAGTTGAGGCAAACACTTGCCATTATTTCCATGGGCATGTCCTGATGGAGCTCTGTGTCCTGGTGTGTGCCCTCTGTGAGGCTCAGCCTGTCCTCTCTAGGTCTGGCTGCAAGAGGAATCCCAGGAATCAGAAGTATAGGATGAAGGAGGTGGCATATTTGAGGCAGACAACTGGAAATGACACCAGAAATATCCTTGCTTGTGCCTGGACACAGAGAGGGGCACGGTCATATTCCTCTGGCAGAGCTCTCTGTGTTGTTTTGGGCAGGCTCTTACAGTCTCAGAGCACAGGCTTCAAATCTGAGACATCAAACAAATCAGTGGGCTGTATTTCAGCAGAAGATGTGAAGACAAGCTGAAATGCTTCGCTGCATCTTGGCTCCAGCGACACAAAGTGCACTTTGCACTTGCTAAAATGGAAAGCTGTGGCAATAAGTGTCTTTTTATTTGTCTCACAGCCTCCATCTCCTGCTCTGTGCTCTGAAACCCTCAGCAGGCTTTTAGTTCGTAGTACCTACCATAGGTGTGTGCTTAAGGACTGTGCATGTGTGTGTAAATACAGGCAGGGTCTGTGTGTGCAGGGTCCTTCCATCACCTACTGCTGGGAAACAGGAGCCAATAAGTCATCAGATGGTGTCTCTGCCCACTCCTATTTGGTCCTGGACAAACCTAGCTCAAGTTGACTTCCATGAGAGGGAAGCTCTCAGCATCTCACCAGCTCAGGCCAGCAGGGGCAAGTGTGGGTATGACCAGCTCCTGGCTCTACCTGCTCTCAGTCACCCCTCTGGTGTGAATTACAGCTGAGAGCAGGCCATGGGGTGACATTTCTGACTGTCACTTGCCAGGGCTGGCTGTACAGGGACTGCTCAGTTTGGGCTCTCCCCAGCCTTCGGGGGAAGAAGGCACCCAGGTCTGGAATGTTCTCACCTGAGGGAATGATGCTGATGTCAAGTGGAGGCCAAATCTTGTGTTTTAGTGGCCCTGGAGTTGCTTTGGAGCAGCTGTGACAGTCTTTGATGTTGTTGGTGTTGGTTCAGCCTCTGGCAGAAGCTTTTGTCCATTGATTGAATTTGCATAAGAGTGATGGGTTAGGAGTGAAAGTGGACACCCTCTTTCTGGTAGATGCTTCTGGGCTACTTAAGTTCTCTTTTCTAAAAAGGAGAAACCTTATCAGTGCACAGCTGGTGTGATACAGGAAGAGAGGATCCACCATCAAAGATGGTTTCCAAATCACTTGCCTTACACACCACTTGCTATTTGAGTGAGACACGAGGGAGGAAAGGTGGCCTTGCAGAAGGTGACAGGCAAGGAAAATGAGAAACACCTACAAGAAACTGCCATCAACAGCAGCCTAATGATGGTGGTAATGGAAATAATCTGAAAATAGTATTATTACTCCCTCTTTCTACAGCTACTGGAGGCTGCTTTCTGTGCACAGACAGAATTGCCATTAAGTTGAGCTCTGGAGGTACCTGGAAGCTGATGCTCTCCTACCTGAGCTGGGGCTCCATTGGTCTCCCACCAAAACTTCCAGCTCTGAGTTAAAGGTAGAAATAAAAAAATCACTGTGGAGAGCACTCTAGTGACTCTTAGCATCAAGATCCTGTTTCTTAAATTAACTGGTTAAATAGGAAAATTATTCACCCTGGAGACCATTTCCTCCAGAAATCCCACTCGTGTTCTCACCCAGAGGACCTCAGAAGCAGCTCCTTCACACGTTGACACTTGAGTATGGATTTATATGACAGATGGTGAAGGCTGCAAAAGCTCTTGCACAGCGATGCACTGAGCTGCAAATTGTCTGTATCCAAGGGAGGGAGAGGATGCTAACGTTTAAAAACCAAACCCACAGCAGAAGTTCAAGATCTGAACATCTGGGAATACCCAGATCATCCAGCCTGACTCCCACCAGTGCTCCAACTTGTGTTCTCTTCGAGTGGAAGAGAAGTTCCAAAGCCCAGCAAGCCCCAGCTTCATGCTTTTGACACCAGTTTGAATTTCCATCAGGAAGCAGAACCAGCTCCTGTCCCCTCTGTGTCACCTCTCCAGGATCTCCCACTGTCTGGTGTGTAGGGATCAGAGCTGCTCTGATAAAGGGCTTCATTCCTCAGAGGACTCATCTCCACTCCCTGCCCTGCTGGCTGGGGGTGAGGGGTGTTTGCCCCCTGGGAGCTCTGAGCTCACTGCACTTGGGTCAATGAATTATTTGTGTGTTTATGTGGAATATTTGATGAAAAGTAGAAGAAGACACAGCCTAGCTCCTCTCTGCTCACAAATCTCTGCTTCTGTATTCACTCACAGCCTGCCTTGTGTGGAGTTCCAGGGGCAAGGGGGTGGAATGGTATCTAGGAAGGGGGCAGATGAGAGAGAGGAGGGGTGATGGAGAGGAGAAGACAAATCAACTCTCCTCTGGCGTGGGGAAATAGAATCACAGTGGTGGTGCTTGGCTATTCAAAACATCCAAATTTGAGAAAATTGAGAAAATGTAGACCCTACCTTCCTGGGCTGGGCTGGTGGAAGGGAAGAAGGAGCAGCTCAGTCCAGGTCCCACAGCCTGGTTGAGCTCCACAGGGATGGATTTCCCTGATGGCCACTGGAGGAGGTGAGGGCTGAAGGGCTGAGCAGGGTCTCCAATCTCTTCAGCACAAATCCCAGATGTCCATGTCTCGTTTTTGGGTTTTCCCTCTCTCCTCCTGCAAGGAAAAGGTGGCTATTACTGGGAATTCCCACCCTTCCTGCTTCCAGCATGTTGAAAACCACTCTGGTTTCTTAATACTCTGAAAGAGAAGCCAGAAGGTGAGGAGACCAAAAATCCTCCCTTGTCACTGGGAGAGGAGCTAAGGAGAGAGGCAGGTTGGGCAGCTTTGTACTGGAAATGGTGTCCTGAGGTGACAGGGGACAACCTGCTAGTGGGGTGTCCCAGACCTGTCCTGTGGTGCTGGGTGGGGAGAGCCCCTCACAGCCCCACTGCCTGCAGATGAGTGGAGACCCCACGCTGGCGAGGAGGCTCTCTCTGCTTAGGGGGATATTTCATGAACTACTTAGGAAGTTTATAAAACAGACTCCCTGGATTATGAGGCAAGGGGGTATCTGTTTTGTAAGGAACATGTTATGAAATGAATTTGTCTCTAGGCCTAACTTAATTATTTTAATGATCCCACTGGTGGTTGTCGTAGGTGTCGTTCTGTGTATATATTGTGACCTACATGCTTGTGATCATTTATGAAATCCAAGATTTAAAAATGCATTGGACCTTATTAATTCCTTGCCTGCCTTTGCTGAAGTGAATGGAGGGAGTTTGGGTGTTGGCACATTAGGCCACATCTCCCTTCCAGTGAGGTCCATGAGAGTTTTTACTGTGAGCCCAAATGGAAACAAAAGAAGCCCCACACCATTAGAAACCTGACCTAATCATAAACCTGGCCAAAATAATCTCTGCTGAAGCCCTTTTGAGCTCTGTGGAGCTACAGCAGGGTGTGATGTGTGGAGGGGAGCTACTGGATTTCAGGAGATGTAAAACCCATGGGCAGATGAAGAGAAAGCATCGTGAGCTTATGGGGTTGTGCAAGTACCTTTCCTGGTCCTCCTGCCCTGTCCCTGTCCCTTCTTCCTTCATCACCTGCCCTCCTCCTCCTCACTGTGATTTCCAGTGGGGGCCAATTTGGGGATTTTTTACTAGGATTTTTCAAACCCAATTAGATCTGGCCATTACCTCCATCAACATCACCCTTGTGCAGGCTGGGAGGTTGGAAAACACGCAGACACTAGTTTTATTTTAATATAAATAGGCTAAATCCTTGCTCATTGCCTTCCCTTGCCTTCCCAAAGAGATGATTCTTCTGGTTTTGGAGGAGACCCCCCAAATCTCTACCTGTATAACAGACATCAGAATTAATCTATTCATGGGTTAATAAAATCTTTAAGAACAAAGTGCATATTTAAAGAGAAAGAAACGTGTGGGGATGCAGACATGGGATTCCCTGGAGCTGGGAAGAAGGTGGTGGTTGGGGGTAGCCCTGCCTGTGGGTGCTGGGAGCTCTTACACGCTGCTTTTCCAGTAGGTCTGACTCAGAGTGGGGAGGGAGGAGCTGGGAGGAAGCCAGGTTGACACCCTGCAGCCCCAGCGCTGAGGGAATCCATCCCCTTCAGCCTCCCTCCTAATGGGCTGCAGATGCTGCCAGTGATAATCCCTTTGGATGTGGTGGCAGGTTTTGCAGCAGCAAAACCTCTCTCCTGGGAAAGAGGACAATGGGAAGCAGGGCCTCTCTCTAACCTTTGTGTTGTCACACCGTGCTGTGCCCTGGGCTGTGCTGCTTGTCACCAAGGGCTTTGGGGTTTGGGGCAGATGGTGGGACTCTGTGTGTGTGTGTTTGTCAGGAGGCTGCTGCCTGAGCTGTGAGTTGCAAAGTTTACAAACAATTTAAGGGATACATTTGGTGAGTGGAGCTACTTAGATGGAACAGAGAGAAACTTTGCACTCTGCTGGTGCTGATGTTCTCTGGGAGGGAAGGAGGGGCTGAACTGTGGCCAGTGGGACTTAACGCTGCTGTTGAATGAGGGGGAAAAATTCAAGGACTGCTTTTTAATCTTGCAGAGGGGGAAAAAAACCCCAAACAAACCCCAAGCATGGAGTGGTAACCAGTTCCAAAGACATTTCCTCCTCTGTGCCCGTGCAGTGGTGCTTTGCTGGCACAGACAAGGGTTAAAGTGCTCCCCCCCCACTCCCCAGCTTCTGCTTTCAATTAAATCAAAGGATGTTTTGGCCTTGACTTCACTGGGAGCAGACTCAAAGCCATGACCACGGCATTGTATTTAAGAATGAAACTCTGGCAGGCACAGGAAGGAGACACTTTGGGGGATTGGTACCTCCCAGAATCCAGCAGCCCCTGGGTTTGCTGTTACCTTCCCCATTTTGGGGCAGCAGGTACCAGGTTGCTCCCTCCTGGGGGCATTTCCCTCTCCCCACTCTGGGTCTATCCTTTTTTTTTTGGGGAACGTGGCCTTGGAGCAAAAGTGTCACTGGGCTGTTTCCTCTCTGCACCCCTTGTGTCCCACTGCAGGAGCAGGAAACCTTCTACAGCTTTTTCCTGCTGATCTAGAAATAAATTAAAGAACCTTAGGAAAAAGCTACTCAGTTTTTTTTACACCTGGGGTCAGAAGTAAAGGGCTTTGTGTGTGCTGGATGTTGTGACTGTCTGCAGGGGCAGCAGGTACCCAGGGGAAGTGCTGGCTGTCACCCTGAAGCTCCACAGCCCAGGAGGCTGCTGGTTTCACAGCAGCCACACATGCCAAGGATGCTGAGACCAGACTCAGTCCCCAAAATGAACGAGTTACAGCTGAAATTTTCTCTCTGCCTTCACCCAGTGCTGGTGAGAGTTTAGTTCTTGACTTCAATGAGCAAGGATTTACCTATTTATATTAAAATAAAACTAGTGTCTGTGTGTTTTCCAACCTCCCAGCCTGTAGACCTGGAAATGACAGCGAGGTAATGGCCAGATCTAATTGGGTTTGAAAAATCCTAGTAAAAAATCCCCACTAGAAGTCACAGTGAGGAGGAGGAGGGCAGGTGATGAAGGAAGAAGGGACAGGGACAGGGCAGGAGCAAGTGAAGGGCTGTGGAGGTAGGGAGGGAGGTTACTAGAGAACTTCCAACTGAAGGGCATTTCTTGCAGGGTTGGGACCTTTGTGAAACTGGGTAGAGCTCTGAGAAACAAAGATGCCAGTCAAGGAGTTTGGCTTAAATTAATTACTGTTCCCCTGTTGATTTTCGTGGTTGAAATTTAGTGTAAATTCTCTGTCAAGAAAAAATATGAAAGGCTGGGAACCCTCCCATGGGTTAAAATCAGAGCAGCAGCAACAACTTTGAGCAACAGAACACCAACTGTTCAGTCTAAAGTTTAGTTAGAATGAAGTTAAAGACACAAGAAAAGCAAAAGTAACCTGGAAAAGAGGATGGTATTGAAAAACCAGCTAAGGTGATGCTTTAAGTTCAAGTCCACAATTTAAAAAGAAGAATTCTCAAATAGATCAATATTACCTGCAGTGTGTGGTTCTCTGTTCACTTACCTGGGCTTCAGCCTGTTTGCTGGAAGGTTATTTAGCTCCTACCACTGACACAGTCTGTGTTTTGAGGCTGCAGATGAGGGTTGAGCACTGAAAAATAACACAAAGCAGTTTGTCACCATCCTCTTCCAAAGGGCAATCAAACCAGGGAACTCCTACTGAAGAAACTCAAACTGCACCTGGGCTTGAAAGTTACTTTTTTTTTTTCCTTATTAAGCAAAGTAAATGCATATTGTGAGTGCTGAGGTAGAGAATGCAGTGGGATGCTGGTGTGCTGTGGGTGGGTAAATGCCTGTGAATGTGCTCAGGCTCCCAGCACAGTGAAAAGATTGGTAATTCAGCAATTAACCTCCCTGAAACTGTTTGTTTAGTGAAGTCTTTTTATAGCTGCTGAAATAACACACTAAAATACACAAACAGGACTTTAATAAGGCAAAACAAACCCCTCAGCCTGGTGGAGTCACTCAGGGCTTCAGCCACACTTTGCTCCTTGAGCTGCCAAGTGCCCACAGGATGGGTGGCAGCCACTGATAGGTTTGGGGTGAGGGATTGACCTCAACCCAGCAGCCCACAGAGGTGGTACCCTCAGGGTTAATGTTTCCTCCCACCCTGTAAACCTGGTGGGAATAAAACCACTGATTTCTCTACCTGGGATTGGTGTTTCCCATTTCTTAACTGCTAATTTATGTTTGGGCAATGCTGTCTCTACCAACTGAAAAATAAGTGTATCAAAAATCTAAACATACATTTATTTTTCCATGAAATTACATATCAAAGTCACCCACCAAAGTGTCTTAAGCATGGAGTTGGGCTGCTAGCAACAGGCAGAAGAGAAGGAGCTGTAGGAACTCTCACTATTTCCAGGACTGTTTTGTGCTAGTTCAGAAACAACAGGAAATTTCCATTTGTTGTTCTGCTGGACTTTAATCCAGAAATTAAAACATAATTGTCCATCCCTTGGTTTTGACTGAAACCCATTACATATCTCATTTTGCTTTTTGGTGAGGGTAGAAAAAGAATTAAAAAAATATATATATAATCCTTGCAGAATTTGCTAAGAATGATTCTGCAGGGCAGCCAGGAATGTTCCTTACAGATTATTGACTTTTAAAAATACATGTTGTTATTATATAGACCAGCTCTGATCTAGTGCAGAAATAGATGATCTCGCCTGACCAGCAAAATATGAAGTATTAAATCTCAGTAACAGATCCTGCAGTTCCTTCAGGTGCTTAATAGTTAATGAGTGTAATATCCTTCAGGAGCACTGCAGAGTGAGGGAATTCCTGTTGCAGCCCAGGACCCGTGGTGGAAGGCAGGGACAAGGAGGTGACAGTACTTGGGGATGGATAAACCCATTACCTTGTGAGTTAGTTGCCTTCTCTGTTCCTCTGCTAAGACCAGACTGTGCTGCTTGATGCTCTTTCCTTGTTGAAAACAGAGCAGAGTGTTGTGGAGTCACAGCTTTCAGTGTCTCCATGTGGTTCTCTGGGGTTGGTGTGGTCCTTGACCATCTTGTGGTCCCTCACTCGTGCCATCAGGGTTGAAGGGTGTGGGGTGAGTTTGGCAGTGCCCATGGGATGCTGGTGGTAGCTGCAGTAGCTCAATCACATGTCTGATGCTGCAGGCATGACCATAGAATGCATCGAGTTAGAAGGGATCTTCCAAGG
>VZTY01022174.1:62317-74618 GCA_013400935.1 Turnix velox | reverse complement strand
ACCTTTTTTTTTTTTTTTTTAAGAAGAGGGCTGGTTTGTTTTATTTTTTTTTTTGAGATGCAGTTTTAATGGCATGAGAACTGTCTGTCTGCTTCCATTATCCCTTTGTTCTCCTCCTCTCTCCCTTTATATGTATTTTTATAAGCCTTTTAAACCCAAGTCTCCCCCTTTCTTAATTCTTCTCTCTCTTTGCTTTTGTTTTTATTGTAGGGCATCAAGAGAAACAGAAAGATTTTGCTGGATTAAAGATGTGGTTGCCACTTGAAAGCAAGTCCACTGATAGAGATCTTGTAAGATCTCTTAGTTTTTTTTCCATCTAAGGCCTTTTAGGGGGAGGCAGGAGGATAGAGACACAAGGACAGTGATGTGATTCTCCTTCCATCAGTGGCTAGAGGTGTGAGATATCCATCACCTCACTCTTTATTCCACCAAACCCAGGTGAATGCAAGCATCAGCCCCAAAACCTGTTGAGATGGCTCCTTTATGACATCACAGGTCCTGCAATCTCAAGTGCAGGAACATGCAGTGAACAAAAGTGGAAGGCTGGATAGGGAGAGATGTTCATAGGGTTTCCCATTTGGTGTCTCCCATCCCCAATTTCCCACTGAAAACCCCACAGAGGGAAGCCAGGCTTCACCTTTGGATCTTAAACCTCATCTTGCCAAGCAAAACACCCAAATCCACCTTTTTCCATCACACAGCAGCCAAGCTGTAAGCTGCTAATTCTAGCTCTGCTGCTAATTTACCCAATGACCCAGAGCATCCTACTGAGCCCCCATGAACCTTTCCAGAGGCAAAATAACACCTAAACAAAGCCAAAAAGCCCTCCACGAGGCTGGGGAAAATCCTTAACATGCAGCAGACTTGGAGATCCAAAGCTGAAAAAGCTATTTAAGACTCAGTGCAATTAGTTCCATCACCCTGCTCAGAGCAGGAGTGCAGGAGCCCCCAAAAGAGCTGCTTCCTTCCCCCCAAAAAAACCCTTTGCTGACAGCAATGGCTACAAGTTTTTTTTTTTTTCTCTGCATTCCCAGGACAAAGAAACTATTCAGAAAGATCAAGGAACCAAAACCATAGGCAAATGGCTCTTCCCCTGGTAAGGCAGCCTGAGTGTGCAGGGAGTCTCCCTCCACACAGACACCTCCAGAGTTATCCCACTGCTTATCCAGAATCCATCAGCTCTTTCAAAACAATGACCAATTTGTACCCTGGGGTGGCATTTCCTTATGATTCATCCTGCTTTGCTGCAGGAGTGAGGGCTGGGATGCTAATTCCAGGAGGATACACTCATTGCTGGCCTGAGAACTGGAGCTCCTACCACCATCACACTACTTTTTTCCCCCTCTTCCAAGTGATGTCCACTCCCCTGGGGCAGTCTTCCCACAAGCTGTACCTGCTTTTTGATGGAGAATTCCCTCACTAACACTATATTTTGCAGAGAGCTGCCTTTCTAATGTCCCATCCAAGTGGAAATTGCATAAAGCAGCATCGAGTGGGTGGAAAAAAGTTGTAAAAAAAAAAAGCCCAACTTTCCTTTCAGCGGGGCAAAAGTCTCTCCCTCAAACAACAGGATGTCTTCTGTAAACAGGAGGCTACCACAGCTGCCAGAGATATAAAGGGCTGCATTAAAATACTTAATTTTATCATTGCTGAAACAGAGTGAAAAAGCCAAAGGGATCAATTCAGCTTTTCCTCTCCCCCCTCAAGATGCCAAAATCCCACCGAGGAGGGTGAAGCCTTTCTACCTTTAATAGGAATTCATTTTCCAAAAGGGTAAGTATGACTGAAAAGGTTGCAGGCACTTCACCCCCCACGCACATCTATGGGCCTGCCAAGTCATAATTTTAACAGCAAATCTTTTTATTTGCCTTTTTCTTCCCTTGCTCTTAAAACCCCAAGTGTTTGGGATTTAGGCAGAGCATGGGAAGCAGCTTTCATGACAAGGAGCGAGTTTTCACACGCGATGTTTGTGTGGTTTGAAGCTCTTCTCTCTGTGTGGAGGAGCAGGCCAGCAACCAGCAAACAAGCAGAGAACAGGAGGAGATGTTTTCATCCATTTTTATCCAGCATCTAATCACTTTTTTGACCAGTGGGGGTTGGCCATGTCACGCTCATCCACCCACCAACATGGCATCTGCAGCTTGGAACCTCACACCTCATCCAGTGTCCACACTACATTGGTCCAATGCAACAACAGGACTTCCAACAATAAATTATCTCTTATTATCAAGGAGGTGGATTCATCTCCAGGGGCTGGACCAAGATCAGCTCCACTGGCTGCAAGTTCAAGTGAGGGCAGCAGGCACATTCACAATTTCTTTCTTTCTTTTTTTTTTTTTTTTTTTGACCATACAATTTAGGGGTTGCTGCAAAGCCAGACATTAAGCTGGCTGAAAGTCTAGTCCTGTGAAGCATTCTGAGCTGGCAAAGTTTTTGCTGCTGATTTATGTGGTGCAACAGCTCGGGGCCTGGGATGCATCCATAACATTCGTTCCATCTGTCGTCAATGCAGATTCTGTTCTCCCCTGCTCGTGTTGGCAGGGCTGGAGCCCAGATCTGCTGCTCTGGGTGTGTGGGTGGGGGGACGAGGAGAAGAGGAAGCACAAGTCTCCCTCCCCATTGGTGCCAATGGCTTCACAGGAGGCCTCGAGTTCTTCAGATGCCTTCAAGCATTGTTGCTGGGGTGATAATCTTTGGCAGCCCATTTAGGAGAGGGAGGGAATGAGCAGAGTCAGGCTGATTGTCAATACCATTTCAGAATCAATGTTCACCAACAGTCTCCTTTCAGGTCTACACATGCCTGTACAAGAAAGGTCTAGAAAACCACCTACTTCTCTTGGTCTCCTTGTTCCTCCTTCCAGGCAAATCTTTTCAATGATCAATACTCAAAAAAACTCTCTTTTGGAGCAGAGAAAAACCCTACTCATCCTTGAGCTCTCTTCCAAGGTAATGAGCAATCTGGTCCCAAAAGCAAAGGAGGGGTTGGAACTCGATGATCTTTGAGGTCCCTTCCAACTCAGACTATTCTATGATTCTATGATCATGGGCAGAAAAATGCCCAGTCTGCCCTGGAGATCTCTGGTGTGCCTGGCGATCACCAAAGCTCCATCCACAATCAAGCCCCACACTGGGATTCACACTGAATCATAGAATAGTTTGGGTTGGAAGGGACCTTAAAGATCATCGAGTTCCAACCCCCCTGCCATAGGCAGGGACACCTCTCACTACATCAGGCTGCTCAGTGCCTTGTCCAGCCTGGTCTTGAATACCTCCAGAGAGGGGGCATCCACAGCCTCTCTGAACAACCTGTTCAAGTGGTTCACTACACTCACTAAAGAATTTCCTTCTTATGTTGAGTCTAAAACTACCCCCTTCCAATTTACATCTGTTGTCTCCAGTCCTCCACACTAGGAGGATTCCTCTGTGGACAGAGACAGCTGAAGCACAAACCAGGCTCCACGCCAAGAGGCTCTCCCCACCTCCCCAATATTTGGGGTGATGGTATCCCCCATTTTGTCTCCATGGACATCCCTCATAGGCAGGGCTGCACTCAAAGTAGGGACAAACTCCCCCCTGAAACTGATGGGATTCACCCCTGAACATTCCCCTTCTGGTTCCTGGCCGTTCCAACACCTCCAACATGTACAAAAAGCTGGAATTTCCTGCCAGCTCAGTGGTGCAATTTCAAATGCTCTTTTGGTTTTCAACTGCACTCTTTAATCTCCAGCCAGCTGGGCCCATGCGTTAAGAGGGAAGGCTGAAAGCTGCAGAGCTCTGGGCAGTTAGTTTTCCAAACATCTCACCTGTGGGTGGAATGGGGTTTGCTGCAGCTCTGCATTAAATTAAAAAGAAATGCACAGGCAAAAAGAAAAGAAAATCCCATGTGTCTGAGCTGCCCTGTTCCCACTGCAGTGCTGAGGGAAGATGCAGACCAGCTCCCTGGTTCCATTTCTCTTCCCGAGAGGGAGAAGTGCAGATTTAGCTCCTTGTGCCAAGAAGAAATTTGGAATAGAAAGTTGCAGGGGTTGGCAAGCATGGCGTGGTGCCATGAAGGTCCTCCTCAGACCCTCTGTTGGGGAAGGATGATCTGGGCAGCCTGATCTAGTGGGAAGTGTCCCTGCCTATGGCAGGGGGGTTGGAACTCGATGATCTTTAAGGTCCCTTCCAGCCCAAACTATTCTATGATTCTAGGATGGGAATTTAGTCTCATGGAATCAACCTACCTCACACAGGCACGGAGAGGATACCTGTCCTGATTTGAGGGACACCACCTTACAAAATGATACACACTCTCTCAATGTTTGTCCCATTAGACAAAGGGAATTTATTCTATTCCCTGTGAGAGCTGTGAAAAAGGATCCCACCACAGACATGCAGCACTTGGTGTCAGGGGAGGCTTGCAGAGATGATGGCAGGGCTACTGTCTGTGGTACAGTGAGCAGCCCATCATTTATAGAAAGGCCTGGAGAAGATGTTTCATGGCTCCAAATCATCAGTAGTTGCAAGGTAATATCTTCTCCGAGAACTTAAAGAATGAGTGTTGAGCTACATCATCAGGTGGGTCTCCTTGTGGAACACAACTAGAACCAACACGTGCACCTGATGGAGCAACAATCAAAGTATTTGAGAATTAATCTTATGATAGTAAGCCAAAAAAAAATAAAAAAAGGTGTGTGGCAGGCAGAGAAGAGAGGGAGGTATGAAGTAGTCCTGTTATGCTGCTCACTCTGCCATAAAAAAAAGAAAAAAAGCTGTTTATACAAAGCCATCTGACAAGAGCCACAGCAAAATGGATGAGGAGTTGAATAGAGAAAAGGCAAAACCATCACTGAAAATAAATTCAATTATTCGGTTTTGCTTAGAGAAGCAACAAAGTTTCTGACATGTTTGTTATTCAGGCTGTCATTAGAGCTGAAAGATGTCTCAATAATGTTGAAGTTACATTTTTAACATCCACTCTCCTCCAAGCAGTTTGCATATTTTCCACTACGTTAGCTGATCAAGCCATTAGTTACAGTTACTTAAAAATAAATGAGCTCTGTATTTTCCTTCCTCCACCGTGGAGCTCAACAGCAGGGGAGGGGGGACAGGGCAGAAAAGTATTTCTTTTGCCATGATGATGGTGAAATGCTCAAGTTGGACTGTGGGAGGCGAGTACATCAAAGAAGAAGAGAAAGAAGGAGCATCCCTCACCAAGGAAGGAACTGATAAGGTCCTAAACAGCAGCAGAATGTGCAAAATGAAAACCATATTTGTTAGGAGATGCTGTAGTTGGGAGGTTGATGGCAGCTGAATAAAGACCAGTGAGAGGAGAGGCAGGGTGGAATTTTGTCAAGGGGGCTGATGTGCATTTACTTGCCAAAATGAGTTTTAACTGGAGCTATTCTTTTCTGCTCTTTATCCTAATCCTCCCTCCTTCCCACAAGAAAATACCATGGAGGCAGCCAGTTTGCATGAAAAGGTTTCTGTTTTTACCCATTACCAAAAAGCAGGTGATATTCATTCCTCTATCCTTTCTTTCCCAAAATCTGGCCATAAAAAAAAAAACAAACCCCAAAGCAAAACTGACAGTTTATGTTCTGACTGCTGAAAACCAGAATCTGAAAGCCATTTTTCTTCATTAATTAAACTTTAAAACCCTGCAGAAGGTGAAAATATTTTCTTCCATGCAGAAAATGAAGGCAGCCCATTTTCCCAACTATCTGTGAACTGGAGAAAAAAATAAACACCCTCTAATGAATGCTGGGGGTAAGCAACAACCTGAGACTGCCAGGGAAAAAAAGGAAAAATAAAGCACTAACAGGTCACTGGGCAATTCCAACTCAACCTAAGCTCAACTGTGAGACACAAATTCATCCAATATATTGAGTGCTGAGTTGTAAGAACAGCCTTCTCAGCCAGCACATGGCAAGTCTCCAACTGTTGCCCACTCAAAGTGGCAAAGTCTCACTGAGATCCAGTCAGCTCTACTGGGCTGGCTCTCACCACAGGAATAAGTCCCCCTTAGCTTTTTTCAGATAAATAAATAAACCCCCCCAACCTCGTTGCAATGCATAACCTTAATATTTGCCTCCTTAAAGTCCTTTTATGTCATAATCTACAAGTTTTGGCAATAGAGTTTTGGCATCTTCACACCCATAACTGCAGAATAAATCACCTCTCTCCAAGTGATGTTCTCAGTTGACACTGTACCACCAGCGATGACAAGGGCATCACCAGCTCACCTGCTCTGTCAAGAGCAATCTCAAACTTGGAATCACAGAATGGTTTGGGTTGGAAGGGACCTCAAAGATCATCTAGTTCCAACCCTGCTGCCATAGGCAGGGACACCTCCCACTACATCAGGCTGCTCAGTGCCTTGTCCAGCCTGGTCTTGAACAATTCCAGAGAGGGGGCATCCACAACCTCTCTGGGCAACCTCTTCCAGTGTTTCAGCACCCTCATGGTAAAGAATTTCTTTCTTATATCTGTTTCAAATCGCTTTCAGATCTTTTAGAAGAACCCTTAATTGTAGAGGAAGCTCTTACCCGTTTTGAGTGCATTTTCCCTCCTAAAGTTTGTTCCTCTTGAGTGCACTCTGGCTCTACCATCAGCTTTCAGAGCAGACAACACCCAGGTCTCCTGCAATTCCTCTAACCCATTGAGATGGGGAAGATACCCAACATCCACACATCAGACACACTTCTTTCAGTTCCATCCCAGCGCAGCCAAGCCCACTCATGGAGCTTCCAGGATGCTGAGGAGTCAACATCTAACCTCAGGCAGCCCAGAAGCCTGGGTCCTAACCAGTTGTCCCCATTTCAAGGGGACAGGTTTTGGGGGTCAAGCGTGGCTTAGGCAGAGCAGATGAATCCCACGCATGCGTCCCTCACCTTAACCACACCCTTGGTGCTGGGGTGTGAGAATGCTCCATCCCCTGCAGCTACAGGGGAATTCCCAAGCAGATGGTTAAACTGGATTTCCAGCTTCTCTGCAGTAGCAGAAATGGGGTAACTCACCAGGGTGGAGGTATGGGGCTGGCTCACGTTGCCCAAGTGCTTTTTGCTGGGAGCGAGCCGCAGGTCTATCGGTCACCAGAGTTTCATTAGCTCCTGATGAGATCATCCCTTGGCATCCCAAGGAGCACCTTGAGACCTTCATGCAAGTCTGGTAATTATGCAGAAATACTACATAAATAATGAAACACCTTGTGGAAATACAGTGGGTTTTGGATGGAGGAGTCACAGGCACCTTCTAGGAACTGGAGGTCGTTTGAACCCCGCTAAAACCCTTGGGGAAGAGGACACCTCATTCTTTGACCTTCTGAAGGTGCCAGGCACGTCAGAGCCAGGCTGTCAGCTCCTGGGCTTCAAGGGCTCTCCTACAAGGATGGAGCTGAATGCTATGGGCTTAAAATAAAGGCCTGTAAGTCAAGAAAGTTCAATAAAATAAAGCCCCTCCTTTCTTACTGTCACTCACAGGATGCTGCAGTGTTGACTCTGAAGGGTGGGAGAAAGGAAGAACAGAAAGTACGTGAACAAGGAGGATGAGACACCATTAGCACTGGACACAGCCCAGCCCTAGCTGACGGGTGTGATTTGAAGGGTAGGGATTTGGGAATATATCCTGGAGCAGCAATGCCAACCAGGGAAAGGGGATCTGGAACCTCCTGTTCTGTCCCAGCACTAGAAATCCTCTCCAGCCCAAGCCTCCAGCAGCTGCTCCTTCCTGAGGGGCAAGGAAGGGTAAGAGACAAAAAAAGTAATAATAAAAAGGCACTGAAAACAAGCCCACATCATCAACAAGGTTCTCAGCCTCAGTTCAGATCTTTCTGCCCAAGTGTAATCCATTTACCAATGCCTCCCCTCTCCTCTCCAGGCTGGTTGCTTTCTCACAACTCCATTAACCTCATGACAGAAACTGAGAAGACCTGTTCTGCCATTGAATCTGCCACTGGCACACAGACCTGGACCCAACTTCCCCTTCCAGCTCTCAAATCTATTAACGTGATATTAAATTTATCCAACTGGGATTGATGGGATGAAGAGGAAGTGAATTTCTACCCTGTACTTCATCCTTCATTTTGGTAGCAGCTCCATTCTTGTGGCTCTGCCCCTACACCTCAAAGCAACCATCCTTGTTGTTTCAGGAGCACCCAACAACCAGAATGGGCCACGAGCTCCCAACTCTCCACTACTCTTTCATAGGGACATCTGGAAAGACTATGGAAACATCTCTCTCTTGAGCCCCTAGGGCTTTTTGCCTCTATTCTCAGCACTAAATCCTGGCTGGGAAAGCTTTTCTCACAATATTTTCCACGTTCTGTCTATAGAAGGGTAGAAACGTAGTCCAGAGAGCAGTGATATCCACAAGAATCCTGAAAGCTGTTTGGTGGGGAAGTTGGGGGGCTTCCTGCCTCCCCCCAGGCTCATTTGACCACATCCACCTAACACAAATACAAAAACAAAGTGTACAGCCCACATGGAGTTCAGACATTTACAAGTACAAAGAACAGTCCAATCCCCAAATCAATGGGGGTGGCCACACTGTGAGGGGAGGATTAAAGACAGAGAGCTCAATCTCAGGGCTACCACTTAGCTGGTGATTTAATTCCTTCTCTGAACCCATAAACAAGGACAGATCTTTGCAATCCACCACCAGACCTCAGGCTCAAGATCTTAAGCTGAGGTCAATGCGCTGCATTGATTCATATCAGAGGAGGAGCTTCACAGATTTATTCTAGCTGAGAATCTGGCCACTTCAAGACTTAAATAGCTTTCTGAAACCTATCCAACAGGAAATCCTAAATCAAGAACATTCGGCGTTTTGAGAAGGATTCCTCTCCCCCGCATCCAAACACCACTGTGGGTTTTGCAACTTTTTCCATTTTAGGAATAAGAAGCTTTCTTCTCCTATCTCCCTCTCCTCCCAAACAAATAATCAAGTACACGGGAGCCCAAAATATATTTTTCCTCTCTGCTCTCTTTATTCCACGAGCCGGCAGCATGTTTCAATCTGGCCAGCTGTGCTCTGACCAGCTGACACTGGAGGCCACAGCTGGGACAGCCAAACAGGCAACATTCCAGCTGTGAACAAATGAGGCAACACCTTCAGAGAAGGGATTGAACTGGGGGGAAATGGCCACGATTCAATTCAAGACTTCCCCTGCTGCTTTCCCAGTGACAGCTGCTGGTGAGGGCTAGATTCTCAGTGGGTTGTTCAGCTTGGACTTCCTGGGGTCTGTGCCAGTTTACACCATGGCACAATCTGCTTCATGTTTGGTCTCTGTGCTGCTGTCTCCCTACTTATCATCCTTCATCTAGAAATAGCTGCACTACGAGAGAGAGAAGGAGTAACAACTGAAATTTGTCTGGTCCCAGAAATGGTTTCCTGGAACTTTAGTAATTTTTTTTTTTTTTCCTGAAAGGAGATAAAGTTGTTCATTGTTTGTCTTGGCTGCCTATAAACTTGTGCTGCTGAGAGCAGCCTTTGATCACAGGACTATTGGGAGGCTGGCCCATGACAGCCAATCCACTCCCTACTCTTTCAGCCTCACCAGCCCGGGCCTGACTTCCTTTTTCATAAAAAGCCATAAAAAAAAAGTATTATACATACATTATCAAACAGCCCTTGCAGCAGTTTAGGGATCTTGATTTAACCAGCTCAGTATCAGGATATTCCTTTCCTCAAGGCTTTCTGTGATGGAAATTGGGAAGAAGGGAGCTCATGATCTTGGATGTAAAAATACTTAGTCCAGAGAGCAGTGATGTCCACACGGATCCTGAAAGCTGTTTGGTGAGAAAGTTGGGGGGTTTCCTGCCTCCTCCCAGGCTCATTTGACCATGTCCAACTAACACAAATACAAAAACAAAGCATGGTGGCAGCTCCATCCAAGCCTGAGGTGTGACAAACGTGCATCAGCATGTACCTAACAAATATTCTCTTATCATAAGGGACAAATCACAGTCCCCTCAAATGCTGCCTGCCAGAGGACTAAGTTTATTTCAGGTCCTCTTTTTTCCCCATTTTGGGGCATTTGCGTAGGCTTGGAGTGTTTCTGTGAACTGGTCAGAGCTCCCAGCTCGAGCTGGTTTTACTGCAGAACATTTTTACAGCATGTGTTGGCCCAACCACAGAGGCTACAAGCACAAAACACATTCTCTTCTGACACCTACCAGGAACTTCTTCTACGTCAGGCAATCTGGATAACTCATTCATGGCTCCCACACTTCATGGAAGCTGCAGCAGCCTTAGTTTATCCTTGTATACCCACACCCAGACTGCCAAAAGCTTGTGTAAATAATCTAAAGAGTGAGCATGAGCAGGGTGATGCTCCCCAGCAGTAACCCCACAGAAGATGACAGCTCAAAACTTCATCCTCCACCCCAACACAGCAACACAAAAAAACCAGCACAGTTAACCTGTGAGACACAGGGTAGGAACTAGAGATTTCTAAGAAATAAGGCACCCATCTCTTTAATACCTTTTTATCCACCCATCTCTTTAATACCTTTTTATCCAACCCCCTCTTTAATATCTTTTTATCCACCAGTACAAATAATTGAGCACTGAATGGTAGAATTGCCACTAGCTGGATTTATTAGCCACCCCCTTCATCACAAGACTCAGATCCTCCAATATATTTTTGGTGCTATATTTTTTGGGATATATTTTTGTCAGTGTTGGGTTGATGGCTGAACTCAATGATCTGAAAGGTCCCTTCCAAACAAAGGCAACTCTATGATTCCATACATCAGATGATATCCAGAGGAATCAAACTGTTCCCTTACCATCACCTGATTCAAGTTTTCATGCTCTCATTGCTCCTCAATTCCTATATTCTATCTTGTGTTTAAGATATCATCTCCAGTCCAAAACTGGTGCCACCCACAAGTGCAGCAGCTTAGAAAATAGTTCCCCTGGTGCAGAAACAGGGGACCATCATGCTGACATTGAGAGC
Organism: Turnix velox; assembly: GCA_013400935.1. Classification (NCBI taxonomy): domain Eukaryota; kingdom Metazoa; phylum Chordata; class Aves; order Charadriiformes; family Turnicidae; genus Turnix; species Turnix velox. The sequence goes on along the minus strand of VZTY01022174.1, from coordinate 63,679 downwards.
AGAGCCAGGACCAAAACACTCAGCTTTATCTGATACAACAGCTCCAAAAATTATTAGAAAAGCCAAATGTTCAGACTAACATTGTGTTGTTGCGTCTGTCCACAGAAGTTTAAAGTCAAGTCCCAGTTAGCTGTGGTCTGAACAGATGCAACAGTCAAAAAACAGCTAATTATTCCCAATTCCCAAATAACAATCCCAGGGAAGAGGGGGGAAGTATGTGACTGGTCTATGGTTTCTCAGAAAACTCTTGCAGCAAGGCCAGGGAGAGAATGTGGCACTTCTAAAAACTAGCTCAGCTTGAGCCACGACATTTTACCTTCCAGTACAAATCCCCACAAAACCTGGAAATACACAGTGAACTCAAATTCCATTTGAGTTGAAGAAATAAGGACTTCTAAGAAATAAGAGGCACCCATCTCTTTGATATCTTTAATATCTTTAATATCAGATTCTATTTGAGTTAAGGCAAAAGGACCACTGTGGAGTATGGGTGAGCACAATTAAAAATCATGAGGCATGTTCTGCTCTGCTTGCATTTAAGCACACCGGCCATACAAACAGGTTGACTGAGACCCACACATCCCCTACTCCAGCTCCACTGATGTCTTTTTCTCCACGTGCATCAAAGCCCTTCCCAGTTCCCCTAAGAAAATTGTAAAAGCCACAAAACCTGCAACAAACCACAGTACAGCTCAAGAAATACTACCAGTGTCTTCTAAGTGTATGTGTTTTAGATAAAAATACCCAGAATGACAAGATCATAGAATCATAGAATAGTTTGGGTTGGAAGGGACCTCAAAGATCATTGAGTCCCAACCCCCCTGCCATAGGCAGGGACACCTCCCACTACATCAGTGCCATGTCCAGCCTGGTCTTGAACACCTCGAGAGAGGGGGCATCCACAACCTCTCTGGGCAACCTCTTCCAGTCTGTAAAGAATTTCCTTCTTATGTCAAGTCTAAATCTAACCCCTTCCAATTTATCTCCATTGTTTCTGGTCCTCCCATCACATATCTTATTAAAAAGTCCTTCCCCTGCCTTTCTGTAGGACCCCCTCAGGTACTGATAAGTGGCCAATGTAAATCAACTCTTCCTCAACCCTTCTCTCCCAATATCCTAGATGCAGTGATGCCTATGGGACAAGATACTGCCTTCATCATTTGACTGCCATAACCCCATTGATGCCTTCTGGAAATCAACAACCTACAACCAGCTGATGTTGGAGTAACTGCTGAACTCAACCCAGTGGTGTCATCTGAACCTCACAAGTCCCTCAGCAAGACTGTCCCATCTGATAGAATCATAGAATGGTTTGGGTTGGAAGGGACCATAAAGATCATCAAGTTCCAACCCTCCCCTGCC
>VZTY01022174.1:23166-43013 GCA_013400935.1 Turnix velox | reverse complement strand
CTCTGCTGCCATGCTGGGGCACAGCCTCTCACCCTGATGGTGCCCGCTCTGCTTCTGATAAAAGGGGGCTATCTGAGGAAGGAAGCTCAAGAAGGAAATCAAAAGGAAACTCAAGGGCTTGCTGTGTTTGTGTGTGTGTGTGTATGGGATTCTTCAGCTGTACATCGGAAATTAATTCCAGCCAGGGTGAGCTCTGTGTGGTCTCACTAGCCATCCAAGTCAAACTTCGGCTCACCCCAGCTGCCAAGTGAAGCTGTGGAAGAGAAAAAGGTTCAACACAACGTGGAAAAGGAACAAAGAAGCCAAAAAAAAAAGAGGAGTGAGCTGGTGGTATTTTCCTCCAAGGTTTTGGTTTTTTTTTCTTCTCCCTCCCTCTTTTTTTTTTTTTTATTTTTTAAACAAACCACCTGGATTTTAAGATCTCCAGAATCCCATTAAAGAGCTTTTACTCCTTCATGAATCAGAGGCGTTTGATGAAAAGGGGTAAGGGGAGAGAAGTGTGTCTGCCTGTGGGAGGGGGAGAGGAGGGAGAAGATAATGGGGCATGGGAGCCCTTAATTTCTCCTGTCTCCCCTGCCGGTAATAGGGCTGGATGTAAACACTGCTCTGGTGAATGTTGGAGAGTGATTACAGGATAGCTGGGGAAGGAGGAAGCATTTTGAAACCACAAGTAGGAAAGCAGCTCTTTGATGGAGGGTTAGTAATTTCTTTTTTCTCAGTTCCCTCCTCCCTCACGCAGCAGCCCCCCTTCCCATCCATCCTCCACCTTCTGTAAACACAGAGGCAGAAATTAGATGTGGGGCAATCTGTTAAACATTTGAAGGCACAGAGGGCCCTCACTCCATGGGATACAAAAGAGGTGGCACATAATGCTGTAATGGACTTTTCTCATCTTAGCCATGGAGCCAGCAGGTCCTGGATGCTGCACAAGGAGACAGAGAATCATAGAATCGTTCAGAGTGGAAGGGACCTTAAAGATCATCAAGTTCCAACCCCCCTGGCCATAGGCAGGGACACCTCCCACTACATCAGGCTGCTCAGTGCCTTGTCCAGCCTGGTCTTGAACACCTCTAGAGAGGGGGCATCCACAGCCTCTCTCAGCAACCTCTTCTGGTGTCTCACCACCCTCACAGCAAAGAATTTCTTTCTTATGTCAAGTCTAAATCTACCCCCTTCCAATTTACATCCATTGTTTCTAGTCCTCCCATCAGATATCTTATTAAAAAGTCCTACCCCTGCCTTTCTGTAGGACCCTCTCAGGCATTGCTAAGTTACTATAAGGTCCCCCTTGAGCCTTCTCTTCTCCAAGCTGAACAACCCCAACTCCTTCAGCCCGTCCTCATAGGGCAGTTGCTCCAGCCCTTTGACCATCTTTGTGGCCTCGTCTGCTCTTGCTCCAATAGCTCAATGTCCTTCAAGGAAGAAGACAAACTCCAGTGAAGGAGAAATATCATGGAGAAGGATGAAAGTTTAGAAGACAAAGTCTGGGTGTGTTTTAGCTGGCCTTGCCCAAGCAATGAAGGGCTGATGCCTAAGCAAACAATACTTCAGAGTGTCCATCTACATGGAAGGTTCAGAGATGAGCATATCACAGCAGACCTGAGGATCATTCAAGCTGATAGGTTCTTAAGGGGAACCTTACCACACCCTGATGGGCTCAGGAGGTTCACTTCTGGCTTGGGTAGATCTACTACTTTGCTCTACTCTGGCTTCCATAATAAGGAAAAACTGATGTAATTACCCCTCTGGAAAGACCTTGTGTCTTCTTCCTTTGCCCAGCTGGGAAGAGCTGGGCATTACCAGCCAGCTTCTGCAAGGACATGAAGTTCTAGAATAAGCCAACCACGGAGAAAATTCCTCAGTATAAACAAGATAATCATCTGCCCTCACACACAGGTTTTTCCTTGTTCCTAAATACTGGAGATGTTTTGTGCAGTTCCCATTTATGTTCACGGGGAAGGTCAGAATGAGATACAGCCTGTTTTTTCAAGAGCTTTATAAGATTTGGGGCAAAATTCCTCCCAATCTCTGCCCTGTCTGTACTCAAGTGCTCCTCTGTACCACACTCATCCAGAGCAACACTGGAAGGAGCTCAGTGGGCATCCCAAAGTCACTGCTTGTTTTCTAGCATGCACCAGAGAGCAGTTTCAACTCCAGAAGACCAGTCAACTCCTAGCACAGTGCAGTGATTTTATAAGATGAAGGATGAATTCAGCCTTCAGGTTCTCACTAACCACTCCAGAGACCTCAATGGGACTTTAATACCCAAATTCTACAACATCCTTAAGCCGCCGGGTATCAAACTATTCCTTACCTCCACCCAAAAGTCCTTCATGGATCTCAGATGGTGATTCAGCTCTAATCAGTTTTTAAGTGAATACACTCTTTAGCTAGAAGGTATCACCATGGTCCTTTAATTAAATCTCCTGCTTCATACATCCCTCTTCCACTGACACCTAATACTTTTTGCCCCAGGCCTGTAGTGTTTCCTTGCACGACAGCCTCACCACAAAAGCCTCCATTTAAACAACTGTAAATGATGAAGAGTACACATTTAGTACACATCCTGTACTAAGCAAGTGTGGTTTTCAAGCAGGAATAAATACACCAGACAGCTCTGTTGCACAAACAGAGCAATATCTCATGGAAAAGTTGTTGCATTGCTGTTGTTGAGTCATGCAAGTTTCTTAACCAACAAATATAAAAGCCAAAAGCCATGTATGTGCAGGTCCACCTCATCCTTCATACTGTTTTTCCCCTTTCTAATAATTTTCTTAAGCTCCCTATAGTCTATAGGTCTACAGCAAAGATTCTGGGCTACAAATCGAGACTTGCAACTGTAAAGCATCACAGCTACAGAGTTCAGTGCAGCTTTTGGGTGTCTGCTATCCCTATAAAGAAACTAGCTACCATAAAATATAATTTAAAAGTTATTGAATAAATTCTGAGACTTCGTAGGAAGGTAGGAAGCTGCTTCCCCTATGAGGTCTCCTTATTTCTGGCATGTAAATAAGCATCAGGAAGGTGGGGAAGGTGAATAAAAAAACCATGCATTTAGCTGTTCTCCCTACAACCCAAACTGACCATCTTAAAGGAGGAAAATCCCTCTGCTAGATATAATGGAGGGCAGATATGGCCACAAGCCAGTAGCAGGGAAAAAGAGACTTGCAGCAGCCTTGAGCAGGACAGGTAACACTTCCCAGCCATTCCCAGATCCCATCTACTGCTCTCCTGCTGCTCTAAACCTTTCCTCAGTTCACAGCTACTTGGGACCAAGACCGAGGTACTGCAGGTTGTAAAGGTCATCTGAATCTTTTCCATCATCAATACCAAAAGAACCCCAACAGGGGGATTCACCACAACAGCATCCTTTTCAGACAGTGAACCAGATGGGTCAGGCCACTCCATCAATCTGATCTTACAAGAACAGCCGTGACCAAGAAGTTCAACCCTCTAATAGAGATCAGGGCTCTTTGTTTTTAGAATCATAGAATAGTTTGGGCTGGAAGGGACCTTAAAGATGATCTAGTTCTATCTCTTTTCTCCATCTCTGTCCCCTGAAAATGGGATTTCTCACTAGGGGAACCACCAATCCCACACACAAATCCTCCTTGGAGCACAAAGGCAGTGTGGTGCAGCAGAGCATCTCTCTAGCAGGCAGCAAACAAGAAGACAGGCAGAAAAACGAGTGGTGAAGCACTGGAACAGGTTGCCCAGAGAGGTGGTGGAGGTCCCATCCCTGAAGACATTCAGGGACAGACATTGCTGAGGCTCTGAGCAACCTGAGATCTAGCCCAGGATGTCCCTGTCACTGCAGGGGGGTGGACTAGATGGCCTTTGAAGATCCCTTCCAATCCTACAATCCTATGAAATGAAGCAAAGTGAAGCAGAAAGGTGATGTATAGGAGGCACAAAGATCTCAGGGTTGGTTCAACCTCATGCCCCTCTATAACCACAGCATGCTGCAGCCCTGGCACCTCATTGCTTCCAGCAGAAGACTTCTGTACCAGAGAGAGATGCTCTCCATCCACTGGAGGTTTCTCCTCACCAGCCCAGGAGCCAGCAGGAAGTTTTGCTGTCATTGCTACCATAGGTACCACACTCTTCTTTCCCTCCAGCATGCCACTTTGCCTCACCTTTTTCCTCTGTCTAAACCTGGCACATGCTCTAATGCTGCTTTTGTTAATGAACAATCCCGATTTTAGCCATAAAACAGTAAATGGCGCCGTGAGCTCATTAGACATTAACACCACCCTCAACTCCAAGCAGGTTATCTCCACCTTATCATCTGGGGAAAGCTGAGCAGTGGGCTCCTGGGAGGGTTCAAATGTCATCTGCAGAAGGAGGGGGGGGGGGAAGCAGAGTAACTGGAGATGATCCATCTCCAAGAGGCAACAACTGAAAATGTAAGATATGAAAAAAAGCACATTAGTTCCCACAAATGGCTGAGGATTAAACCCCCAAGCACAGTGAGAGCCCAGAGCACACACAGCCAGCCAAGGTGCTATCAAGGCGTGATGTTATTACTTCCAAGGGATGCCATTAAAAGTCTGTTTACAAACCTAATGTGCCAGGGAATGGGTCAAGGGAAGAATTATTAGCAACAAAGCTATTTGATCTCTTTTATGATGCAATGAGTCATATTGCTTCATACACTAGAAGGTGAATAATGAAAACCCCCAGCCCGTTGATTTATACGTGTGTCTAGAATCCTGTGTTCTTTGACCTCAGATGCCCTCTTAAGTGTGATTCATCCTAAATCAAATGGAAGATGGGGTGCCATCATACACACTCTCTCCTCCCACTCACTAATTGAAATGGTGATTGACATCCTGGTGGAATAAAATACCAGTGCCCAGTGATGGATGGCTGGGGCAGAGGATGGGGTCAAGATTCAGGACTTGCAGATATAACTCTATCCTCCTACCCATATGAGATGGTCCCGTTTTCACCTAACACTCCCTCTGGAATGCTAGAGACAGAGTCACTGAATAATTGAGGCTGGAAGTGATCTTTGGAGGTCATCTGCCCATCTGGATGTACTTTAGTGGGGCAGAACCCAGTGAATCTAAGATCTTTTCATGGCACACCCTCATTGCTACAGCTTCAAAGACACGTAACCATGACCCAAACTGGTCTAGAAACTGCATGAGAAAATTGCAGAGTCCAAATATGTCAAATAGTGAGATGTTCCTAACACATATGCTGGTCTTAACAAAATCCTGATGCAAATCACAGGGGTTTACAGTGGGAATGTGCTGCACTATCCGTCAGCTCATTCTCACAGCTTCTCACCAGTTCATTGCTGAGCAAGCCTGGCTTTTTAGGTTCTCACATCCTGGAAGGCTTTAGGGCTGTCTGAAATGCAGATTGCTCTGCAACCAGAGTATCTTAGATCTCCAGGGTAAATCCTGAGCAGTCAAAGAGCTCTGAAGCCTCAACTCATCCCTAGAGCTCTGCAATGACCCATCTTCTTCCTTGATGAGCTGTCTGGACTCAAGGCAATGCTGGAGGTGGATAGTGAGCTGGGGAGGATCATCTGAAGAAGTTGGGAACACCATTTCAGCAACAACAAAGAAATAAACAGAAAACCAAGGAAAAAGAATCTGCTTTGTAGAGCTTTTGGCTTGTTCTGTATTTGGTACATGGGGTATACGTTCCAAACTTCAGGCAAAACACTACTTTTACTGCCCTGTAAATACAGCACCATGGGCCATGGTCACTCAGCTTCCCAGTTCAGAATGAGCACTTTGCACTTCCCATCTGTCAGAGTGCAATGGGTCTGCAAAGGCAATTTTCCCAGGAAATATTGTGAACTTCACATGTTTGGAAAAAGGTCAGCAAAGACCTTTTTTCCCCCTTGTCATTCCCCTGGCCAGGCAAACAGTTAAGAGGAGATGCTTCCAAGTCTTGTGAAACCACTCAGGTTAAATGTCTACCCTTCTTCAGAGGTGAACACCTCAGTAAATGTGAGCACATTCAGAAGAAGGTCCTTTTCACTCTGAAGGATGGGAAAAATACAGAGGGCACAACAATCTTCTGTTTTACTTGAAAAAACTAATTCAGAAGTGGTTCAGGGCTACAAACGGGAGCAAACTGATTTCTTTGAATAACCCCTTTTTCTACAAATACCACTGTCAAAAAGCTAAATATTCCTGAAATGTTCAATTCTTCAGATTTTCATCTTCTCCACTCATCCCCAAGATACCCAAGACAATTCCAGCAAACATCACTTACATTTTCCAGCACATACATATTTCCACTCTTCCCTGCTTTCTAATAGCTTCACCAATATCCAGAAGCACATCCAGCCCTGGAGGTTTTGAAGGGTTTCCAAGAGCACAACGTTATCCCTGGGTCTTGATCAACTACTTTTTCTGCCCAGCAGAGAAATGGCTGCAGGTAATTTGTGGTTTCCTGGCCTGTCCTCCATTATGGTGTCCCTTTTGTCCCTTTGCCACAGATGATGGGTGTGAAGCATCATCCTGAGACACTGAGAACTCCTCCTTTGTGCAGATTTGAGGTTTTTTTTGCATGAGAAACCATCAAAAACAAGCCCTAAACAAACCCATAGGGTTTGCTGATATCCAGCCCCTGGAGCCCATCCAAGACCTAGACCACGGTCATGTTTTTCTAGCAATGGGTGAATGCAATGAATCCTGACATTGTGAACATTACATTCTGCATTACAATACAGAAGTTTTATTGTTATTTTTTCCACAGCTGGAGCCAGGAAGAAGGAGAATTTGGGCTGAAGGAGCAAAGCCATGTCTAAACTTTGGTAGTTTGTTAAGTAAGCAGAGCAACCAACCTGAGAGATCTCTTTTGCCTTGCCAGAGCTTTTAGTCTCCTTTTTCAAACCTTCATGCAGTCTCTGATATTTTTCCTTACAATAAGAAACCTTCCCTAATACAGAACAGAACTAAAAATGTGGCTTAGAGGTATAAAAGCTGTAATAAATCCCACTTTTGAAGAAGTTACTAAAACAGTGGGATTCAATAATCTGAATCTCCCAGTAGGTCATTAGCAATGCTCCACCTTCTACACTACACCCAGTTTTTGGGGATTGGAACAAAGCTGATTTTTTTCACTTTCAAAATTCTGATCAGGATCAAAAGCACATGTCTCCTTGTGCCCATCCCCACAATGCTCTAAGTCAATTTACTTAAATTCAGATTCCATATAAATTAATCTACATTTTAGACATTTGAAATAGGGCTGTCTGGCATAAATATGTTCATTCCCTACTCATGAAACCATCTCACCAAGCTGGTCAAGTGCTGCCCATCACAGCTGCAGTCAGAAATCTCCAACAAAACTTTAGGTAGCATTTAATATGGGATCTCACAGATACACAGAATCATCCATGTTGGAAGGGACTTCTCAGATCATCAAGCCAAACCATCAACTCAACACTGCCCAAACCATCACTCACCCATGTCTGCCAGGATTTTAAATATCTCCAGGGGTGGTGATTCCACCACTCCTCTGGGCAAGCTGTACCAATCTGAAGAGAATTTTCAATGAAAACTTACTAATTGATCACTTCTGGACAGGAATCCCATATCACAATTTAGATCAGATTCAGCCATCAGGAACAGTCAAACTTTTTCTGCTGCCTACAAAGAAAAAAAAAATCTTTAAAATGAGGCCTTTTGGTTCTTACCTATCCTCAGATCTGAAAAATTAAAGACTAGTCCCTTTCCAACACCTCTCAATAGCTGGAAAGCTCACACATACCGCTCACACATTCAATTAGAACCAAAGCCATGTAGTTCCAGTTAAGAACATTGGACACTGGCCTGCTGTCTCCATTCTGTTTGGCAGGACCACACATAAAAGGGATTTAAATATTTATTTTCACTCCTTCACCATCTAATGTCAAACACAACAGCCACGTGCAGCAGTTAAGGGACACAGTGTAAGATAGGAGCAAAACCCAGTGAAAACTGGAGTTTAGATTTAGCCCACAGACACCACCATTGATCACTGTGAGTCACAAATTATGTCATTTCAGCAGGGGAGCTCCTGCCAGCAGAAGGATTAGCAACACCAGCCCTAACGAGCCACTTCATTTCCAAATAACATTTAGAAATTTACAGTGCCTGCAACTGCCATGATTAAATGGAGAACAGAGAGGGGATATTCCGGATACGAATCGCTTCTCATTTTCCACTCAGATGCAGTAACCCATCATAAACTATCCAAAGTCCTTTGGTCTTCTTTTTCTCTCACAACAGAATATTTAAACTTAAAAAAATAATCCATCATTGAAGTTCTAGCAGTGGAAAAGCAGGGAGAGATAAGAAGCTGGCCACAAATTCCCAGATGTGGATGATCCTCTTTCCAGTTCTGCCTGCGTTGGGTAGAATTAAGAAAAATGCCACCAAAGTGACACACAAAAGTGAAAAATTAAACCACACCTACTGAACAGGAATATATGATATTTTTCTGATTTACAGAGTCCATACTCATGCATCCAGTCTCACAAAATTCATTGCTCCCCATTCCCATGAGTGAGGACTGGTCACATATCTAAGGAGTGAGACCTCAGACTGAGAGCTGAAACAGAGCAACTGCCTATAAGAGGAGAGAGATCTAAACAGAAGTATTGATTTTGAAGAGGTTTTTTTTCTGTTGTTGTTGAGATGTCAGAACATTTGTTACATTTCTGAGTTATTTACCTCAATAAAAAAATTTGAGTAATGCCCTGACAAAGTTTTTCAGTAATATTAAATCCTTTTTTTAAGTTGACCCTGCAGGACATGGTAAGCTTGGCATCTTACTCCAAGTGGGAACAATTTCTTCCTCCCTTTCAAACTATTCTGAGTGAGTAGAAATTCCTCTTTGGTATCTTCTGCACTACACATGGCTACAAGGAAGTTTTTTACATGGGTCTGCTACACTTCCCTTTTATTTTGAGTCACTTGAGCAATAAGAAGGCTATTGTCTCTTTCTTTCCTTTTCCAAATCCACATCAAATCTGTGAATGCAGAAATGCCTCAGAATGGAAGTCAGCAATTCAGCTCACATGCCCTTCCTACTTCAGCTTTAGGTACATTCAAGTTTACTTACACTTAAGTTTATTATGGATGTGGCCCTTTGGGTCAGTTTTAATCCAATTCACCTACCACGAGCCATGACCTCCTCCAAACAGGCCAATCCACCTGGAAAAATTAATGCTCCTCTCTTTCTTTCCACATTAAAGTAATGACATAAAGCAATCAGATGCTGGAATGTGTCTTGGCATGAACAACAAACACAGGCAGCCAGCTTTTATTAACTCTTTCTCTGGAAGAAAGCTCCAATGGCCCTACATGTATTTACTAATGTGCACTGTGAATGACCTCACATCTTCCAGGCCAGGGCAAAAAGCTCCTTTAAACATCTTTACAATTAGCTTTATACTGCTTAGCAGGGAAGGGTGGGAAAAACATCCCCATCGCTGGGGAAACTTGCAGAAAGGGGGATGATGTATTGCAAGTGGGGACTTGGCATGGCCATGGCTCCCCCAAACCGCCTGCCATGGGTTTCACCCAGCTGGTAGTGTTTAACAGGGCATGCTGTTTCACAGAAACACTTGGCATCCAGGCAAAATGCCTCTGCAGAACTGCAGAGCTTTCATGCTTGCTTCTGGATCTTGGAACTGGCAGTGTTTTATGGGGGGAAAGCACGGATATACCCTGCTCTTGGGATACAATATTAATAGGTATAACTATATCAGTACCTTATAACTGATCAGTACCTGAAGAGGGCTACAGAAAGGCTGGGGCAGGGATTCTTAATATGATATGTGATGGCAGGACTAGGAGTAATGGATGTAAATTGGAAGAGGGAAAATTTAGGACTTTTTAAAATAGGGTACAGGATGGAAGGATTAGGAATAATGGATAATTAGGATAGAAACTGGAAGAGGGCAGATTTAGACTAGTTGTAAGAAAGAAGTTCTTTACTGTGAGGGTGGTCAAACAATGGAAGAGGTTGCCCAGAGAGGTTGTGGATGCCCCCTCAATCCCTGGAAGTGTTTAAGGCCAGGCTGGACAAGGCACTGAACAACCTGNACCATGACCCCTTGGAAATGCAACTCACCAGTAATGTCCTGCAGCAGCGACACAAGGAGGAGCATCTCTCGGACCCCACAGGGGTGGCTGCAGCTCCTCCCTGCTGGTGTTAAATAGGAGAGTGGGTGGAAGGGGCTGATTTGGAAGAGCTGGGGAGAGGAGGAGTCTCCAGTGGAGTCTAGGTGTGAGGGATTTGGGGGAAAATGGGCAGGAAAAGGGTTGGGGTGGGGCAGAGGCAGGAGATGGAGAAAAGAGGGGTATGTGGAACCTGCCTAGAAGGGGTGAAAAATGGAAGGACTTGAGTGTTCACCATGAGAGAATGAGACACTGGAAGAGGTTGCCCAGAGAGGTGGTGGAAGCCCCATCCATGAAGACATCCAAGGCCAGGATCTAGTGCCAACCTGATCTAGTGCAGGATATCTCTGCCTATGGCAGGGGGGTTGGAACTAGAGATCTTTAAGGTCCCTTCCAACCCAAACCATTCTGTGATTCTATGGGTATACCCTTTGGGTAGGATGTTCAGAAAGGGCATCTTGAAAGGGCAGCAGCAGGCTATATTCCAGCTGGCAAAAGCTTCATAGTTTGGTTCAGTGGCCCCTGGTAACATGACAGAAGGGATCATGCATGTTAACTGGAGCTACTGAAGAACAACACAGAATGAGATGGATACTGGAATCAGGAGTTGCTGTGGGAGCTATCACCACCTCCACCTTCCTTGAGTCCTGAAGCTGCGTGCTGAGAAGTCAACAAGGATCTACACCATCAGATCCAGGAGCAAAAGAGGCAGAAAAATCCCAAATGGGGGGGACTCTGCTTCACTTGGTCACAAGCTTGCACAGTATCTGAGTAGAGAGAACCCCACTGGAAACTAGAACAAGCTCACGAGAGGGAGTGAGGGAGGAAGGGATGCAGAAACATAAAAGGAGAAGAGAGATTAAATTTGCATATGGTTCACGTGAGAGGGAAGAAAAAAAAAACTGACCCAAAGGTAAACAGAAGAGCTGGGTCAGGGCAGACAGAAAGCAGAGCCACAGATGAAAGAAGGAGGCGTAAAGCAGAGTCAGCTTTTCTTTGAGGAGCTGGGGGTCAGCTGAACTCTCTCTTCAGCCAAATCAATCACACTGACCAGGGAGGGCAGATGCCAGCCAGTGCTGGAGTTTCACAACAGCATCCCCTGTCACTCAGAAAGGGGCACCTGAGACAGGACCTGCCTCTACAACAGCCATTAGAAACCTCATGTTCTGAGAGAAGGGTGCTGCAGGGCATCTCCTTGCTCATAGAAACCATCCCAAGGGAATTAACTTCGAGGAGACTGAAGGGTGGCCTCATTCATGCTTAGAAATATGGAAAGGATGAGTGTAAGGAGGATGGAGCCAGGCTCTTCTCAATGACCTCCAATGATAGGACAACAGGCAATGGGTGCAAGCTGGAACACAGGAGGTTCCACAGAAACATAAGAAAGAACCTTATCAGGGTGAGGGTGAGAGAAGAGTGGCACAGGCTGCCCAGAGAAGGTGTGGGGTCTCCCTCTCCGGAGACATTCAAACCCTACCTGGTTATCTTCCTGGTCTGGGTGTTCCTGCTCTGGCAGGGGGTTGGGACTAGATTATCTCTTGAGGTCCCTTCCAAACCCTGATACTCTGTAATTCTGTCCCAGTTATGGCCCAATGAAGACTTCAACATTAATAAACCCTGCTTCTGAAACCACTCATCAGACAAACTTCCTTCACTTGGACCTTCTCTCTGGCTGACCTGGATTATTACTGTGTCAAAGCTGGGCACTGATACAACCTGCCTACAGTACCAAGAAAGTTCTCTGCAGCCCATTGCAAGAGCAGACCTACAGAAAGTCATATCTTTTTAATAAGATATGTGATGGGAGGACTAGAAATAGTGGATGTAAATTGGAAGGAGGTAGATTCAGGCTAGATATAAGAAAGAAATTCGTTAGGGTGAGGGTAGTGAAACACTGGAAGAGGTTGCCCAGAGAGGCTGTGGATGCCCCCTCTCTGGAGGTGTTTAAGGCCAGGCTGGACAAGGCACTGAGCAGCCTGATGCAGTGGGAGGTGTCCCTGCCTATGGCAGGGGGGGTGGAACTTGATGATCTTTAAAATCCCTTCCAACCCAAACTATTCTATGATTCCATCTGGAGATGCATCCCAAGCTTACAGCATTCTGTATCACTACATATTCAAAATACTTTGGAAAAGCAGTCAAACAATTCCTGCTTACACTACAGATTGACAAGGTTCTGCCCCAGTTTTTCCAAGTTCACACCACAGACCTAAGTCCAAGTCTCAATCCTATGCTCTGACCAAAAGGAGACATCTCTTGTATCTTCTTCACGAGACAGTCTGCTCTTGTCAAAGCCCATGCTGCACCATGGATGGCATCTCGGGCATTGTGTAGTAAGAGGTCACTTAGCAAAGCAATTCACTGAAAGATGAAGCCTGAGGAAGGATTCTGATATTTCAGACACGTGCATAAAACCCTGAAAGCAAAACCTTGTACAGCTTGAACCTTGAAAGCTTCTCCCAAAGAAACACAATTGTCAGGAGCTGAGGGATGCTCCTGATGGAGAGCTTTACAAAAGGCTTATGAACTCCATCCGTCCAACAGCATGACTCCCCATGATGTCAGTACAAATGAGAGTAATGACAAGTCTCACTGTCCCTGGAGAGAGGTTTAGAACTCTTCTCTTTGAAGGCTCCTCATAAATGAAGCCTCAAAGTTCCATTTTCTACCCAGTTCTCAGTCGGACGCATACGCAATATCTAAAAAAAAAAACCCAAAAACCAAAACCAACAAATCCAACACTTGCATAAATAAAAATATAAATGGCATCCTGTGTTCTCTCCCACACCCCATTCTCCCTCCCCTCCTCTCTCCTCATTGTTTGTTCAACAGGATGTTGGCTTCACTGCGAGGTACACCAAGCCATCTGTCAAAAAAGATGGAAACAGTTAACCAGGAGTGCACACACACACAGAGGCTGGAACGACATGTTACAGAGCCTATTTAAGGCCAGAATCACAGACCCTGCTCTCCCCAAGCAAGCCAAGCACCAAAGCTGCATTTGCTTAAACCAAATTACAGCTTTTCCCTTCTTACAAAGGCAATGGCACTTGATGCTTAAGTGGCAGCTCATCTGGGAGACAGGAGAGCTGGCAGCACAGCATGGTGGGAAAAGCAGATCCTTGGCTGGCACATACAAGAGCAACTGAAGGAGTGGGGTCATAGAATAGTTTGGGTTGGAAGGGACCTTAAAGATCAAGTTCCGACCCCCCTGACATGGGCAGGGACACCTCCCACTACATCAGGCTGCTCAGTGCCTTGTCCAGCCTGGCCTTAAACACCTCCAGGGATTGAGGGGACATCCACAGCCTCTCTGGGCAACCTCTTCCAGTGTTTCACTACCCTCACCCTGAAGAATTTCTTTCTTATATCTAGCCTGAATCTACCCCCTTCCAATTTACATCTATTATTTCTAGTCCTCCCATTACATATCTTATTAAAAAGTCCTTCCCCTGCCTTTCTGTAGGACCCCCTCAGGTACTGATAAGCCACTATGAGGTCCCCCCTGAGCCTTCTCTTCTCCAGGCTCAACAACCCCAACTCCTTCAGCCTGTCTCCATAAGGCAGTTGCTCCAGCCCTTTGATCATCTTGGTGGCCTCCTCTGGACCTGCTCCAACAGCTCAATGTCCTTCTGATGTTGAGGACTCCAGTACTGGACACAGTAACTCCAGGTGGGGTCTCACCAGAGCCCAGTAGAGGGGCAAAATCCCCTCTCTTGCCCTGCTGGTCACACTCCTCTTGATGCAACCCAGGATCTGGTTGGACTTCTTGGCTGCAAGTGCACACTGGTGGCTCATGTTGAGTTAATCATCAACTGACACTCCCAAGTTTTTCTCTCCAGGGCTGCATTCAAGCCACTCTCCATCCAGCCTGTATCTGTGAAACAGTGTCCTTCTCATACATCTGTGATGCTACAAGGGAATGGGAGTGACACAGGTATGAAGAGTTCCTACAGGATGTAAAGGGCAGGAATAAATCATCACAGATTTTTAAACTTCGGTGACCTTTTCAACATGTCCCCCCTGAAGTCAGACTCAGACCAGCTTTTCAGTGTCTTGCTCCACGCCAACTGTTTGCTTGGTGCTTGTCAACATTAGATCTTGATCTGGTGAGAGACAATCTATCCCATTTTGAAATGGGTGAATTCAAGCCCCACCTTGATTCAACAGACCATCCAGAGGAGCAGGAAGGGAAAAATATCCAACCCAGAACTGGAACCATGCAGCATTGGGGATGATTTGCTTGGCAGAACTTCCAGCAACGTAGTACATTTCAGTCTCAGGCTGTCATCCCCATCTAGAAAGGGACCAGTAGGTCACCCTGCAGTTTTCCAGTCCTTGACCCTGCCGAGGCCATGCAGCAGAGCTGCCAAGTATCAATGGCTGCAGAAGCATTTATTGTTCACCCTTTCCAGCCAAGAAGAAGAAGAAGAAGAGACCCCCCACTTGCTCAGTGGTGGGAGAGAAGATCCAGATGGCTGGACCCAAGCAGTGCACGTGACACAGGAGGTGGAGATCTAGAGGTGAAAGGTTCCATAAACCCATTACCAGGCAAACACACAACTGGAAACAAATGCTAATAAAAATTGCAACATTCAGAGATCAAACGCCTCAAATAATCCCATTTCTTTAATTTAAAAATGCGGGATAAAAGAAGTAAAAGATCTCTGTGGTGTATTTAAGCCAACCCAGGATTTTCCAGGCATGCCCCTAATTTATTTCACGGCACGGGTCTAAGAAAGAAGCCAAAAATTAATCAGAAAACACAGAAAGAAGATTTGTTTTTATAAGAGCACACCTAAAAAACTGTTCTCTCTTTCAAAAACACTGTCAACAAAAATCTTGTACCGCCAGAAAAATGTACTTAATTCCAGAGGTTAAATTAAAGGTATTCAAGCCAGAATATTTCCATTTATTTTGAGTAGATTTCTATTGGCTTTGAACCTAGATATATCACCAAGAACCACAGTAACCCTTTATTCAAAGGTCTTAGGGTGGTGAGACATAGGAAGAGGTTGCCCATAGAGGTTGTGGATGCCCTCTCAATCCCTGGAGGTGTTTAAGGCCAGACTGAATGAGGCACTGAGCAACCAGGACAAGTGGGAAGTGTCCCTGCCCATGGAACTAGATGATCTTTAAGGTCCCTTCCGACCCAAACTATTCTAAGATTCTATAAGGAACAGGCCAGGAAAGAGCAGAGGTGACACAACATAATGCTCTTCTCCAGGAAACATTTTTGCCTCTGTCATGATCAAAACTGTGATAAAGAAAGGAGAGTTTGGCCTTTTCAGCCCAACATCTCCAGTTTTGGGGGCTTCACATGGACGCCATAACCCTCTTCATCCCCTCAGTATGTGCAATGATCATAAACAAAAGCAAGGCAGTAAATAGAACTCAGCTGAAACATTGTTTAACAAACAAAATTATATCCAAAATGCACAACAGCATGTGGGGACTCAGGGCTAATCACAACCAGCTCCTCTGCACTTCCGGCTCCCACCCAGTTGTCAACCACTGAAAATGAAAACCTTGCCATTTTTAAGAAGCTACAATGTTCTGACAACAATTTGACTAAAGTCAGAGAGTTTGGTTTTGTTGTTGATTACTTCCCCCAAGAAACTATAAGACTGTTCTTGAATGGTTTATAGAGCACTTCTGTATTTGGATTAAAAGAAAAGGTCCCAATTAAAATGAGATCCCCCATGGGACCTGGCCAGGAAGAGAAGAGCTCTCTGGAGCAAGCTCCAGGCACTCACTGGATTGCCCAGGTTGGAAGGGATCTTTCAGATCATCCAGTCCAACCATAAACCTATCACTGACAAACCCCATCGCTACCACGTTTTTATGTGTAGATCCACACCTAAAACCTTTGTGAGAAGAGTCCTGCAAGCTCTTTAAGGATTCTGGAAGTATCTGAAGATATCTTGGTAATGGAAGGTTTACCTAGAATTTGAGAAGGCAGACAGACCAAACCCACAATCTGCTTTGCAGAAAAGTAAACACACATTTGGGGTCACTGCTGAGGAACATCATGGCTCATTTCTCTTCTCTGGTATCTTCCAAGGACCACACTAAGCTTAGCCTGAGCATGACCCTATATCAGCACAAAACAAGGGCAGACTCCAACTGGTGATCAGGTCTGTCTGCACTCAGAATACAGTGTAGATGTAGCTCATGTCCTGCTCATCACCTAAACCTCCATCTGAGAGATGCCTCTTATCCATGAATAGCCTTAATAGAATCATAGAATAGTTTGGGTTGGAAGGGACCTTAAAGACCATCAAGTTCCAACCCCCTTGCCATAGGCAGGGACACCTCCCACCACATCAGGCTGCCCAGTGCCTTGTCCAGCCTGGCCTTAAACAACTCCAGGGACTGAGGGGGCATCCACAACCTCTCTGGGCAACCTGTTCCAGTGTTTCACTACCCTCACCCTAAAGAATTTCTTTCTTATGTCTAGCCTGAATCTCCCCCCTTCCAATTTACATCCATTATTTCTAGTCCTCCCATCACATATCTTTCTGTAGAACCCCCTCAGGTGCTGATAAGCTACTCTGAGGTCCCCCCTGAACCTTCTCTTCTCCAGGCTGAACACAGAAAGCATGAAAGAAGGAAGGTCACAGTTTCAATATGATTGGACTGAAGGAGGCTTTACATCACTGTGCCCAAAATATTTAACTTTTAGTAGCTGCTTGCCCTTATCTCTCCTCCTGCTCTTTGTTTGCAGATGGAGATGATACTTGAAGACTTCCAACAAACATTTGCCAAAACCAGCCAAATGACAGGTTTCTCCAAGTATTCTTCCAGGCCCTTCCACATGCCCCAAGACCATGGCAGAAGTTACAGGACCCTCATTTGTCATTTTTGTCATTTGTTTTTTTCCTTGAATTGCTCCCCTGACTCTATCTAATCAGGGGGACGTTTCCTGTCTTTGTTCTTGACCATTCATTCTGCAGGAATGATGATTATCATCAAACAGCATTAAAATAGAAAGCCTTGGAGCAAGTACCCAATTAGCATGGAGTTGGGGAGTCCTGGAAGGGAACAACGGAAGAGACCACGGACAGTGGAAACAGCACAAATGGGCATCAACTTCATGCCATTCAAGCCCTGCATCACCCCATCTTCAAAAATAAACCCAAGCTTCAAATCCAGCATGGGCCAAGCTGGAGACCAAGAAATGTCACGTACACTTGGCATGATGCATCCACTCCATCCACCCATCTAAACCTTACATGAACCAGGAGACAACCCCTCTGGATCTCACAACATGGGAAATTATTTAGATTTCCTCTGTGCATAAAGCCTCTACTGCCAGGAAGCAATGGCAATGCTCTCCTGAAGGAACAGCAAGATAACAGAGAAGTCCTCAGAACACACTGATTATTTTAAGCCTTGGATCCACGTCAGGGAAAAAAAACCCCAACCATTTCTGCCTGATGCCTGCTCAAGTTCCATACACACATATATCCCATCCTGGTGGGAGCTGGAAGAAGTTCATACTTGTACTTAGTTCATAAATATGAGCAAGGGAAGACTCTTCCAGACTGTAGGGAACTGTAGATCAGATATAACCAAAACTTTGGCTGATCAGTCAATTTTTCCCCAAATGGTCTCTTTCTGAGAATTTATCTTTTCCTTTCTAAGAGGAACTCAATATTATGACTTCGAATTTCATTTTTTTTCCAGGAAAACCCATCAGCTTACCAAAAATCCTTCACTTTGTCTTGACTTACAACTAGAACCAGATTTAGGGAGTTAGAGTTGGTAATGTCTTTAGTAAGGCTTTCAGCACTGAAAATATTGACAATCTGAAGTGAAAGCCAAATCTGTTTAAATGAGGCTAGTCTTCCAATACTTGAGAAAATAGAATTTCCCCAAGTCTTTCACCAAAAAATTTTCCTCTAAGCCACCTAAGGACAGTGCTAAGCATAAGCAAGGAAAGCTCAGCAGGAGCAGACCCTAGGACCAGGCTAGTCCATCATCCCATAGTCAAAAAAATTACAAACACAACTGATGGGACATGATGCCCTTGCTAATGCAAGGATCAGAAGCCCATTGGAGATGTGCTTCAGGTCACAACCATGGGGACAGGCATGAGGTCATACCATCCCTTCACTTCCTCCTAAATCTCTCTGGTTTAACCTCATCTCCCCAGCTTCCTCACATGCTAAACAGGGAAGATATTTCTTCATATGCTACAAAAGAAGGGACTTTCTTACAATCATTGCTGTGGTGCCCTGGAAGGTGGCTAAAAATTTCAGCCTGATGGAAATACTTGATGGAAGAGGTTGGAGAGTAACAGACCTGGAGCTGACTTTCTGCATGGCTTTGGGTAGATGATAAATTTCATCCTCAGAGGTCCTGTCAGTAAACCTAAAACCACTTTATATCAAAAAACTTTTGAGGGGATGCTGCTGAATGAAAGCCTTGAAAATATGGATTGCTGCTTATGACAGAGTGAGTCTGGCTGCCAAGAAGATTTGACTCCAAACATCAAATTACAATCACTTACTGCAAAGACCTGTGGATCTCAATGGAAACTTCAAAATAACCTCAGCAGAGACTGAAGGTGAAGAAAAGCATCTCCTAAAATCCTGTATGATAAAGCCAGTGCAACCTGCATAACCCTCTGCATACCTGGATCTGAATCACAGATACTGTTTCAGTTCAATTTAGGAAGCAAATTTCAAGTGTTGACTTCTGAGACAAGTGAGGAAAAAAATTCAGACCTAATTGTCGGGCTCATCACTTCACTGCTGGCTATAAAAAAAACCAGGAATCGGTTTAAAAATATGAATAAGTTTGCAATTTGAAAGTTTGCTCTTGAGATTGTGTTCTGCCAACTATTTTTTCATTTTCCCATTTTCTAATTGGAGGGTAATAAGAAGTGCCTGCAGGCTTAAAAAGTACAAATCTGCAGAACCAAATGTTTTGGTTTTTTTTTCCTTTTCCTTGCTCATCCCCATCCACCCTGGCGCCAAAGCCTCCGCTGGTGTAAATCATGTACTTGATGGGAACTTTGCTCATTTATATCCAATGGGAATCCTGTCTCCAGAGTCTCCAGATAATGATCTTGTTGTGTTTAATGCTGCATAAACACATAGGATGATGCTTTCCCCATCTTTATAAAGTTTGTTTAACTTTTTATGTCTCATCTTCAGTCAGAAGAGCAAACAACGGGAGGGAAGGGTGGAGGAGGAGTGAGATACTAGCAATGAGATCATGCAGCCCACAGTCCAGTAAACATCAGAGTGAGAAAAGTCTTTCAAACCGTGAGTCTATCTCTGCAAAATCAACGGGAGGGGAAAAAAAAAAAGCTAAAAAAAAAGCTATATTTAACCCTCATTCTATTTAAAACCCATATGTAGCATCTCGCGTAATTGCGTTCTATAAACACAATTGTGTTATATTTATGGTACAAAAAAACAAAACACAAAAATCTTCAGTTGCAAGGCTCAAAGTCCCACCCTGCAATGGCATCTGCCTGCTGAAAGGAGCCATAAACACAGAGCAGTCCTGGGGCCCAGCACTGGGCTGGACCCTGTCTCAGCTCCACTGGACACCCATCTCCTTCAGAAGGTAAAATTCAACCTAGAATCATCGAATAGGTGGGGTTGGAAGGGAACTTAAAGATCATCCAGTTCCAACCTGCCATAGGCAGGGGCACCTCCCACTACATCAGGCTGCTCAGTGCCATCTCCAGCCTGG
>VZTY01022174.1:0-23030 GCA_013400935.1 Turnix velox | reverse complement strand
TAAGGCAGTTGCTCCAGCCCTTTGCTCATCTTGGTGGCCTCCTCTGGACCTGCTCCAACAGCTCAATGTCCTTCTTGTGTTGAAGACTCCAACTGGACATACTAACTCCAGGTGGGGTCTCACCAGACCAGAGTAGAGGGGCAAAAACCCCTCTCTGGACCTGCTGGTCACACTTCTCTTGATGCAACCCAGGACTGGGTTGGCCTTCAGGCTGCAAGTGCACACTGGTGCCTAATGTTGAGTTAGTCACCAACTGACATCTCCAAGTCCTTCTCTTCAGGACTGCACTCAAGCCACTTTCCACCCAGGCTCTATCTGTGCTTGGGATTGCTCCAACCCAGGTGCAGGAGCAAAGAGATCCCAGTCTGGCCCCTGCTCCCAATCTGAGTATTGCCATCTTCTTGGGATGACCACCCTGCTGCAGGTACAGCAAGCCCTGGGCATCTAACAGCAGCTGGTTCAGCAGCCCCAAAACCCCACTGCCAGCAAAAGTGACATCATCCTGCAGCTAAACTAAACCAACCATCCAAGAGGTTGATGGATGCCACCCTTCCTCCACTTACTCCAGCAGAATTTCTAGCCCTTGGATGTTTCCATGGGAAAAACACCAATTCCCCCCCATACTTCAACAGAATTCTTAGCTGCCTACAGAAACATCTGCTTGCCAGAGATGTCCAGCCCTGCCTGTGTTACCCCTCTGAGTCACACAGGAGCCCTGCACCAGTCTCTCCGCATGGGGTTGCACAGAATGACAGCTCACAATAAGGTGAGAACATCCCATACCCAACAGGCTACAGGACCACAGCCATTGCTCCAGCTGCCACAGAAGGCTTCAGATTTGGTCACCCAGGCAAGGGCTTCCCAAGGTGGCCAAAGTGTGAGCTTGGCCGTTGTGCAACACATGATGTCCTTCTGTGGTTGTATCAAAATAAACCTTGACCGACATGATGCAACACTCTTGGCACGGAGACATCAGAGCAAACCCAGGCCATGGGAACCTTCCCCAAATGAAGGAGGACCTCTTTAGGAGATGTACCAGGAAACCCACAAAGCCCAGTCTCTCCCTACCACTGTTCCCAATTTCCCCACTTCATTAACTCATAAATCAGGTTTGCTTTATTCACATTCTCACTCTTGCAGGGGATAGAGAAGTTCCTCTCTCTGGTTCACTGGCACAGGGACAGTGAGCTCCTTGTCCTCAGTCCTGCTCCTACCAAACTCTGCTGTGACTTGATCCACATTGGGTTTTCTTTTTTTAAAAAAAAAAACCAAATACTTAAAATTAACCTTAATTTTGCAAACACCATTTGCTGAAAGTAGCATTTTGGCTCCCTGACTGCTCCCTCCCTCTCCCCCCAAAAAATAACCAGGTTTAATTTTCCTTCTCAGGGATTTAATCCCACCCCTTTACCTTTTTTTGCAGTGGATGGCACCCAAGAGCACAAGACTGTTTTCATTTCTTTCCAGTTTGCCTCTGCAGTTTCTACCCCAATGAGGTATTTTGCAGCTGATGCTGCTCCAGCTGTTTTTTTCTATGCAAAAAGAAGTGGCAAATGGGATCAGGGAGTCCTTGGCACTCTGATCACTTAATTGTGACACCAGCTTTATACCTACCACACACTCCTGGGGCAGCAGCATCACAGCCACCAACACTGAGGTGACAGACACCACTTTTAAAAAGACACAAGCTCTTTGGGGAAAAGCTGGAATCCAATTAAAAAGGAAATTAATTTCTTTTTTTTTTTTTTTTACATAATTATTCTCAATCTGAAAGAACTCTCAGACAGAATGACTAATCAGGCTCCAGCCAACACAACCTCAGCTGCTGGCAGCAGGGAGGCAGCCTGGAAGGGGGGAAAAAGCAAAGCGAAGTGAAGCAAAATGGTCACAGATGCTCCAGGCCAAGCAGGGTGATGCCACCAGAGCAGTCACCCCAGTGCCCAGTCCCTCCAGAACACAGAGAAGTAGAAAAAAAAAGATGCTCCCTGGCAGCAGACAGAAGGCATTCCCTGTAGCTACACCCCATTAGGAATACAGCCTCAAAAGGGTCCTGTAGCATCTGCTGGTGGAAAACTCTGAACTCCAGCTAGAGACACCACCAAAAGGAACTCAGCTCAGAGTGGAGAGAACAGACAGATGGAATCTGTGATGGTTTGCACATGCATGGAGCTTAGGCAGCGAGAGCTTCCCAAATCATTGCTGCTCCCTCCTTGACTTGATGCTGCAGCTCAATAATGCTGCATTGTTTTGGATCAGGTTCTGCTCTCACAGCCCCGCTGCGGCTGAGAAACAAAAGGGGCTTCATGCAGGGACAAAAGGGGACTGTTCTACCTAATGAGGACCAGTTGAGAGGTATGGAGACAGCACCCTCTCCCCATCGGATCGAGGGCTGTGAACAAGCCCTATCCTTCAGGCTAATGAAGAGCAGTTGAGAGGTGCAAGCAGGAGATGAAGAGGGATGTCTCTGAGCAAAGGAGGGGCCCGACCTCGAGAGATGCCAGCTCAGCCAGGAGAAGGGAACAGGCTTCAGTTCATCTGTCACCCTGATGGCTCCTGACCCTCCAACCTCCCAGGCCTTGCTCTCTGACCTCCCCAGCTGACCTCTCCAAAGAGGCGCTGGTGCTCAGCCACAAGTCCTCTATTGACTACCTGTCAGAGGGCACCTGCTTAAGGAACCCCACAGAAATTAAAGTCACAAAATGAGTCACGAGGGACTGTTCGAGCTGGGAAGCCAGCATTAGTCCCTGGCTGGTAAACCAATCTCCCTAATTATCTGTCAGAAGAATCTCTCTTCTTTCTATTTTCTTTTCTTTCCCCCTTCCTCCCCCCGCCCCCATCACCGCCCCCTTATCCCTCCTCTTTTCTCTTTCACTCATTATCTTAATTTCACATTAACCAAAAGGATTAAAAGCACCTTGGGAGGGAGAAGCAGGGGCTGAAGAAAGATATCTCAAGGCTTCTATGTCAGGTCCTTGTAGGAGCCTGGGCTAGCAGAATAGCAACACCACGAGCCCCAGAGCTGCTGCATTGGGTTGTGCTTTCACACACAGCCCCTGTTACCACCATCCAACCTACTATAAAAGAAAACAAACGTTGGTAGGAGCAGTGTAAACCCAGCCCTGTCCAAGGGAGGATGTATGGCTGTTCTTCATTTCCCCACCCTCCTCCCCTGTGGTGTAACTTCATACAGCTGCACTGCAGTGTCTTTGCTGGTGTTTCTCAGCTGAGGCACATTGCAAAGGGCTATGGTGGGGCATAGACACAACTCAAGGAGGTGCTTTCTGCTCCCAGCTGGGCAGGATTTCATAACCTGACTCCTACGCTTTTTGGTCCATTGACACATGGGAAAGCACATCAGCTGGGCACAAACATTCCTGGAAGGGTTCAAGCCAGGCTGGATGGGGCTTGGAGCAACCTGAGCTGGTAGGAGATGTCCCTGCCCAGGGAAAGGAGTGGGACCGGATAGGGTCTTGGTGGTCCCTTCCAACCCAAACAATTACATGATCTGTCACAAGGTGCATCCCCACCTCTGTAAGGTCTAACCTGGGAGAGCTTCCTTCCTTTCCTTTCCTACAGAAAGGCAGGGGAAGGACTTTTTAATATGATATCGTATGGGAGGACCAGAAACAACGGATGTAAATTGGAAGGGGATAGATTTAGACTTGACATAAGGAAGAAATTCTTTAGGGTGAGGGTAGTGAAACACTGGAAGAGGTTGTCCAGAGAGGCTGTGGATGCCCCCTCAATCCCTGGAGGTGTTCAAGCCCAGGCTGGAGAAGGCACTGAGCAGCCTGATATAGTGGGAGGTGTTCCTGCCTATGGCAGGGGGGTTGGAACTCGATGATCTTTAAGGTCCCTTCCCACCCAAACTATTCTGTGATTCTCTGAGACTCTTGATCCAGCACTCCCAACTTCAATTACTGTTACAGCTGAAGATCATGAAGCACAAACTATCAAGAGAGTGTTGAGATCAGCGATAACACTGCTGCTTTTTCAAGCTTGCCTCTCTTCTTCATGTCTGATGGAACGCACTCACCCTCTAAGAAAGCCAAACTCAAGTCTGCAAATCCTCCCAGCTTCAAAAAACTCCAGCAAACCCAGCTGGAACTCAAGTACAGGCCCCCAATTCCTACAAATAAACAGCATCAACATATGGGATCCAAAATCCCAGAAAGTGGAACTACAACTCCCATGGTTTCATCTCCCAACAGCCAGTGGGTACTTGGCATGAGACAGAATGCCCTGAGAGATTCATCATTAAAAACCTTTACTCTGCAAAGACAGTTACTTATTAGGGTCTGAAAAATCTTAATTCCAACAAGAATGAATGAATGGAAAAATAAAAACACCCTGACAAAAGCCTCAACCTGGAATGGAATTTGTCCCCAGCTCCAGCAGTGGCTCTGAGAAGTGATGCCAGGTGGGCCTGACCTCCTTTTCCCCCAAGGGTTTACCCCAAAGCCAGCCAGCAGAGACTTTTCACATGGGTCTAGGGTTCCTCATGAGCAGTTTTCTTCCTGACCCCTCTGAAAAGCAGGACAGCATTTCAGCTCTATTCACAAATCTGGCTGGAACCCATTACTCTGTTCAAAGGCCAAAGATTTAATAGTATAGAGCTCCACAGCCAGTCCCATTGGATTCCACAGGATTACTTTTGCAGCCAAGTACTAGCATTAAGTGTGAATAAAGACATCAAACTCTGGCCTTAAGTGTCGATGATTCATCGGCAGAATTCCTAGAAGAGAGGGAATCCACACAACAGCCTCATAGCTGTGAAGTGACCTAACTTCCATGGTGCTGTGCAGAGAGGAAAGGGAGAAATGAGGGAAATACATCGCCTAGTGGGGAACTCACTGAAAGCCACAACATTTCTTGCCCTGTTTCCACTCGAGGTACTTATGGGCTGTCAAAAAACCCCTTATTCCACTGCAGGGCTTCTCATATTGGGATCCCCAGTGCAGTCCAGGAGATGTGAGACTTGCTGCTCTTTCCCTTTCAAGTCATAGCGATGGGGTAAAAGGAGGTGCTCAGCAAGGTGCTGGCTGCTCCTCTCATTTACCTGCCAGTGGAGCTGAGATCACCCCCAGCAAGCAAACTCACTGCAGCATAGCTGGGTTAAGCAGGAGAAATGTGAATCTCTCTTTTCCTGCCCCAAATCATCACTAGCAAACAAATAAATGGCAGCCTAAAGCACAGACCCCAGAGCTGACACTCCCCTCCCACTCAAGATCAGGTATCTCCAGTCACACCAGTCCCCCACCCCTCCTCCCCAGCTCAATGAACCCATGAGGGTTTGGCCTCTGCTTTATTGAGTGAAAACATTTTCTCATGGTCAAATGATAAGGAAGCTTGATGCAATGGGCGACAAAGGACAAAAAAAAAAAACAAACCCAGCCCAACGGTGGTGAAAAGGCATTTTTCAAATATTTTCTCCCTGTCATCTTCCAGGAAACCTATAAAACTGGTTTCAGATGTAGTTCTTATTCAAAATGCAACCATATATCTTTGGATTGAGTAAAACCAAGGCTCCAGCAGAGGCAGCCAGGGAAGGCAGCAGGCTCTGCTTAATGGCCCACAGCCGTGAGAAAAGGCTCTAACCAAAAGCAGGACAGAGAGCAGCAGAGTTACCCCCTTGCCCTTCCCCACCAGCACCTACAAGGAAGATAAAGTGTCTCCAAAGAAGTGTCTGTGTTCTCACGTGGCTGGGCTTTTACTGGTGGTACCTGCTGAGAAACATTGTCAGCTCAGAAGGAAACAAATGGAAGGAATCTTGGAACATGGATAAAAAAATTCCCCTTCAGAATAGGAAAATCAATCTCTTATATGGGAAAATCATCCCCTAAGGCTTTAGTTTGGAAACACCAATGGGCCTGAAAACCAAACAGGGAACAACAACAGCTCATCCTACCTTAACATAAGAAACATTCATCTTTTTTTCACAGCTTTCACAGCCTTCTCTTTCTCCTCCATCAGGGACAACACAGGGGCCAGATTTTTTCTTCATTCTCCCATGCATATAAAATAATATAGTTTAAAATAAACCCCTTGAAGTAGTGTTAGGATGAAAAAAAATGGCTCTTCAGTACAACCCATGGGACACACTGAACAACCCCAAAGGCCATGATCCTCAAAGCCTGGAAAGTATCTTTGCTTCAAGCTTTTCTTTATGGATTAAAATGCAAACCACCATCACTTGCTGTAGGTCTAAAGCAGCTTTCCTAAGGCACACATCAGGGTTTTCAGCACTGACTCCTCTTGGGCACTGCAGCTGGGCAGAAAGCAAGGTCTCCCATCTGTTACAGCTTCCAGTGTGACAAAACTCACTTAGATCCCCATTTGGAGAAGAGTGGCAAAGATTTTGAAGTTTCCTACAAAGTAAAAACTCAGAGAGTTTTCCATTAGGAAGAAAACTATGCTTTCCCACCCCTGTTCTAGTAAAACCAAAGCCTTGCCTTGCATGAGAACAACTCAGCTACACTTTGGTGCTGAATAAGGAAGAACTTAAAAATATGACCAGCTCCTCCTTCCTGCTGCCTTTCTGCACATCACTGTGGGAAGTCCTACCCTACCTCCAGTCACTCTACCAAGCCACAGTTCCTAAATCCCTTTTGGAAGTGGCATACAAGCATCATCCATTCCCTTTGAAGGTCTGTTATACCTCAC
The DNA here is from genome assembly GCA_013400935.1 of Turnix velox. Lineage (NCBI taxonomy): Eukaryota > Metazoa > Chordata > Aves > Charadriiformes > Turnicidae > Turnix > Turnix velox. Next base: position 16,367 of record VZTY01022174.1, on the reverse strand, counting down.
ACGGGGTCACCAACTGCCTTGCTCAACATAACAGCAAGAAGTTTATTTCCTATAATAGAGAAACCAAGCCACAGTGAAATGCTAGTGGTGAAACGACAAGATCCCAGTCCATTGAAACAAGAGCCTTTTGATGTTATCCAAACAAAACATGAAAGCCAAAGGAAGTCATGCCAACTTCATGCACAGGGAAATTTAGTTGAAGCTGACAGTCTTGGAAAACATTCTGATTTCTGCCAAAATCTGTTGTTCCTTTGCAGTGCAACCTGTTACAAAGAGTAGAGAGAGAAGAAAGGTTGGACCAGTTTCACTGGGAATGCTGAGTTTTGCCACAGAAACATGGATATATCTTGGATGAGACTTCCAAAAGAAGACAGGGATGTAGAGTCCCAAGCTCCCTATGCCTACACCCAAGCTGGCACCCAATCTGGAGTGGGCCAGGACCATCTTTTGTCTCTTTATACCAGCCTGCATGGAAATATTTTGCATATACAATAGTAATGTGATCAGCAAGAGTTTTAATATTTCCAACAGACAGAGTAGGAACATATTCAAATCCACATGTTGGTGTGACAGCAGCACCCCTTAGAAACTAATTAGGAAGGGCAATGCTGCACATTTTAAAAACCAAGCATTCACAGAATCACAGAATGGTTTGGGTTGGAAGGGACCTTCAAGATCATCTAGTTCCAACCCCCCTGCCATGGGCAGGGACAACTCCCACTACACCAGGGTGCTTAATACCTCACCCAGCAACATCTCCTCCCTCATTGTACAGGAATGATAAAAATATCCTTTAAGTCTAGGAAGAGGGTAAGAAATTACACTGGAGTGAACAATTCCACAAACCCAAGTTTCTACTGGATTGTCCACTGTGCCAAACTGTACAAAGCAAACCCCCAGTTTGCAGGAGGCTGAGCCTGCAGTTTGGTACAGATCAAACCTCAGAAATAGCCAAGTGTCAAGTTTTACATGTAACAAGGAAAACAAGCAGAGTTAATACCACGGGCAAGCAAAGCAGCTGAATTAATCATGCCTCAGCCTACTTACAATGTGAAGCTCCCAGGCTATGTGGGTTGGGTTTCCTGGCCTCAACGTTGCATTGAACCTGCTCTTGCAAATGTGACAGGTCAGAACCATCCCCTGGGCTCAGAGGACATGAGTCCAACTTGGCTTTTGGCTGCACAGTTTGAGCTGCTCAAGTTGCAGAGAGAGATGTGAGCAGGGAAACCCCTGACACAGGTCACCAGGTGAGAGGATTTAATTCGCAGGGGAAATGAACTGCTGAGGGGCTCTGAGGCTTAAGGATGACTCTTGTCTTCTGTCCAGATCGTGGCTGTCAATGCTCAGTGCCTCGAGAGTCCCAAATACTTAGGCAAGTCTTCTGCAGAAAAGACAAGTTTCCTTGAACAAGTTAGACTCTAGAATCTTCTGACTCAGGTTCAGCTGCACAACCAGCACAGTAACTCCACAATGGGACCTCTAACCCTCATCCACAGGGCTACAAAAGCAGCTCTCTCTGTTCCTCATACACCAGATAAATACTCAATCTGACTCCCTCCTCAGCTTGCCACTGCCTCCCTTCCTCCCAGTATCCCACATCTCTCCCATCTGTGAGCTGCTGCAGGTGTGGAACCATAGAATCAGAGAATGGTTTGGGTTGGAAGGGACCTTAAAGATCATCCAGTTCCAAACCCCCTTGCCATAGGCAGGGACACCTCCCACTACATCAGGCTGCTCAGTGCCTTGTCCAGCGTGGCCTTAAACCCCTCCAGGGATTGAGGGGGCATCCACAACCTCTCTGGGCAACCTCTTCCAGTGTTTCACCACCCTCACCATAAAGAGTTTCTTTCTTATGTCTGCCCCTTCCAATTTACATCCATTATATCTAGTCCTCCCATCACATATGTGAGGAACCAGCTCCACACAGGGCAGCTGTAGCTCAGCTCAGAAACAAAGCCCCAGGTTACCTTTCTGCCAGCCACAAAGATGCAAAACTACACCAATGCAGGGAGAAAACAAGACCAGATTTCTGAGTTCCCTAAGAGAAAAAAAATGGAAAACCAAGACCCCTGCACAGGCATCCAAAGGATTCCTCCAACTGCTGAAGCCCTAGGACCCAAATCCCTCACCCACATCCCTTTCCATGCTCCTCTGTAGCATTCCTCTTCCTTTATTTATTTATTTTTCACTTTGCCCAGACTCCTCGGTCATTTCACTAGTGGAATGAATGATTCATATTAAAACACTGAAGTGAGTTGAAAGCAAACTTGCAATGTAATGGATCCCCTTTCCCTGCTGGCTGAGGCTCCCATGCTGCTGCTCCACAGCTGCTGTGCTCCATCTCCAGAGCCTCAGCTGAAGCCATCCTTATTTTGGCCATCCTTCAGACAGGCACTTTTAGCTTTAAAAACGAGCTCAAAGCCCTGCAGACCTGTTGAATCAAGGCCATGCAGGGTCCCTCTGCTATCTTCACCTGACTGCAGTGGCTAAGTGTTGAAAAGGTAAATGGTTCAATGAAATCTTGGGAATTTTTCTCTTTTTTTCCCTCTTGTCGGTAAAAAAATCAAACCCAGAAAACGAAAAAAAAGCAACCCCACAACAACAGGACACATTCCAAATCAGCCACACAGCACAGCAAATAAATTTAAACACTCTCCCCAACACTATAAATAATAAAAAAAACCCAATACACCTATTCCACAGAAACAAAACCCAGTGAGAAGCAAACATGCCTTGAGCCTTCAAATTGATCTGTACAGCTGAGTATCCATCATCCCTCTGTTTCTCCCTCTGTCTACTTTGGCATGTGGCATTAACCAGATTTTGAGAGACGACCTTTAATTTGCTCACTCTCAAGCCAGTCTGTCGTGCCAGAGACTTAACAGATGATACACTCTGGCTCCAAGGAGTCAGCACTCCCCGGGCTTTGAGCGTCCCAATCCACATCCGGGAGGGAGCAGGAATAAAATGCAAGCACATAATACTTCTATCACTCCCCTCTGGTCTTTGGGACTTTCGTGTGGTTATTTACTACCTGGTCTGGCTGTTGGAAAATCTAGGGAGGACTTGAAGACTCCTGTGAGGACTCCCTGGACTTGTTGTACACCCCAGGCTATCTCCAGGATTATGGAGTTTCCATTGTGTTTTCAAGGGGAGATGAAGAGGAAAAACATCATCACTGGTCACCAGCCCCAAGCACTGTCATGTCTCAGACTTGGCCCCAACACTGTCCCCCACCAAAGCAGTGGCCCAGAGGTCCTGCTGAGTGCTCTTTGGGATTGTTTTGAGATCTTGGGGCACACACCCCACCGTTAGCTGCTGGATCTCCCCTCTTTGGCTGGCTGTTGGAAGGCTGGTGCTTGCACTCCCACCCCTCTAGCATGACAGCAGGGCTTTCCAAACCCCCCTCCTTCCCTTTGACCCCACTTGCCATTCCTTGTCTCACCCTGAGCCTGCCTTGGAAGCTTTGTTCTCTTCTCTAGGTATGAGGGGAGCCCTTCAAATTGTACACAGAGATGGAGGGAAAGAACACAACATCCACCCAAAACCCCCCAAACCCTGGGAGTCACCTCCTCTGGCCAGGGATCAAAGGCTCTGTTCCATTTTTAACCACTGCCCTGCCCCACCTTAGTCCAGCAGTGCATCCAAGCATGTTTTCCCATCATTGCATTGTGTGCCAGAAGATAAACAAAAGCCACCCCCTTGGTTGGAGGGAAGGATGCATTCTTGAGAACTGAGAACCCTCCTGGACAGATAAGTGCCTTTCCCACTGCAGGCTGTGACAGCTACTGTAAACCTTGACCGAGCCAGTTTTCCTGAGCTTACATAACAGAAGGGCAGGGCCGAAGGAGATGGATGGCTTTATTTTTGTTAAGAACCAATCTACAGATGTTGGTTTCAACCAAAAGCAAAAAAAAACCCCAAAAAAACCCTCTGCAAGTGATTGAGAGGCAATGGGAGGGGGAGAAAGAACAGTCCAGAGATACATACAGACAAGTAATATATACAAAGTGCTTAAAAATAACACCAGTGGGAGCTGACATCATTTGTTTACTAATGGCCTGGCTCCCTATAATCATGGAAAGGTCAGGAGGGGCACAGGGAGCCTCAGTCCACCACCACTTTGGTCCATCAGTGCTCAGAGTGGGCAGTTCATATCACAATAGAACTGTTTCAGGGATCCTCCTGCCTGAGAGAGGGTTAGAAATCCCTGGGGTGGGGGTACTGAGGGATGCTCAGTCTCACAGGTCCCACTGGGGGACGGGTATCTCCTGTGGATCACATCTCAGTGACCTGGGAGTCTTGTTGGGGGATTACAATGAAGGTTCAGCCATCACTGTAACTGGCTCATCCCATCACCACGACTTTGAAGAGACCCAACAAAATCTATACTTGGACAACTGCATTAGGAGACACCTTGTTCCATACAGTGTCCTAACTATGGGGCCTCCAGGGCACAAAAAGGTGAAAGAACACACTCCTCAAGCACCAGTTGCTTTCTTGGACATCATCTAAGGGTCTGTTTTTAGATCCATGATGGAAAGGGCAAGGGCAGAGGTCCCAACTGAAGGAGAAGCGAGAGAGAATACCGACAGTCTAAATCCATTATTGGACCTGGCACAGGCTCAGCATCCACCAAACTCCTGAATTTTTCATTCTGGAATATCTGCCCCTTCATTTGGTTTCTTTCTACCTCAGTTTCCCCCTCAGCTGGAAATGGAGATGATGCAGCCTCTGTGCTGGAGTGGCACCAGGGATGTATTAACAAACAAATGAATCATAGAATAGTTGGGGTTGGAAGGGACCTTAAAAGATCATAATTGAGTTCCAACCTCCTTGTCATGGGCAGGGACACCTCCCACTACATCAGGCTGCTCAGTGCCTTGTCCAGCTTGTAAAATACACTCCAGGTTCCACTGAGAACCACTCAGAGGAGGGAAAGCAAAGCAATGACCATTATTTTAAGCAGAAAATGCTTAAAATGTGTTTTAATGCCTTTGCTTTGCTTGCAAAACACAGATCCCAATCCCACTGCACAGCTCTGCTGAGGGGTGAGCATCCAAAGAGGAGGTCCTGGCAACAAAACCTTATTCCCTGCATGCCTAGGCACAGATGGAAGATGTCTCCACAAAACCATGGCTCTGAGTTGTCTTTTCCACCTCACCAGCTTCTTGAGCGCTGTGTGGGCCACGACACCACCTGATAAAGCTCCTGGCTAGGAGCAAATGGGATATTTCACTCTCTGCCTCATCCAGTCTCTGGCAGAGGCTGCCAACAAGGCTGGAGAGCAGCCAGGCTTTATGGTGTGTTTGTGTGCGTCAGCCGCAGATACCTGACTACCAGGAAATGGAGTGAGACCATCAACTCATTACACATAAGCCATCAGATGGTAACAACTTTCAGTCCCTGGTATTGACTTGAGCTGCAGTTGAAAAGGCACTGGTGAGATGAAAGGCTCTGTATCCCATTACTAATCCCCTGAGCTATCCAGTCCCCCAAATTTTGTGGAAGTTTTAAGTTTCACCATGAAATGTTCATAAAATGAAACGCACATTTGTTGCCAGCTCTACTTATTCCTTTCCAAGCATTTCCTCAAATTCCCTCCCCTGGAAACATTAGCAGCAAAGACTCTCTCTGCTGCTGGAGGCTGTTCCTCTGCTCCCACCTCCCGGGAACCCAGTGCTGCCCTGCTCTTCTCCCCACAAATCCTTGGGCACAGAGGAACCTCTCAGCCTGCCATGGCCCCCCCCATTAGCCATCTACCAAAGAGTAAGTGTTTCTCAAAGGGCTGCCAACAAGTCAAAACCTTTCTAATATATGGAAATTTCTGGGTTCAACATCTGCAGAAGCCCATTGAGCAATTCATGCTGCTGGTTGAGGCCACAGTGCCCCTCAGCACCCACTTCTCCACTGCCAAATGTGCTCCACCACCCACAAGAGGACTGTGGCCCCGTGTGCGCAAGCAGCGGGGAGCGATGGCGTGCGTCATCCATGAGGGATTCTCACTTACATTTGGGAGGCCTGTGTCATACAGCTGGACTTGGGCAGAAGGCTGGGAACAATGTGGGAACACAGGCAGAAACATTCTTGTCCCACTGGAAAGTCTTTTTTTTCTTTTTTTTTTTTCCTTCCCTCTCCTCTTTCTTCTTCCTCCGCTTCTTCCCCCAGATCGATGCCACCCCCAAAGAGGAAGGCAAACACAATGCTTATTAGCAGCAGGGAAATCTCTTACACATTTTTCTCCAGCGACAAAACCAGGGGGCAAAGCCCATTTAACATGGCTCACATGGCATCGAGCATCTTCACACCCATGCAAAAGCTGCTCCTAAATAAGAAACAGTCCCGCTGAATATGGAGGCTGCAGAGAACCAAACTGACTTCAGGATATTGCTGTTCAAGTGAACAACCTCTTCCCAGGGAGATAATGAGGAGCAAAAAAACCCCAGGAAGAGCAAGGGTTGTAACACAACTGGATGAATTTTGTTACATCCAACCAGAGGCTTTTTTGGAAGTGTAGAATCTTCCCTCCAGGAAGGGTGAGAAACCTCCTGATACTCGTTCAGCAAAACACTGCGGTCATTCAGAGGAATTCTGCACATACCCCAGTCATGTGTCACTGCCCATGTCCCCACGCACATCCCCAGCTCTCCAGCTTCACCCTGTGGACTCAGAGCCCAGAGCAGAGTGAGCTCCGGGACCCCAGTCCTCCTTTACCAGGGAGAAAGCCCTGGATAGTCACTCATAAGCCAAAACAAATCCCTTCTTTTTATCCAGTCCGTGTGTCCAAAGCCATTCTGTGGTCATGGTGTGTCTAGAGACATTGAGTTCATGGTTAAACACAGCACACCTACAAATTACACTTTGGGATGCCTGCACTACATCAGGCTGAGCTGATGACAATGCTGAGCTGAAGTTGGCAGAAACCAAGGGCTGGCAGGCTGACAGTTGGGCTAAAAAAATCACTAGAGAAGGCCACGCTCATCCTCCTTTCTCACAACACACTCATGTAACCTCTCCCTGCTCAGGAAGAGCCCATCACAGCCTGTGCACCTCAGAATCATACAATAGTTTGGGTTGGAAGGGACCTTAAAGATCATTGAGTTCCAATCAACAACAGGGACAACTCCCACTAGATCAAGCTGCTCAGTGCCTTGTCCAACCTGATACTGTTCCTACATCCCTGTGCCCCCTGCTGCTGAGGTGAGATCAGGTGGTGAATGAGAGAGGTGTGGAATGGATTGCATCAGCATGAGCAAGCTGACCCACCAGGAAAAATTTTTCTTCTTCAGTGGTGGGTTAATTTTCCACGAGATGGGACAATTTCTGCAGCTCAAACTGGAGCAATGAGAACAGAGGAGAGAAGACTGAAGGTGGGGCAAAGACACAGCAGCTGCCCAGGGGTTACTCCAGACTGGGAGGTATGGGAAACAAAATCCTGGGGGTGTCCTCACACAACCAACCCAAAAATCTCTGCTTCTGCTCCTTGCTCATCCTCTCAGAAATGACTTTTTATCCTCTTTCTCCTGTTGGCTCAAGCACCCAACAAGGACTTCTGTGAAGGCAGGAACTGATCACACTGATGAGGCACACACAAATGTGACACTGGAAGAGGTTGCCCAGAGAGGTTGTGGATGCTCCTTCAGTCCCTAGAGGTGTTTAAGGGCAGGCTGGACAAGGCACTGAGCAGCCTGGTCTAGTGGGAGGTGTCCTGCCCACGGCAGGGGGGTTTGAACTAGATGATCTTTTAAGGTCCCTTCCAACCCAACCCATTCTATGATTCTATGAGAAAAGCCATTTCTCTTCAAAGCAAATAAACTCCAACCTGGAGAGAGTCAAGTCCCAATTCCAGAAGACTTCAAGCAGGTATTTATGATAACTCTTAGACCCAGCTCAGCACCAAAGCAGCCAGCTGGGTTTCTCTGACTTGATGTCATAGAATCACAGAATAGTTTGGGTTGGAAGGGACCTTAAAGATCACTCATAGGCAGGGACACCTCCCACTACATCAGGCTGCTCAGTGCCTTGTCCAGCCTGGTCTTGAACACCTCCAGAGATTGAGGGGGCATCCACAGCCTCTCTGGGCAACCTGTTCCAGTGCTTCACCACTCTCACTGTAAAGAATTTCTTTCTTATGTCAAGTCTAAATCTACCCTCTTCCAATTTACACCCAATGTTTCTGGTCCTCCCATCAGATATCTTATTAAGAAGTCTTTCCCCTGCCTTTCTGTAGGACCCCCTCAGGTACTGATAAGTTACTATGAGGTCCCCCCCGAGCCTTCTCTTCTCCAGGCTGAACAACCCCAACTCCAAAGATATTTAGCTCAGCATTCCCCTACAGACTTTGATGGGGCTCTTGTGTCTATTCCCATTTGAAAGCTGTGGCTCGGCATGTTAGGCTACAGCTCTGCACGTCTGCAAGAGGTCAAAGCCAAAGACAACACTCAGGGAACAGTGATATCAGCCTCTGGCCCAGAATGGAGTTTCACTCCTCTGCTGGCCAGAACCTTTCTCCCCTTCTCCGATAGACTTGTGGCTCCTTGTGGAAAAGTTGTGGTTCCACAAACATTTCTCTCGGTGGTAAGCCCAGCTTATCCCATCACACTCCTCCCTCCAACCCCCCTCTACCTCCTTTCTCCATCACCAGCCACTCACTCCCAAATCCTGTTCACCCCTCAATTATGCCAATCCAACTATTTATGGAGCCACACGGAGAATCAGCCCAGGGAGCTGATCCTGCAAAAAAAAAAATATAGAAAACAAACCTTGTAGAAAACAAGAAGGAAAAAGTGAGAGAGAGAGAGAAAGAAAAGGCATTTGCTAAGAAGGGGCCTTAACAAGAACTGTAAAAATCCACGGGGCAAGCTGGGTTTTTAAAAAAGGGTAACTCAGAATTGCAAGTCCTGCCCTCACATCTGTTTACTGTTAGCCCAGTGCAAAGCGAGGTTCCGGATACCGGCACTACAGGGGCTGAGGCATAATAACGCGTGGCACTGGGCTTTTCTGCTCCTATTAGAGCTGATTACAACTGTCTGAATTTCAGTCTTGCTGATCATATTTGGGGAGGGGAGGAAGGGGGGGATAAGGGGAGCTTTCAAACGGTTAGAAAAGAAAAGCCTTGGGAACAAGCTTCCCCCAGCCAGGTTTCAAAGGTTTCAATTTAAGTACCTTGCAGTTATGTTTTCCCACCTCAATTATCCAGGGGGTTTATCTTTAGAGGAAAACACCTAAAAACCATAAACCCCTGAACCTCTCCCCCCTCCAAGTAGTGTTAATCTCTACAGGTAAAGGGGGGGTGTTTGGCAGGGGAAGCCAGAGGAGCAGAAAGGAGCTTGCAGACAAATGACCAAAATGGAGCCTTACAAGAAGTACATTTCACATAGAAAAGCTTGGTATGAACATCCACCTCTGCCCCAACTCCTCCTCTCACCATTTCCCTGACAGACACCTTGTCCTTCTACAATCAAAGCAATGAATTTATGGAGTGGTAAGGCATGAATTTACATTTTAGGGCCTGAAGTCTTCTGCTGTTGATAACACAGGACTGCTTAGGTGATGGTTCATCACTGCTGTCCCACCCCACTCAGTGGGAGCACAAGAAGCCTTCTCAGCACCAGGCAAATCTCCCTCCTGCTTGGAATTGGCAGGAGAAAGCTGGTTGTGGAGAGACAAGAGTGGAAAGGCAGGAGAAGGGAACTTGTGTGTTGTGGGACACTTTCAGTTTACTCAGTTTGATCTCCAAGTTTTCGTGGTCGTGCTGAACACGATTCATGTTGGAGTTTCACAAATGAAAAGGAAGGGAAAGCTTGTCTGCTCTTTTTTTATCTGAGCTCAAAGGGTTTTACCACGGAAATCTACAGCTACAAGGCAAACATGGAGCAGCCAGAGCAGAAGGAACAAGGCAAAAAACACCACCACACATCAGCTCCCACAGCAAACATGGGTTTGCAGGAAGCCACAACAACGGGACACAGAGTGCAGTGGTGGTCTCCATGGTTACATGATAACCCAAAATGAGAACATGAAAACACAGTGACCACAACAAACAAGCAGCTGGTGACACAACAAGCACAAGAACAAGCCCGTCAGCGCACATCACAGGCAGAAGTGATGACTACAGCCTGTAAGCATCTCCACCACTGACAGGCACATCAACTCACTGTCAGCCAAATCCACAACACAGCCCCTTACAAAACACTCCCAGTAACTCATCTCATATGACCAGCCAAGAAACCATCCAATCTTGTGAGAGAATTCAACTGAGCCTCCAAGATGTTTTACAACCACTGTCCTATGAAAGGGGAAAACCACATGGCCTGTGATAACTAAACACTTCAGATGATTGATCACATTTCCTAGGAAATTAAGGACATCAGTCAGTAAAAGATGCTCCTTGCTTCCAGTCTATGTCCTGCCCTGATGGGGGATGGTGGTGGCATGTAGCCCAGTGGCTTGTGCTCAGTATCACAGCTTCCCTTTGCCATTGGCTACTGGATGGAAACAGAAAAGCCATCCAACTGTTGAAGGAGAAGAGCAGTATGTACCTGAGCTGTCAAAATTAACCTACTGTTTCAGTGAGGACTTCAGCTAACATCAAAGCTGTGAACATCCATTGCCAGACTTCACTGGCATGACAAAATCTTTTCTTTTTTTTTTTTTTTGGCCTTTGACAAAGCAGGTAAAAGATCAAAACGGTCCAGTAACCTGCATAAAGCTTTCTGCCCTGAGTTCAGACAAAGAAAAAATCCCTGACAACAGAAACCAAGTGGCTCACCCTGTGCCAAGCCCCAGGCGAGCTCAGGCAGCAGAGTCTCCCTGCCTCACTTCTTCCTGTTGGGGCTGGGAGGGTTAATGCCACAGAGGGGGGACAATATTGTGCTGGTGTCACTCTTTACACACCAACACTGTGTATCCTTATTCTTTTCCCACAGCAGCAGCTCATTCCCTGAAGGAAAGAACATGGCTCTCTACAGCTTGTGCCTTGTAGGGAAAGTGCTGACCCCATTCAGTGGATGAGCTGGGAAAGTTCTCAGCCCCTGTTCTGTACACAATAGTGAACTCCCCCAAAAGTGTAGTTTAAAGCAGGTGAGTGACAGACCTATAACACAACCTAAAGATTTTTACAGCAACCTCACTGCCACAGCTGAACATTTGTTAAACATTTCCTTTATGACCTCTGGGTTTTATGGGGGGTTCCCAGCTATTGATGAGACTCAAGTCTCCTAAAGACGTGCTTGAGGAGCCTGTATGGCAGCAATGGCAGGGATGAGAGATGAGATACATGGCAGCAGAACTGGCTCAGACAGAACATCTTTGCATCTGTGGTGAGTAGAAGACACTCCTCACATCAGGTCTCAGCTCCTGTGTTCTAAGGAACAGTTAATCCGATTTCCCCTCCTCTACACTGCCAGAATTTTAAGGTAGGGCAAGCTGTCCAGGACAAAATCATAATCCAGGCTTATAAATGAAGCATGGCATGAAGGGAGAGCAATGTCTACTCAGCCTCTTGATAGGGCTTTATAGGGCCATAACGAAGCTTGCCCAAGAAGGACTTGGGAGGCTGAAAGTCCAGAGTGAGAGACAAAAGGTCAAATTCCTTCCTCTCTAAATCAGATTTCCAGAAGAGGCTCAACTGTTTTACTAGATTGGTGTAGATTTGGCAACAGACATCATTCAGGGCAGGTGGGATTTAGACACATCTCCACACCTCTCTAATGTGCCTGGGTCATGTTTTCCAACAGCTTGGGAACCAGCCCTGAAAAGCCAGGCAACACCAAAGGTCTGAGACCAAGTTGCAATTTAAAGTCAAAACCCATCCACCTCCTAATCCCAGAGGAAATGCCAGGATTATGAATCCTCAGAAACAAGTTCACCAAAGGTTGGTTGTGGACAATTATGGTGGGGGGCATTCCTGCCTTGGGAAAAGATGAAAAAGCACAAACTGATACTTTCCCTTTTGCAATCAGGAAATAAAAAGGTTCCATCAGATGGAAAAGACCCACTTGATGCAGGTCAGACACCTGCAGAAGGCTGCAACAGGCATTCAGACACCCTGAACTCATCCAGCTTCACCCACCAGCAAAGAGGGAGCCTAGAGGAACTTCTCAGAGATTCCCACAGCACAGATGTTTCTGCAGACCCAGACCACTTACTCCCATGCTGGGAAATGAGCAACCTGTATATTGTCATAGATAAAATGCTGGTGTGTCCCTATTTAACAGCAATTTGCCTGGTAAGAACTTCCCACTTGGGCCCAGCACAGCAATATACTGAATCTGGCAGGATCTGGCCCAGTGATCCTTTGGGATTGATTTTACACAAAAAAACCCAGTATATATAGCTGTATACCACCAAATTTTCCCTCTTTCACCTATTTGTTTTTTTTTTCAATGAAGCAATGATGCAGAATATGAATAAGGGGAAAAAAAGAATAAAAACCAATAACAACAACCAACCAAATAAACAAAAAACAAAACAAAAATAACCCCCCCCAAAAAAAAGCCAAAAAACCCCCACACTCCACTTTCTTCCAGTATCTGTATCTGAGCTTTTGGAATGTGCTATTCTTAGACACCCTCCTGCCACTTGCATTTTTATAAAATAAATGATTGTTATGGGCATCTTGAAGTAAAACAAATTAATTTTGGTTTTAAAAAAAAAAAGAAAAAAATGAAAAAAACCAAGTGATTTCCAGTGACTCAGTAACAACATTTGACAGTCAAATAACTCAGAGCTCAGAGTCCCCAAGTGCCCATTGACACAGAAGTCAGAGCTGGCTTCCAGCACATGAGAACTCCAAAAGGCACAGAATAATGCCATAAAAACATGTTTTTTCTAACTAAATAAATGACATCCTGTAATGCAAAAACCAGTTTTCAAACTCACACACATCTGCCCCACAACTCCCCTCGCTCTCACTCTCCCTTCCAGAAAATCTATTTATTTCTCCCACTGGTCTCAGGATGTTTTGTTTCTTGTTTATCTATAAGTGTATCCAGTAATAGCTTTGGGAGATCGTGTGATTAGACCTATGTGAATTCTTTTTGCACTGTTTTTTTCTTTTTTTTTTGTGGAAAAAAAAGTCTTTCAGGATCTCAACATACCACAAATACACGTTGTTATTTCTGACTTAGGGGTTTATACTTTACTTACTGGTAAATCCCAAACCATCAAAGTGGCAAATTTCAACACTTTAAGAAACATAACTTCTGCTGAAAAGGCTCATGCTTTGTATTTTTTTTTCCCTTGAAAAGCATTAAATGGTATTAAAGTGTTAACGTTACAGCCACTGCACCAGCTAAAAAAGAAAATTCACTCCTCTTTGGGTGTTTTGAAACTTTAATTCCAAATTGCATCTTTGCTCAAGGTCTTTTTAACTGCCAATATGTTTAGTTATATTGTATGAGGGTTTAGTTTTTTTGTTCAGTTTGGTTTTAAAAAGGTTACTATACAGTAACTGGTTACTATACAGTAACCAGTACTAAGCTATTACTTTGGGTTTGTCAAGAAAAAGGTAGAAAAATAAATGTTAATAAAGAACATGGAGGGGAGTTTTGCCATTTGGAAATGAGTTGTGCTCCTGCAAGCTCTGTAGCCCCATCAGGAGACAATCAGGCACCAAATCCCACCTGGAATACTGCATCCACCCCTGGAGCCTTCAGCACAAGAAGGACATGGACCTGTAGGAAAGAATCCAGAGAAAACCACGAGGATGATCCAAGGGTTGGAATATCTTTGCTATAAGAACAATCAGAGTTGTTCAAGCTGGAGAACATAAGGCTGTGGGAAGACCCTACAGGAAAGCTGGGGAGAGACTGTTTGCCAGGGCATGAGGTGATAGGACACAGGGCAACAATTTCAAACCAGAGCAGGGCAGGTTTAGATTAGAAATTAGGAAGTTCTTCCCCATGAGGATGATGAGATACATCAACAGGTTACCCAGAGAGTTGGTGGAGGCCCCAACCAATTCAAGGCTCTGAACAACCCCATCTAGTGCAAGATGCCACTTCTCAACCCAGGGGAGCTGGACTAGATGGCCTTTGAAGGATTCCCTTCCAACACAACAAACTCCCTGATTCCATGCTGAAGTGGCTCCAGACAACCAACATCTCTATCATTTCACCATTCTTTCATTCAGCCAGGCACCCATCAGGATGGAGACAATGCTCTGACACAGACTTAACAGAGGGACTGAGGCCAGGTTCTAAATGTGGAAAGCAGGGAGAAAAAGGGAAAAAAAAAAAAAGCCAAAGAATGTACCATTGCAAACGATGTTTCAATTAGTGCTGGTAACCAGCAAACTGCAAGACATGCACAGAGCACATGGGCTCTGCACGCAGCTGGGATGGGGACACAGGAAGGAAGATTAAATTCACAACAACCAGCGTGGCAAAGGCCACTTGCCAGCATGGCAGAGAAAAAGGGATGACCTCCTTGCATGACCTCCTTGGACATGCAACTTTCTCCCACTACTCTCCCACTTCTCCCCATTCTTGTGGCTCGCTGCACATCCAACTCTCCCAACCATACCCAATGACTAGAAGAAGTTCCTGCCCGTGCTTCTACCCCAGTCTTTGGTTTGTCCCTTCCTAAAGGGGATCAGGAATTTTTGAAGCAAGTTCTTGGTTTCCTGAGTGAAGTCCTATCACCTCCTGCAACTCCTCCCAGATTAAGAGAAATCTTCCTAATTTAAATGCTGTTGGGTCAGGGTATTTTGAGATCTTCCATTGGACATATTACTGGATAGAAAAAATAGAAAGGCAGAATAAAAGAGACAAAAAAATGAATGCGGTGGTGGTTTTTGTCTTTTTCTTTTTTTAATTCAAGATTGAGAAACTTCAACCATATCCTCAGCTGGCAGAAAAACCAAGAAATACACGTGTATTTTATCAGAGGTGTCTATTTTCCCTTGGCTTCCCAAAAAAACAAACCCCTCTCAAGTTAAAACCTTCCAGTTCTGGAGGCCTTTGATGTAACTGTCCCTTCTGACCCTACAAATCTACAGATTGCTACCTGGTACTTCTCTGCCTATCAGTCTTGCTCCTGCATCCATACACATACAGATGTTACCTCACTGTCACATCCAGCATGTGGATAAATAGGAGCCATATTCCTCCTTCTCTTTTTCTCTGGGAAAGAGATAGCAGGTAAGCAGACAGATGAACACATGTAGAATATTAGCTCTAGGTCCCTGTAAAGCTTATCTTATCAGCTCAGCCTAAATCCCAACTCAGAGCCTTTTGTGCTGAATCGTGAGCAAGATGAAGCTTTAATTTGGAAAATGTGGCATGGGGAAGAGAAACCCTGACATTTGGCTCAAAAGCTCAAGAGCAGTGCTATCAGCTGCCTTGCTGTTGCTCAAACTACAGCCCAAAGAGAAGAAGAAGCTGCTTGGTTCCCCTGAAATCTAGAGAAGAAATAAAAAAGGTTGAAAGGGGAAAGAAAGAGCTCAAGATGAAATGGGAAGTTTTAGATCTCGCAGGAGGAATGCTGCCGAAAATGAGAACCATTTGAAAGCTCTGGGGGTTATAAAGTGGAATTCCCACTCATACAGTACACAAGAGTTATTAAGTGTGTATATGAGACTCCTGTTTTACTTCATGTACATGATTATTTTATACAGGGAAGTTTGGAAAGAATTATAGGCTGAGCCTGAGGCCAAGCCAAGAAGCAAGATGAGCAGCAGCAGCAGCTAAAGGAGAAAGGTTGAGCTGGCAGTGGAGGAGCAGTCGGCCAGACAAGGGTTATTTATAGTGCCTGGAGCATGGGAATGTTAATTGAAATCAATCAGTGGCCAGGAGGACACTAAGTTGGAGTGTCAAGCTATAGCAATTAAGAAGTCCATCTCAGGGGACCGGCATGTCTTTTTTTTCCACCTCCCCCCCCCTTCACAGGATGGAAATTAAACAGCCATTCATTTTGGAGTGAGGAAGACACTGCACACATCCAAGCCAGGAACCAAGTCAAACCCTACTACTGTTTAAAATCACCCACTGGTAGGTAGCACAGACAACTCCACTTTCCCTTGTCAAAGGAAAGGGTAGGTAAAGCAATCAGTGTGGTAGCACATAAGAAAACGACCCATTTGCCAAAAAAAGGGTTGCTTAGAATTGTGTTCAAGTCCCACCCCCTCCCCTGTTTGGCAACACTGACATTTGGCAGCTCTGACATCTGACCTAGGGCAGGCAGGGGACAGCCAAGCACTGAAGGTATCCTTTGGCCTGCTGCTGTTGTAATACAATTGTGTCATAATTAAGTAAAATTATATTAAAATAAAAAGTGGTGATGTCAGAGTGCCATGCATCAGGCAAAGGGGAGCAGTGTTGGGCCACGAGGGTAAAAGACCTTGAATCATAGAATAGCTCAGGTTG
>VZTY01022173.1:137659-197001 GCA_013400935.1 Turnix velox | reverse complement strand
TTCTCCAGGCTGAACATCCCCCATTTAGTGATTAACAGTTTCTCACTGACTTGATTTATTGTACTCCAGGCAGTTGCTGGGAGGAAGGGGGAGGGCTTTTCTCCATGTGTGTAGCAGTTGTGCAGGTAAGATGGCAGTTTGTTTTTTCCCATGTATTCTCAGTTTGACATTCTTTTAATAGAGTAAAATAGGGTAAGAAGTGTGTTCAGTCAGCATCACTTCTAAGTATCCTTAAATGGTTTATCCTGAACTGAGTTCTTGTGTGTTTGCAGACATCAAATAGTATTGGCTTTGGAAAGGAAACGGAACGATCCATGACCATGAGTAAATCAGTAATACCTGATATTCCCTCATCTCATGAGAGTTTGATCAATTGGGCTTATGAGCATAACTATAGTCCAGTTACTTCCTACACAAAAGCTCCTGTTGCTAACAGATTTCATCTGCAACTTGAAGATACAGGTAAGCTTGAAGATGAACTTCCAGCATATAAAAAAATTACATCATGTATTTCCAGGAATATGATGGTTTTGAAAGGTGCTTTCACAGTTTTGTAGCCTTTTTGTCATGGCTTGTGCTACTTTCACTGCTCATCATCAAAAATAACACAGTAGGAACACCATTTAAAAAATATGTGACTTTTTGATTGGAAAAGTCTGGACAGATCATATTGTTCCCTGAAATGTTGGTGGAATTAAATGGTTATAGTTTATCTAACCCACAAGCTGTAATAACTGACCATGCTCAGTGTTCACTGGAAGGGACTTCAGCAACTGAATTTCTCATTAGTTAAGAAATCCTACATTGATTGCTTTTTTTTTGTTTGAACTATCAGTGAAGCTTTCCATTGCTAAAGTTAAATAAACTTTTGTTTGCAGACCAAGCAGGCTTACCAAAAGAATGGAATAAGCAGCTAATAAAAAAATTTAATTATTTGGCTGAAGTAATTGCTAATGTAGCAATGTCTGGGTCTTTTGAAGCTAGTGGTGTTGCATCTACTTTTTCATTCGCTCTGAATTACAGCCGATGAAAATGTTGTTTAGGTGTTTCAATAAAGCTTATATTCACATTAATTTTATCAGTTGCACCCTCATGCAGAGTGTGATTATAGATAAATCATCTGCTTGGGTTGTATGTTGAAATTCCTGTCCTGTATAGGCAGGAGAGAGTGTTCTCATTTACTCCATACAAAGTAAAGTCTGGTTTAACTTGATCCTAGTCGATCTCTCCTCAGCAGTGGAGAGACTGAATTAGTCTTAGAGCAGGTAATGGCAGAATTTCACACAGTTTTATTTCATAAGCACTAAAATTGTGTAATACCTGATAGGGATGTTTCTGTTACCTCTGTGGTCTCCTTTTCGTTATTGTAAGCTTTCTCCTCAAAGCTCATTTTCAAGTCCTAGTGAAGCAGATTTATATTAGGGACTAAATAAACCAAGATTAGATGCCTCAGTTACAACTGATCCCTTAGTAAAGGGCATTTGTGTCTAGGTACCTGGGAAGTACAAAGCTGGTTTGGGTGTCTTTCAAGAGTTTCTTTTCTGTATGGTTTTGTTTTCTTTGCTACAAAAATGATTAGTTCTGAAGACTTTTGTGAAAATTATTAATTAACTAATGTTAGTTAATGTTAGTTCTAATGTTAGTTCTTTCCCTATTTTTTTTTCTTTAGAAGAGATGAATGATGAAGAAGACCATTCTCTTCCTCCAGAGCTGACAGAATTGCTGGGTGCTAACCCACTCCCTGCCCCAAAGAATCCTGCATTAAGTGATGGCCTGACTTTTCCTTTTCACATTAACAGAGGAAGGCATGACACAGTGGGAGAAGGAATCTTCCCATCGAGGGATTCAGTGGATACATTAATTAATCATGACTTTGAGCATTCCCTCTCAAAACATAAAGAACCAGAAGAGGTTCAGGGCAGTGCTGGTGTAGCCCTGTCAATAAAGTGTGATGACAAAGCCATGACAGTAGCTGTAGAAAAGGACTCTCTGCAGGTTGGTGGGTCGGACTTTTTGGGGAGGGCCTTTTTTTTTCATAGAATCACAGAATCATTTAGATTTGAAAAGACCTTTAAAATCATTCAGTGCAACCATAAACCTGACACTGCCAAGTCCTCCACTAACCATGTTCCTAAGTGCAACATCAACAAGTCTTTTAAATAGCCCCAGGTAATACTGACTTAACCACTTCTCTGGACAACTTGTACCGATGGTCGATGAACCTATTTGTGTTTTGATTGGAAAAAATAAGCATTCTAAGATCTACAGGCATCACTATCCCACTCACCAAAAATGGTTTGGTGAGGAAACTGTACTGTGGATATTCTTTGCTATAACCTAGAGTCATGTTTCTTCTTCCCAGCAATCCAGTAGTTTGTAGAGGGGTTTCTGATTAAAGTTTTGTGGAGTTGGTTCTGTCAAAAAAATTACTGTACTCAACCATCAGACTGAGGCTTTAATCTCCAAAGTACAAAGAAGCTGCTTTTCACAGCTGCATGAGATCTCTTTACCATGTACCAGCTGACAGGTTGCCTGTGTCCGATTTGCATTGTGGAAGAAAGCCTGATGCTGACAGCATTTTTAGCTCATTTCAGACCAAACAGAGTCAGCATTATTAATCAGTAGATTTATAATGAACCTGTTGTTTTCTTTGTTCCACATTACATTTATACCCGGTCTGTCATGTATAACAGCATTTTTGAGGGTGACCTTCCCTGGATATCAGTTCAATGAACTTCACTTCCTCCTGTCAGCAGTCAGCAGCAGTATTCTGGGCTTCACTTTAAGCAAGAGCCCAACATAATTGTATTTCAGCCACTTACAAAGCACTTTTGTTCCAGGCCAGTGGCTACACGAGGACAGAGCTCTCACTGCTGGATCACTCTTGCAAAGCCAGGATGAATGATACCCATTTCATTTTGGAGTCTTTGCTGAACAAATGTGGGACTCGAACAGCCTATATCTTCAACAAGATTGTTTATTTTAACTCTGTGAGTATTTTAGAAAGAGGAGTCTCTGCACTGCACACCATAGCAGTATAAGAAAGCCACTCTTAGCTTTAGTCTTTGCAAAAAGGAGTCATCCTGATCCTTTTCTGTTTCACTCAAACCAAATTGCTGCTACAGTCCTTGTATCCAAGGAGGTGTGAAGACTGCACATTCAATGGGCTTCTGTGATCAAATAATACCCCTAAGGAAAAAAGAGAAGCTAGAGTTAACTACTTCTGTAGAACTGCAATTTGGGGGCTATCTGCACCAGTTGTGGGCAAGTTCTATGGAGCTGTATGGAGGAATAAGAATGAAGAATTGTGATTTCACAAAGCAATGCCATTTAACTCACGTGCTAGATTATTTTAAGTGAACTTATTTTTCTTAAATAACATGAAAAAGGCTTTCAAAATGTGAAGAAAGGACATAACCTGTTTGTGCTTCTCTCTTGCAATTTGGATTCACATTTGCAGTTAATGTATGTGATGAAGGGACTGTGAGTACCTGTATATGGGTGATGATGCTGGGGATCCTACTTAGGCTCTAAGCTGCTGTTTCCAGACTGGCTCAGTTTATGAGATTGAGCACAGTGCAGCTAATCTGGGCTGGAAAGTAATGACACATTTCTTTTGCTGGAGCTTTCTAGTACATAGAAGTAACCCTGGCAGATGATGGAAAGCCTGTAGTCCAACCTAAACACAGCTAAAGCTATCTAATCTGACTTTGCCTGGTTGAAACCATTCTATACTGGCAAGCCTAACTGGCACCTAACTTTAGAAACAATCCCAAACTAAGACTGTGGATAGAGGTGTCTCTGGACTATGGCACGAGTCTGGAGCCAAGTACTGTCATTGTACCTATATGCTATTATGGCTCAAACTAAAATAGATATTTGCCTCTTCTCCTTTCCTCCATCATGTTTTGTAAAGCCTTGCCTTATCTTTCAGAGTTTGGAAAAGTTTCTACTAAAAAATAAATCCCATGCAGTGGAGTCTCAAATAGAGTATATGACCCCTCTCAACAGTTGCTCTGTGTCCGAGAAAAGAAAGATGAGAGGGAGGGAGCTGGCTGAGGAGCTGCAGGGCATATGGAAGCAGAGTGTAGAATGCTGGAAAACAAAGATGGGATTTTTCATGTCAAGAAATAGACAAGTCTGTGAGGGAGGAAAAAAAATGTCGGTAGAAATTCAGAGGAAAGCAGAGAATGGAAAAATGAAGAAATGACATTGTGTTTAGTATCTGAAAAAAATATGGAATTACAGAAGAGAAAATCCTTTAATGATCCTAGCAGTTTCAGTCAGCACATAAAGGAAAAGTGTGTAAGCTGCAAAAAAACCCTTTAGAAAGACATTTCTTTTTCAAGTGATGGTTATAGAAGCGCTACAAATAGAATGAAAATGCTAGGGTGCTCATACAGGCACAAGCACCCAGATCAGTGTCTTTGCTGGCTCTGAATTCTAAAAAAAATACCATGGGCATTATCTAAACATAACGTACATTTCTTACATGCCCAGCGCGTGGCTTTTTTTATTTTAGACCTGCTTTCACCATCTGCTTTGCTGGTGGCTTCTGTTGACCTTTGCATTGTTCTGTAGAGAAAGTGCTGAGGTATCAGTAATGCTGTGTGATGCCTTGTGTGCAGGTTGTCATCCAGCTGTCAGCACCAGCCGAGAGCAGCGGGTTTGATGACGATGACATGGAATCGGGTGATAATGGATTTCCAGGGGATGCTGATGAGGGAGATGTGGCTTTCTCAAGCTGGCCCGAAATAGCGGTATGTTGCTCCTGGGTTTGCACCTCACTGTAATAGAGAAATGCCTGTTGCAACAGGCACTTTGCATAAATTACCCTAATTTGATAGCAATTAATTTGAGCTGTTGAAGCAGGTCCAGAGGAGGGCCATGAAAATGATCAGAAAACTGAAGCCAACTCCCTTATGAGGATAGACTGAAGGAGGTGGGGCTGTTCAGCCTGCAGAAGGCTCAGGGGGGACCTCATAGTAGCTTCTCAATACCTGAAGGGGGCTACAGAAAGGCAGGGGTAGGACTTTTGAATAGGATATGAGTTGGAAGGATTAGGAATAATGGATGTAAATTGGAGGAGGGGAGATTTAGGCTGGTGATAACAAAGAAATTCTTTCCCTTGAGTGAGGTGAGATACTGGAAGAGGTTGCCCAGAGAAGTTGTGGATGTCTCCTCAATCTCTGGAGGTGTTTAAGGCCAGGCTGGATGAGGCACTGAGCGACCTGGTCTAGTGGGAGGTGTCCCTGCCCATGGCAGGGGGATTGGAACTAGATGATCTTTAAGGTTCTATGATTCTATGAATTGGTCTTTTAACACTTTACTCACTTCTGTTTCTTGTGTCCTTGACAGAGGTTTGCACTAAGTTGACAGGATGTGGGTGGGCGGGCCTGTAGTGTACACTCCAAATTTGTCCTTAACCAGCTGCCACTCTTGACTCGGGATACATTTCTATTGGGTTTTGATTTATTTTTTTTTCCATTTCAGTTTAATTGCACACTGCACCAGCCAGAGGATGACAGAGGCATGTTCTGGCCTTCTGAACCACACATTACCAATGTGACCTTCAACATGGAGCTCTACAAAACAGACCTTTTCCTTGCTCCCTCCCAAGGACTCTTCTCTGTTGCTGAGAATGGGCCAGTATATGTAGAGGTAACTAACTAAAAAAGACTTTCAAGCTGACATAAACCTTTTGCTGGGCTGTGCAACTGAGTCAAATCTGTTCTTGTCAGTTGAAAGGTCTCATTGTGTGCTTGCTTTAGGCAAACAGGTGCTTTGGTGGCTGCAGTAAAAAGTAACTGTGGACAAGGTTTTGTTTGTAAGTGCAAGGATTCTTGGAAAATAGATGTTTAACTACCCAGTGAATTTGTCATTCTTACCCAGTCTTCTGTTCTCTGCAGAGCTTGAAGGTGGTCTCTCATCTCTTGCTCTGAGCTAGGATTTCCTGATTCAGGGCCTGATTTATTGAGTGCAGTGGCTGAGCCTTATCTGAAAGATGAAGACATGCAAGTGTGTGTCTTCCATATGAGAATGATCTTGGGTTACATAGTTAATACAGCTTCTGGTCCCTCTCTCATCCTCTTACGCTACTTAGGTTCTTTTTGAATGCTTTCACATAACATCTAGCAGCTTTACATAAGTAAGACCAGCAAAGACTACAACCAGGTACCCTTGACTTCAGGTGCCTTTTAGACATGGTAATGTTTCCAAGTGTTGTGAAATTACTTATGAAATCTGGGGAATTTCAAACCAATTCAACCAGTATTTCTAAAGATAGTCACATGAGCAGAATCCTGCATTCTTCAAATAATAGTGGAGATTAATAAATGCAATATCAGCAATGAAGCAGTGTCACCAGTTTATAGATAAGCAGACCATGAGTGGTGAGCTCTTGGCTTGTAAGACCAGGAAAATGATTATATTGACTGGAGCAGTGCTGTGCCATGTTTCTCTGGCCCACTTTAGTTCTTCTTTGAGAGTTGTTTATTCAGACAGATGTTCTGATTTCTTCATCACCTCTCCTGGCAGAATCCTCTTTTTTTCCTGTTTCTCCTTTTTGCACAGTGGAAAATCTGTCTCATTTCTGAACATCTGTGACTCTCATTGCAACTGACACAGATTTTTGGAATTTTTTTGTTTTCATTTGTTTCTGTTTTGCTTTTGTTATTAATAAATATATTTTGGTTTCTTGGTCAATAAATTGCTTAGATCATAATCTCTAAGAACTCTATGCCACACTTTTCCTTCTCTGCTAAAAATGTATTTTGTATTTCAATATTTTTTCTTCTGTGTTCTATGATCCCATTTTCTCATCCAATTTGGTCTCCTTTTTCTCTTAGTTCTCTTCTTTCCTTGAGATATCATTCATCCTTTTTGTTTTACTTGTGGTGTTTCATGATACTGCGGTAGTCCTGTCCACATTGCCATAATCTTTTTCAATCAGTTTACACCATCATCTTGTTTATCTGTCAGTATCTGTTGTTTGACTTTCATTCATCCATCTTTATTTCTCTCATCATTTTAGATTATGCTCTTTCTTGCTTAAATGCTTTAGCACATCCTTTTATCTCGCATTTCATTACTGCTTATATAAGGGGCAGGAAAAATGAAAGATGCCTTTATTCACTGCTCTACTCATAGCATCCAAAAATTTCTCTATTGACCACAGGAAAATTTGGCAGGATCTTCCTCAAATATGCATGCAGCACATAGGATTAAATACACATTTAAGGCACGTTTCTTCTAAGAAGGAAATTATTTCTTGCAGAACTGTTTTCATCAGGCAATGTTAATGGTTAGGCACAGCACTTCTGTTGTTTATTAAGAGCAACATGTTTTATTTGTGACAAATTCCATTTAAGCTTTTTTCCAAATTATTCCATAGCGATTTTTGCCTGCATTCCAGTCCAGCTGAACAGCATCAGTGCCCTGGAAGTTTGCAGTCTTAATTGTTTTTCATAAAAGAATATTAATTTCAGTCTTACAGTAAACTAAATGGATCATTTCACAAGAAATTGTGGCTTATGTTGGCCTCCCCCACCCCCCCAATTCAAGTATGCCACCCACACATCAGATCATGACCTTTTCTCTGCCTCTACATTCCACTCCTGGCTGGGGGTGGGTTGGTACTCTGCTGTGTCTGTTGCTTTGTTTCTTTTTTTTTTTCTTCTTGTTTTCATTAAAGTTTCAAAGGGATGCAAAGACATGGAACTAGTAATTGACTTCCACACAACTTTATTGTATTTTGTCTCTAAGGGAAGCAGTTGTTCAGAGTCATTAACCCTTTCTGATATGGACTGGGTCGGTCTTCTGTTTTCAGAAAGATAAGAGATGGCTGTTTCTATGCACATTTCTGCTCTCAAACATCTGCTGCTTTTGAAACCACAGATTTTCTGGCTCTCAATTCGGCAATCTACTCTTAGCCTTCAAAATAGTTCAGATTGGGAGTGGCACTGGAAAACTGCTCAAAAACCAGTTGATAATGTTAATGAAATGTGAACTAAAAATGTCATTTCTGAGATCTTACCATCTCTTTCTTTTTACTACAGGTGTCTGTGACTAAAGCTGATAGAACCTTGGGCTTTGCCATTCAAACATGCTTCGTTTCCCCATTTTCAAACCCAGATAGAATGTCTGACTACACCATTATAGAAAACATTTGCCCTAAAGATGAATCTGTTAAATTCTACAGCATTGAGAAGGTGAACTTTCCAATACCACATGCACAGAAGGACAAAAAAAGATTTAGCTTCATGTTTAAACCAATGTTCAACATCTCACTGCTCTTTCTTCACTGCGAGTTGACTTTGTGTACAAATAAAGACAAAGATACTCAAGGATTGCCAAAGGTCAGTAATTCATAAAAATATAAACTTCTGATTTAGGGGAAAATAAGGTATTTTTTTCATCTGAACTTTGAAGTGAATAAACTGGTTTCTATGGAATTGATGTGTTGAACAGGATCTCTAGGATCATGATTTTAATGGACAGGAGTTACGAGGTTATAACTGCATAATTTACAATTTCTGTTTACATTTTTTAGGTGATTATGTGGAATAAATAGAAATTGCTTTTTATTACATGTGTCCCATTTATTTTTGCTGTCTATATTCTAAACACAATGTTAATTTGGTATTCAAAGGCATGCATAATATATGATATTACAATCTGATTTCAGAAAACAGAATTGACAAATTTTGCTTTAAAACTAATGGAAATTACTGTAAATCAGCTGTTAGAGATTGTTGTAAGAATTTGGAATTTTTACTTTGGGGTTTGTACACATCCTTCTTAAAATATATAGGACAAGGGGCAATGGGTGCAAGCTGGAACACTGGAGGTTCCACAGCGATAAGAGAAAAAACTTTGTCACTGTGAGGGCGACAACAGTGGCACAGGCTGCCCAGAGAGGGTGTGGAGTCTCCTTCTCTGGAGACGTTCAAACCCTTCCTGGATGCCTTCGTGATGTGGGTGCTTCTCCTCTGGCAGGGGGATTGGACTAGATGATATCTTGAGTTCCTTTATAATCCCTGATATTCTGGTATCCTGTGATAGATGAGGATGAATTGTCATTGTTGATTAGTATATCTATTAGTGGCTAGAGTTTTGACCATCAGGTTTTGAGAAGAGACTTAACTAGGGTCGGTCAAATAATTACCACCATTTAAGTTCAGTAGTGACACCTCATAAAGGTTAATGAAGACAAGGATCCTGAAACACAGTTAACAATTACCTTTGCCAGGACATTTCATGGGAGTTGTTTGGAGATTTCCCAGTAAATCTTTACCAAAAACTGATAATGAGACAAATCTGCAGCTGGCACAGCTGTCCTGGCAGAGGAGTGTCTCTCTGACATCACACACTGTTTTTTCCACCTGCAGTGCATTCCTCCCGATGAAGCTTGCACCTCTCTCAATGTGGATATGATCTTGGCCATGATGCACAACAAGAAAACCTTCACCAAGCCCCTGGTAATAACACTCGAAGGAAGAACAGAAGGTATGGAAATGAGCTTGAGCTGTATAATAAAGCCATATCTGTATTATATTGTGCAACATACAACTGCTTGAAGTCAGAAAATGCTCCAAGTATGTGGCATTGTATAATCTTGTGATGTCACTGTGTCTGTAAGGTATTAATTATTTAAACATTTCCCTGGCGGCAAATGTCATGGCAGTTCATTACAGACTTTAAACTGCTTTTATTTGTCTCTGGACATATGCTTTTGCCAGGGACTGAAAAAGGAATACTGTACTGCACAACTATATGGGTTTCAGAAGTATGAATATAGCAGTAAGGCTTCCAGCAACTTCTTGTTGCCCAGAGATCAAAAGCAGTGCTGTGCTCTCTACTGTATCATTTCTTTCTTGTCTATGTAGATGTATAATTAGAAATAAGAACAATGGAATTGCAAAGTCCTGAGGATGCTATAGCACTCTTAAGTTTATAAAGCAAAAGGGTGGCTACCAGGGAGACTCTCATTACTCTGTTAAACTACTAGGAGCAAACAATGAGATGCACAAAGGTATTTTAATGGGGCTTGTTTGATTATGTGATCTTTGTGGAAAAAAACACAAGTGTAGCTGGCAGCTGACTGAAGGTGCTGGAAAGAATGAAGAGTGTTATGAGATAATGCCAAAATGATAAGGCTGAGGAATATGCTCTGTGAAATAAGAACTGTATTCACAGTTTCACTGAAGGTTCTTGATAAATCCCTCTGACAAAAGCATCAGTCATATTTTGATGCATTCATAGAAGAAACTATATGTGCTTTATCTTTTCTTTTTATACCATGATAATTTAATCAGAAACTTCAGTGACTTCATGTGCACATCAGAGTATTCCAGTTGTTTGACCCTTGGAATACTTTTGAGAGAGAATTCTTCAAGTAAACTCATTTGGAGTTTTGATTTATTTTTTTTTCTAATTTATTAATACAGATCAAATCCACTCTGATCTAAAGGCAAGTGTTTGATCTGCCAGTGTGGTACAATTACAACTGTGCTTTAGATTTAATTCTCAAATTTTTCTTTTTGCAGAACTCCTTTTTTTTTCTTTTTTTCCAGTGGTCATTCTGTTGAGAATGAGTAAATCCTGGAACTGAAGTTGAGTTTTCAATAGACAGACTTGTACTCTTCTGAGCTCTTCTCCTTAGGATGTGTGGAGCATTGTGCACAGCTCCCATCTCAGGCTCCACTGAGAATGTTGTCTTTGTCAGAGGCACAAGGTCTTAGTGTGCAAAGATGAGCTAAATTTATAAAGATTAGTAACAAGGCAACAGCATGATGGAGTATTTTGTTGCATTGTGGGTGATTTAGTCTAATTGAGGAGTCTTTGGTGGAAATCTCCATCGTCTCCATATCACAGCTTTCAGGCATAATACAAAGTGGTACACTGACATTGCATTGTTGATACGCAGTTGTTCTGCAGTGATTTAAATAACCCCTTTTTAAAAGCCAGATGCCATTGCTGGCCAACACGTGAAACTAAGATAAGAGAATAAATTGTATTGCATTACAGAACAGGAGAATTTGCTTCTCAGAGGTAGTGTTCTTCATTTTTTTCATGTGAAGTTGTTTTCAGCCATATTATGTGATAAGCTCTCCAAGCTAAGTGTAGAAGTCACACTCTTGACAACTCAAGCATCAGGAAAAAATTGGGTCATTACAGAGGTGTCACCTTTTTTTTCTTCAGGTGTAAGCTAATGACTGTCATTGACTCTAATAGAAACCACAGCTGTATATCTAAATGAGACTAAATCTTCTGCCCACCAAATTTTATTAGTTATTTCCAAACTCACATTATTGCAGCAGATCCCAGTGTAAATATCTAAAACTGAACTTCGTGCGATATTCTTTCCTTTGCATTCCTGCTTTTCACACACATGGTCTCCCCCACTTCAGTGAAAGGCATGTGGGTGGCCAAATTATATTCTTGTTGAAAAAATCTACTACTCTTCTTGTTGAGGTTTTTGCTCCGTGTGGGAACTTTTATATTCTCAATTCTAGAGCAAAAGTAAGTAAGGTTATAGCAAAAGGGTCAAGTGAGCAGCTAACTAATATCACCATCCTACAGATGTATAAAAAATCATGATAACTTCTTATTTCCTATGTAAAATTAAAAAACAAAACACAAACACCCAATTTTGTAGGCAGAATATGGAGACGGACTCAGGAAAATGTGTGAATCAACACATGTTCATGCAAATTGGACAAAGCAGTGTGTCTCATGCCACAATAATGTCTTGCCTTTAGAGCTGGTGGCCAGTGTTTGATTTTAATTTTTTCTAATGCAATTTAGCATGCTGGTATCATGTGCTTCACATGTTTATGATTAGTGAGTACTTAGATGAATGTAACCACTATAAAACAGCCTGTGAAATCTGTACTCTTTAATAGCTCCACATAAGGATAACAAGAATTACTGCAGGACAAACCTAATGACATCTTGAGTGGGAAAGGCTGCACTGTACTTGCCAGCAACATGTGTGAACTGCACTGTAGAGATGTTCCTCCAAGGAATGATCACTCCGTGCATTAACAGAATTTTTCTGAGCTGAGCAAGATTATTGAATTTGGGTTGGTTTTCCTGTAGTTCCTGGATTGTAAAAATGACAGTTAATATCCTTCAGTCAGATCAGATCCTTAAAGGCTGCTTGTGTAGCAAGCTGTATGTGGAACTATCTGATGAATATTTTATTGTTTTGTGTTTTTTAAATTAGATCCTTCCCGTTCAAAGCCAAATGTGAGACAGCCACGTAAGTAATTATTGAACCAATCTCTTTTAAGCCTTAATCTTTTTGTCTAAAAAGTATTAGATCAATGAAAAAAACCCTATCCTTAAGCTTTCTGAGTGTATATATTAAATACTGGAACAGGACAGACTGTATTGCTGATTGAGAGATTCCCAGCAACATTACGAAAGAAAGTCCTTTTGGGCAAATCTAATTTAGAAAAATTTAGAAAAATACCATTGAGAGTCTCAGCCTTAGGAAGTTAATTTGCTGATGTGTGTGTGTGTGTTTGTGTCATTTCCCCCTCCTCTGCTGAGTCCACTGCTTCTCTATACCATAGTTTCAGCAGCAATTCCATCTTAAGAAGCTCCCGTGTCCTGCTTGAAGTCTCCCTCCTCCTGCCACATCCAGCCATCTGGCCCCAGTTCTTTCAGGATATGCAGTAGATGAAATCACTTGATAGGGATTAATTTCCTTTTTTATTGTTGACTTGGTGTAATGAATTAACCAGGGTCAATGACTGACCCAGGAAGGGAATAAAACGAAAGATGCAGCACTAGAAGACAATTATAACTAGGAAGGTGAAGGTGGTTTGTAACCAAAACCAAGAATGAATAGAGAAAAGTGAAGATTAGGAGAGGAAATGCAAAGCAAATTTTTTTCCTCCACTCCTGACCCTATGTCTTTGAGACTAAATTTGCTCAGAGTAGCAAGAGGAATAAGAAATTAATTATCCTTCTGTCACTTCACCTTCCATATGATTTTCTTCTCCCCAAAGTTTCCTCCTGAGATGAGAGGACATTGGCTGGTGCATTGTATAAAAAAAGTTGAGTTTAGCAGAGTCTTTACTTTAAAAATGACCAGATGTGGCCAAAGGAATCAGAAACAACCTTGTAAAAGAATAGGAGAAAAACCTTCTAAGCCACTGTTGCATATGCAAACTTGATTGCAAGCACCCAGGAAGGGGTCCTGAAGGCCCTTGTCCATGGGAACTGCTGGCGAATGTGTCTCTCAAAAGGTGAAAAGGGGAGTGGGCCTGAGGATCTCAGGAACTGGAGGATTGTGGGATGTCCATAGGTCCATCTGCTGGGTGTGGAAACATGTAAAGTGAAGGTGTTGGTTGTGTTTTGAGAACTGAAGTACCACTGGGGGATACTGCTGAGAAGATCCTATCATTTAATTTCCTGACCATCTTAATCAGTAAAATGTTATTCACTGGCCTAAGCTGTTTTGTGCACTGGAAAACATAAAAAATAGTGAAACTTCAGATTTCCCCACATGATTGCTAAAAGATGGATTGTTACTTTTTGAAGAAGTTCTAATCACAAAAAGCACAAAAGTCAACTCTCTTTCTCTCTTTGCATGGTTAACACTGGGAAGCAATACTTCCAGGAACCAGATGCTGTTACCCTGGAGACGGTACAGCAAAAGGGCCTCTCCCTTCCAGTGTGATTTGCGTGTGTGTGTGGTTCTATTTTTGTGTTCTGGAATTAATTTGAGTTATTTAAAGCATTGCCAAATGTGAAAAACAATTGTTTCTATTTATGTTTTCACTTACTTTTTGCTGGCATCTCTTCCTTCTTAACAGCAGTTCCATTCTCCACCTAGACTTCACGCTGAACTTGCAGGAGATGTAGGGGAAAGTTTGCTTGAATGTTGGGGTGTTTAAATGAAAAGCACCTTTTGTCAAAAATCTCAGCCTTTTAAAAATGCTTTTTTAAGATAAATGGATGTTTAATTGCGGGCAAGACATTAACAGATGACTGAAAATGCTTAAGTTTTACAACATTTTCCAAATTTGGGTGTGCTGAGCTAGGGCTTTGTTTCATGATGTGGAACAGTTGATTGGATTGAAGCCAGTCTCTGAAAGCATCGCTTTTATTTCCTTGATGTGCACCAACCTGCTTGTCCACTAAAATGATGCTTTGTTAACTAAGATTTTTTTTAAAAAAAAAAGAAAGAAAGAAAAAGCAAAAACTTTTCCATGAAAGTTTAAGGTGAATTTTTGTAAAATAGTATTTGCTACAGAAAACTAAAAGTCCTCATGTGTTGTTTAAATTGTAGCTGTGTTCTATGGCCTGGACCCACTGACCGTGGTGGGCATTGCCTTTGCGGCATTTGTGATTGGAGCCCTGCTGACAGGAGCACTCTGGTTTATCTACTCTCACACAGGTAAGTTTTTTAAAAAAAAAAGACCTCGATGCAGATCATCCTGCAGGATGAACTGTTGTAAGGTGGGAGAAAAGAGCAGGGAGGCCAGCAATAGCTATCTGGGATTTTCTTCCCCACTCTCTGATCTTATGAGGGTGTTTTCCAGCAACTCCTCCCATGAGCCTGTTGGTGCGTATGAGCAGACTGATACCCACCCTTCCCTGAAGGGAGGTGTTACATGTTATGAACATGATTTTAAATCTGCTCAAATAATTTCAACATGAATCTTGAAAACTCAGCTGGGACATGAGTGAAATTGAGAATTCCTGGCTTGTGCATTTTCATT
The DNA here is from genome assembly GCA_013400935.1 of Turnix velox. NCBI lineage: Eukaryota > Metazoa > Chordata > Aves > Charadriiformes > Turnicidae > Turnix > Turnix velox. The sequence goes on along the minus strand of VZTY01022173.1, from coordinate 182,263 downwards.
AGTAGGCCTCTCAGATTTAGTTAATGTTTGAGTAATGAATCCCTTTGGTTCCCACATTCCCTTTTTTTTTCCCCCAGAATTTTTTTGCAGGTACTAAATTAAACATGTGCTGGAAAATATGATGTGATTGGACTAAGGAGTGAGCTGAAAGGCCAAGAGAATGCTTTGTTTACATAGACATACTCTGAATGTATGTAGACTTGAAAATGTTTCTTGGGCCTTGATTACATAGAATTTTTGCCCCAATTTTTTGTTCCTTGTTCCTTAAACTGTTGTATTTAAACTGGTAGAAGCTGTGTGTAATCTCTTTTAATAGAGTCCAACAAATTACTGAGAATGTCTGAATTGGTGCAACCTTTATTCATAGAGAATTTTTCACTGTCTCCTCAGAATTTGTTTCCATACTTTACCAAGTCACCAGAAATACAATAATATATTGGACAATGATGAAGTTTGGGGAAATTTCTGGTGCTTGTAATCTACAGGGTGATACAGACAAAAACTAGACATTGTCAGAGCCTTCACTTGCAGCATCTGACCTTGACTGCTGTAGATTATGGGGTATCTCAGGACCCTGCAACACTGGTGTGCTCCAGCTGCTTCTGCTTTTCACCTTACCAGACTCTGCCAAGGTGTCTGGGGGAGTGCTGAGAATGTGAGGTCAATGACTCGGAACCTATGCAGTTGAGGAGCACTGGGGCTCTCCTGTACCCACTGCAGGTTTGGGGTTTTTTGTGTCTAAAAACCTCCTGGAAGCTGTTTAAGAGTGAGAATCCACCCCTGTTGGGTCAGAGCATCTGTAAATATTATGACCCAGGAGCTTAAGTTAATTCGGAAAAAAAAAATCCTGTGAGTTTTTTCCCAGTTGGCAGTACAACAGCTTTGTGTAAGTGTTTTAATGCTTCACAATGCATCAGCTCTAAGTGCAACTTGTTTGGAATCCTAGCAAATGTGGAAAAATTGAAAGGTTGTGATATGTATAAATAGGATTATTCTGACATACACACTACTGAAACATTGGAAAAGAAGAGTAAGTACAACTTCGGTGAGTAAATGCGTAAGTTGAGAAAGTGGTTTCCAAATAGATCGGCTTTATTAACAAAAAATTGAAACAATTGATAAATTAATATTGTTGGTTCCACAATAATCAACCACTGAACCATCCATCAAGACACGTTGTGTGCCAGAAGTTAAGGGAAGCAAACATGATAAATCCTTTGGCAGCAATAGGACTTGGACCAATTAAACAATTGGTTTAAACAATTTGTATTAAACAATTATATTAACAAAGTGCATCAGTCATAGTGACCACTAACAAAGAGTGGAGAGGGCTCTGGCTCTGTAGTTGAGAGATGAAAGTAAGTGAAGGAAAAGGTCAGACAAGAAATAGATGAGTAGAAAAATGGAAGGGATGTTGTGTCTTATTGGATCAGAGAATCACAGACATGAAAAATAATGTCTGTGGAGTTACCTGGTTCAGATTTTCAAAGGATTGTGGAAGTGAACCTGTGTTCAGGTGCACATAATTTTTCTGTGCATGCTGTCTTCTATCTACAAAGCACAACTTGTAGCAGACTGCAATGAGGGCTCTGGCTGGGACAGTCTCTTAGAAGATGACTGTTGTGACAAACAAGATAATCCAGCTGCAGTGGAAACAATTTAGAGCTGGCTGCGGGCTTTTATTTAAAAAAAAAGGGGGGGGGGAAGGGAAGTTAATCTAAATTTCATCAACAGAGTGACTGTCTTATGCCATGAGAGAAATCATGTGCTGATAAATTGTGTTCTGAAATGGCATCATTTGTTGCAAGTAGCACAGGGTTTCTAGCACTAGATTTAGAACGATGATAGGAAAATATAAGTTAATTCTAAAACTGTGTTTTAGTGATACTCAGAGCATGGAAAAAAGCTACTGCTGGTGAAAAATGTGCTTTAAAATACTCTAGATTCACTGCAACAATTGAACATGGACTCACAGTGTCCTAAGGTACGCAGGCAGTAGAGGAAGAGAGGAAGGGGAAAGCTAATATGGCAGCACAGAAAGAATTTTAGCTGCCTTTTCTGTAAAGGGACTGTACTTTTGATCCTTCCTTCAGCTGGTTAGAGGACATGAAAGGGGGCTGAAAGCTTTCCACAGTGGTGTTGGTATTGTCCTGAGAGGACCCAACAACAAAGGGAAAGTAGCAGAGATTTCCCACAATTCACCCAATTTACCTGTGAGGCTTATGAAGAAACAAGTCATGTGTAGATGGATGCAGAAACCCTTCAAAGCCAATGTGATATCTGCCTTAGGGATGTAGTATCTGCAACAGGGGTAATTGACTGTGTTTAGGACTGTGTTTAGCATTAGTCTGATGAGTTAATGAGGCTGCTAAACCAAGCAGAATGAATGCAGTGTTACAAGGTATCAGTTGCTTCATTCTCGTAGAAAGCCTGCTTTCCTTTTTCTCCAGGCAGTGCTGGAAGTTAAGAGGATAAAATGTTCCAAAATCTAAGAAGTTAAAAGCCTCCCTCCTCCCCCCACTTCTCCCTTTTTTTTTTTTTTTAAATGGGATCTGGTTTAAAATAAACTGACATAGCAACCAATTATATTTGGCAAATGGAGATAGAAAAGCAAACATTCAGACTTCCTGGACAGGGAGTACAACTGGCTGCTTTCCTAAGTGTGAATAATAAAGAGCATGCTGTTGCATTCAGAAGGGTAAAAGCTTGTTTACTGTCAATAGATGGGACACGTCCATTTCGAGCAGTTCTGGTTTGGTAAAAGGAGATACGTGAATCTGTTTACATGAAAAAGACAGATGAGGAATGCCCCTTCAGCAATAATTTACATTTCTTTCCATGCCTTTCATGAATATTCTTTTAAAATAATGCATTACAGATTAGTGAGGCACTGAGGAAATAAAATGTAGGGAAAAAAATGGCTGGTCCAAATGTACCTGCTCGACTGTGTTCATAACATCGCTGTGATTTGGACTGGTTTGGTTTTGTTTGGGACATAAAGGATTTGTTACAGTCTCAGAAGAGATTGTGGGTGTATCAAGGCTGCTGATCATGCTCTAGAAATGAGGTGCTGCAGGAGCAATGAAGGTCCTGTGAGGGAAAGGGGAGTCCCATCCCAAACTGAAGGGAAAGAGCAGGGAGGAGCAGAGCCGACTGTTGGACGTTGCTGCTCCTGCTTTCTTAGCCATCAAATAAAAACACCATGTGTTTAGCTTAGAAGTAAACTTATGGGTTAAATGCAGAGGAGTTGTGTTGCTGTGCTGAGGCTGACACAGAGCAATGGTGTGGTTTGTCAGAGGGGTGACGGAGGAGCTGGAAGGAGAGGCCCAGCCAGGGGAACAGGGCGGCCAACATGGCTTCTGCCGGCCCCTGCTGTTGGCTGCTGTTTGTGTTCCAATCTTTTGGTTGAATGAAAGGGAGTTTGCTTGTCACTGCCACTGTAAATATCTTCTGTAGTACAGAAGGAAGGCAGGCTTGTACACAAACAACGGGAGGAGAAGAGAGCAAGGAGGGAGGGGAAAATATCCAAACAAGGCTCATGAAAGTTTTTAGGACAGCCTGACACACTGATTTTTCTGCAGTTTATTCTGATGGACTGCAAAGGTGTTTCCAATGCAAGTTAGACCTGAAAAGAACATTTTGTTTGCAGACAACAGGTAGATACTGCCCTGCTATATAAGCAGAAATCTGCTGTTCATGGATGAGTTGCAGAGTGATTCTTCCAACAGGAAAAAAAGTCAAAATCCACTCACTATAGTAAATGCTGGACTTGGCACTGAACTCACCAGCCAGATCCTGACCCTTTTTTTAAACATTTCATTGGCCTCCTGAGCGATGTGGTTTAGTGGTTGAGTCTGTTGTTTTTCTGTCTTGTCCTGTCCTTTTATTCCTCCCCGTTCCTAAAGCCATGGGGTGCAAGGCGAGTGCTGTGCCTTGGGGGGAGGCCTCTGGTCTCCATTACACAGAGCACTTGCAGCCTCTGCTGTGAGAAGTCCTCAGACCTCTCTTGTTTGCAGCAGGGCTCTGGATACTGAGGGATGTTTTCTGGCCTGAGACACAAAGTGTTAAAGGCACATTTCCTCCATGTCCACATTCCAGAGGAGCTGGGGGCTGTGGCAGCTGGGCAGCAGCACACAGGGCATGGGGATGTGCCAGAGCAGCTCCTGTGGGAGGAAGCTGGCTCGTCCCAGCGCTCTAACCCTCTGTGCCTCCGGCCTTCAACCTGTCACCAGAGCAATGAGCTACTAAATCCTGAGCAGGAAAGAAAAATTTGTCTCTGCAGACTTGGCCCATGGCATCAGGTTTCAGATAACCTAGCCAAGGTGAAGCAGGAGATGTGTGTCACTATCAACTCACATGGCAGATGTAGCAACCTTTGATGTTTTTTTTTTTCCAGTCGCTTCTGCTCATGATCCAGCAAAACATTTCCATCTTGCTGCTTTGCTGGAAAAGCAGTCATGCCTGTGCTGGCTGCCACACTTGGTCTGCAGCTTGGTTAGTGGCACTCTGTCCCTGTCACTGACCTGAGACCATGGGCTTGCATCTGGAGAAAAGCACCCGGGCCAGGGGGCAGCTATAATGAACACTCTATAACTTAATCTTGCCATCTCTTTTGCAGAAACTGTCTTGTAACGTTACTAAGTTTGCAGATTTGAGCACTGTAACTTAAAAAAAATGTCCTAGTTCAAGTTTTCTACATGGACTCATGATCTTTTGGGCATCAATAGCATCATAGGGTTGGAAGGGACCTTCCAAGGCCATCCAGTCCAACCCCCTGCACTGACAGGGGCATCCTGCACTAGATCAGGTTGCTCAGAGCCTCAGCAAGCCTGGTCTTGAATGTTTCAGAGGATGGAGCCTCCACCATCTCTCTGTGCACCTATCATGTGATGGTACAGCTTTACTTCCATGCTAGCTGAGAACTGGATTTTTTTTCCATTGGATCTCAGCCACAGAATCAAAAGGGATGTTGAGGAAAGCAGGTAAACACCTAGGCTTCATCAGGAGCTGTAAATCTGGCTTTTTTTCCTAGTGCTTTATTTGGTCATCCAAATAACAAAGGGATTTTAATCTGTCAGTAAGTGATTAACAAGAAATGGTAAGACTTGTTCCCAGTACAGGTGATGTGTGCTATACATACTGTGTTAGCTATAGGAGAGCTTCCTGCGTGTTCTGTCCAAAATAAATCAAGTAAAGTTTGCAGGGTGGCCTGTTGTTGTAATGTGCATAGAAAACTGGCCATGTCTCAGGATATGTGGTATCCAGCTGGCTGAGGAACACTGTCTTCAGCTCCGCTTTTAGTAAATAAGCAGCTTTATAAAGTGACATTCAAATGAAAGCTTAATTTTGTTGGCCTTTATCCATGAAACAGCAAAGCTATAAAGTGATCTGAGTCATGTAACTGGATGCATTTGAGTGACAGCTGCCAACAGAAGATGAACAGTGTCTGTCTTGGCAGTTTCCATCAACTGCTTTTAAAAAGCTGAAGAAAATAGCAGTGTTATTCTTCCTGTGTGCACAGCAGTGCTGGGGTGCCAAAGCCCAGTCACATTTTGAATAGTAACTCTGTTTGAGGTTTGTCAACCAAGATACTCATTGCATGGAAATAGAAACTGCCAGAAGAGGAAGATTGGGAAGGAACAGATGTTTTTTTTTCTATGACAACTAACAGTTTCTGTTTCATTCTCCCCACCCTTTTTTTTTTTATTTTTCCCCTTTCTCCAAGGGGAAACAGCAGGAAGGCAGCAGGTCCCTACATCCCCAGCAGCCTCGGAGAACAGCAGTGCAGCACACAGCATTGGCAGCACGCAGAGCACCCCTTGCTCCAGCAGCAGTGCCACCTAACTGCAAGGGGGGGTTCAGTCCTGAGGAGCAGCCTGCCAGCACAGAGGTTCAAAAGACCATGTGTGGACACCACCTTTTGAAAGTTCAAAGGATTGGTTTGGTTGCTTTTGGAAGAAAACAGAAAGAAAAAAAAAAAAAGATTTTTCTACAGGAAAAAACAAAACAAAGACTTATTTTCTTTGGGGGAAGCCACTGTGTGTGTGAGTGTGTAGGTGTGCACACAATGCATGGGTGAACACAACCTGTTGGATGTTCTGACTATCTTCTATAGCATGTTTTGCCACATGTGACAAAGCTACTAATTTTACAGTACTGCAACCTGTTCTAGGGCTCTGGGGGCCCTCAATGTGAAATCTGTGCCAGTTTGGAGAAATGCTGCTTTGTCTATTCAACTTTTTTCTTTCCCTAAACCTTCTCATTGACACAACGTATTCACTAAGGGAATTCAACAAGATAAGCAGAAAAAAGGATGACCTTAAGTCTAAGGGTTTCTATTAGTCTAAGCAGGAAAGCCTGAAGGTCAGATCTCTGATTCATAACATTTTATTATTTCAGCTATGTTTAGCCACTTTTGAATAACTTTTTTTGTTACGCTTACAGCTACAGCATCTCATTTGCTTTCCTGTTGTGTTTGCAGCTTCAGTTTTGTTCCAGGTGTTTTTGTTTTAATATGTACTGATTTGAAGAAGAGCACACTCTTAACATTCCCTTTCTTGTTCTCCGGGCCAAAGCTCTTAATAAGAGATTTTTTTTTTTTGACCTTTTTTTTTAATCTACTATACCAAATATAAGCACACACAAACTTAAGACAGATATTGTTCCTGTGCACTAACATAGGGCTGTGTGTACCTTTAATGGCAATGCCTTTATGCAAATGGATGTATACTTAAGTATACAGTCTATCTTACCACTTTAACAATTGGGAAATTAGATTATTGTTCCTTCCATGCATAAAATACATGGTTTTTTAATAGATAAATGTAAAAAATAGCAGACAACTGTCTTTTGGTGACTCAGACTAAAAAAGGTGGTTTGGTTCTAATCTTTCAGCTAGGCCAAATTCCCCTTGAAATGAAAGATGTTTTTGAGGTCATGAAGCCTGTTGTTTGTGCAGGATCCTGCCTATCCAAAGGAAGATCTTCACTTAAGACAGTTGTTTGTGTCGAACTGTTCCATGGACACAGCAATTCAGTAGTCCCAAAGAAGTGTCAGAATATGGAAATGGTACAAAGGTACTAATTGCACAGTATTTTTTTAGTGTTGTTGCCATATCTTGACCTTCAAACCGATGCCAAATGAAAAGAAAAAAAGATGTTTTTTATGTGTAATTGTTTGACTGTTACGTTGCCACTTTGTAATTGTAATGTGTTCTACTGACCCTTCTCCTTTGAGGTGTAATGGACATTGTTTTCCTCTAAAAATGAGTAGTTTTCACTAATTTTAGTGAGGAAGGTTTCCTGTGTTCTGCAAGAGGAGAAGGGACTTTGTTACACTAGAGTGATAAGTCTGCTCTGAAGTCTGAGCTGCAGATTCCTTGTGCTGTTTCTACACTTGTGCCTTGCTGATGCCAGGGTGGCCAGAGTGCAAGATATGCAATAGATTGAAGTGCCTGGGATCAGGTGGAATTTTTACTCACTTTAAATCCAGTCTGTTACTAATCCTGCAAACATCTATGCATGTGAGTAACTGCACGCCTTGTCTTTGCTAGTACAAGCACATGCACAGCTCTGCATATTCTGGCTGTTCTCAGAGTCTGCGGAAATGGTCCCAGTTACACCTCTGAAGAGTGTTCTTTGTTATCAGGCTAATGATGACTTTTGACAGGATTGTCCCCAAGTGTAGTTGTCCCTGTGCATAAGGGCATGCAGGGTGGACTCAGTTAGGAGGAGTCAGGAGGATGAATGTGCTACCTGTGTGGTTGGAAAGAAAGCGCTTTGCCTAACCTTCAGCAGAATGTATTGTATAAGCATATTCTATGTGTAAAGTCTTTAAAGATGTCTTCAAAGAAGACTAGAGTCTTTTAAGTTCAATCATAGCTATATTTTACTACATTAAATTTCTGTATAAAGATATATTTAAATGTTTTAGATAAAAGTAAGTTACTCTATATGAAATGTTTAATTCCAATTACTGTGAAATTTGCATATTTTGTAAATTCTTTCCCCATTTTAACCCTTTCCTTCCGCAGATTTTTTTATTAAGTAGTTTCTCTTAGGATGTTGGGATGGACAGGTTGAAAACTTTAATGTAAAATAGAAAATTGTATATTTTTGAGAGAATCATGCTGCATTATCAGTGTTTTTAATAAAAAAAATAATTTTTAAATGATTTACAGATTTATATTTACAGTTGGATAAACCAAAAATGTATAAAGATCAAAGATTCAATTTGTTCACTTGGATTTGAAATACAGTTTAAATTCACTGAACGTGGTGGGCTCAGCTATTCAGTTCAGAAATTTTAATCAATCTGAATTAATTCTGAGTTGGAGGTTACCAAAATTACTTAGCAGATGGAGCAGCCATTTCTGCTTCAATAGGCAGAGAGAACTACACCCAGGCAGTAGCTTTATTACAAAAATAGATAGTACTTTCCAGCAGCCATTAAACTGCCTGCAGCTGAGAGTGCTGATACTTTTATAGCTGCCATTTGTCTCTGCAGTGTGTGGTGCAGCGAGCTTCTGAGCTTGTAGCTGCCAAGCCAGACACTGGTTCCCACCTCTGTCAAACCTGGCCTCACCTTGCTGGGCTTGACATGGCAGCTACCTGCAGGTTGTGGCAGGCCAGTGAGATGCTCCTGTCCCAGTGGAGAGCTTTAAAGCAGGGCTTCAGAGGGATGGGCTTGATGAAATTCACTGCAAAGGAACTTCTTATGTAAGAAGGGGAGAATTGGGCTTAAAATCTATCTGTAGAAGCTATTAGTAACATAATCTCCTAAGTAGACTGTTCATTGTGTTGTGTGTCATCTAATCACTAACTGTAACCTTTCTGATTTTGGACAGTACTACATTTGTTTTTCAAGAATTCAGATCTTTTTGTGTTAGGCTGGTTTTGTAGCATTTTCCACATGGAAATGAATTTTGCAAAATCTCTGTGGATGTTGATGATTGTAACCTTCCCCTTGCCCTTTTCTAACCATTTCTCTCCTAATTGTACCATTCTTTCTGTTATGTATATCTACCTCATGCTTCACAAGGAGACTACTGTTGGTTGTGCTGGCAGCCCTTCATGTGAGGTGACTGTTCTACCCTGTTGTTGTTTGTCATTCATGGGGTTGTTCATAGTGTTATCAGATCTTCTTGCCATATTCCTATCAGTTCCAAAAACAGTATTCTCACCTTTAAACAAATAAGTACATTTCTGTAAATTCCAAATATCAGGTCTTGTTTTAGTTTGATTTTATGTTTTTTTTTAATCAAAGAATAAGAGGAATTTACGTGCTAATACCTGTGGCCAGTCTGAACACCCCATTTATATTTCATATTGCATTCAGTATTTTGGAGACTTGTGGAAATGCATAGTTGTACAGTTTTTGTAACCACAGTATCATGTCATCTTAGTCTCTTGTGCATAATAAAATATATACCAATTTATTAATAATTGATGGCCATGTTTCATTTATTGGAATTTATTGGCAGTAGATCGAGTTCTGTCTCACTGCTGCGTCCTTGTGTCCTATGAGCTCCAGTGGGAATTGTGTGAGTGAAAGGCATGACTTGATTTTGTGACCACCTTGGTTTTCTCTTTTTCTATGTTCTACTGATTCTGTCTTCTCGGTATCACAGTGTTTTGCAGAAACCAGTCGAAATACCTAGTTAAAAGCTGACAAACCCTTAATTTGAAGTCCTAATCTCACATCCTGCAGCTATATAGTTGTTGCACATTGAGAGACAACCTCAGTCCATCCTGTACAAGGCCTGACTTGCCTTAGGGTCTGCTGTTGGTCCTCTGGCTGCAACAGCAGATGTCCCTTGGGCTGTTGTGCCCCTGGTTGCAGGTACACACTGGAGACACGTGGGTAGGGCTGAGATGTTTGGTTATTGAAGGGTCTTCCTCTGCTAGAGCAGATAGCTCGGCTTTGTGTCAGTAGGGCAAGGGCTTGGGTGTTTACTGTGCTGCTGATTGCTTTGTTTCCTGTGTTTCATGTGCAAAATAATTCTTTATTTTGAGGGGCCACCCTCAGCGGTGTTTCCCTGGATTGTTCAAAGGTAGTAGTTACTAACTTAGAAAACAGTGTTTTCTAAGAGCGAGATTCAAAGTATTTAATGATAATTTCTAAATATCAGCATAGCTTCAGTATAGAAAAGGCTATTAATTAGAAGCAATTGTAAACTTACAGGTTGCCTGTGACTTAGAATTCACAGAGGCCCAATAAATTTATATCTAACTGTATTTCAGTTTCTGCATCAAGACAAATTTTTTTTCCTTTGGAATTTCTCTCTGTAGAGCTGACTCTCAGCATAAAGATACTGGAGCTGTTCTTCACTCTCACATCAAAGATCTGTTTTTTGGCTGCAGTATGGGGTGAAAGCACAATCAGTGTCTTATATGAGGATTTGCTTTTAAAATTGGCCAATAGGCAGTGATATATTTGCTTGAGGATGGTGAGACACTGGAACAGGTTGACCAAAGAGGTTGTGGGCAACCTAATCTAGTGGGAGGTGTCCCTCCCCATGGCAGGGGGGTTGGAACTAGATGATGTTTAAGGTCCCTTCCAACCCAAACCGTTCTATGAATATTTGTAGGCATAGTCTAAGATGCAATAGTCTTACCATATCACAGAGTAAACATCAAAGTCATGCATGATTGTATCTACCAGGCATTAGTGAGTAAAGCAAACATTTTGGGAAGTCAAAAAATACCAAGTACTGCTTTCAGGAAAAACACAGTCCAGAGATCTTCTATTTTAAACAGAATTAAATCTATCACAGCATATCCAAGACAATACAAAAGGAAAAGGAGCCAGTATTTTGATGCATTTTCATAGCTGTCACTTTGCAATTGTAAAGCAGATATTTATGAGGTCTAAAGTCTGTTTGCAGCTTGGTTTTTGTGCTGTACTGCCAGATCTCCCAGCTCTAGACCTGGCCTTGTGAACCTGTGCGTGTTTATGCTGTTTGAATTTTTTACATATGAAAGATCATATTGCATCACTTCACTTAGCCAGAGAAGCTAACGGCTTAAATTACATTTTTTATTGGCTTGGAGCCTTCAGGGATGTGCTGTGACACATCCAAAAGTCAATGTGTGCTGAGTTGACCCCAGACCTGCAGTGTGCAGCCCATTCCACTTGCCTGGCATTTGGTTCTGTTCTATGATGCAGTTACACTGTGTTTAGGAAAAGTATAACAGAGGAATTGCTTTGCAGATAGTTGAAGAAAAAAAAAGGAGCACAAAAGTATTACTCCTGAACTTTTTTTCAAATGACAGAATTTTTTCCATCCAATTATTTTGGCATGTGTATCTGAAGAATTGGTTAGAAGATATTTGTGTGGAGTCTCTCCTTGCTCTGCTGCAGCTTGTAAACTGCCAGCTCTAGTAAAGAACACAATGTGCAGACAAAAAATTGGTGTTTTTTTTTTTAAATCAGAATATTGAGTGTTAGGCAAAGAAAGCTGATGGTATTTAAAGTCACTTTAAGTGGCTCAGCAAGCTTGGTCTCTGTTTTGTCAGCCTGTTTTGTGGCATGCTTGCTAAAATCAAAGCCCAGTCTCTGCAAGTTAGTGTGGGGTTTCCAGTTCTCTAAGCATTTAAATCTCAGACTTGCTTCATAAATATGGTGAAAGGATAAAAAGTAGTTCTCAGTCTTCTCTTTGGTGCAAGCAGGCACACCCCATGGGGCTGGAAGAGCTTGGGATCTAGGGAAAGTCTTTGCTCTGTGCATTATTATTAGCCTGTGATTCTAAAAGTGATTATTAGCATTAGCTGCTAAGAATGGAAAACAAAGATTTAAGAGGATCCTACACGCATGGTACTTGCAGCTGGAATATTTAGGTTTTTCACAAACTTTTCGAGTGCCAAAATATGTCATAGAAAAATCTAAATTGCTAAAAGGAAACTGTAAAAAAAAAAAAACAAACCATGAAGGAAGCAGTTAGAAAGTGTCTGGAAATGTGAGTCTGAAGACTCGTGCCATACTCTGGCCTGGAACAGCTGGAGCTGGTAGCCTTCCAGGGCCACCTCACACCGGCTGTGGTGGCCACCTGCCTCTGACACAGAGGCTTAGAATCACAGAATGGTTTGGGTTGGAAGGGACATTGAAGATCATCTAGTTCCAACCTCCCTGCCACAGGTGTCTCCAGTGTGTACCTGCAACCAGGGGCACAACAGCCCAAGGGACATCTGCTGTTGCAGCCAGGGACACCTCCCACTAGATCAGGTTGCTCAGTGCCTTGTACAGGCTACACCTCCTGGGACTGAGGGGGCATCCACAGCCTCTCTGGGAAACCTGTTCCAGTGTCTCACCACCCTCACAGCAAAGAACTTCTTTCTTATCTCCAGCCTAAATCTCCCCTCTTCCAATTTGCATCCATTACTCCTAGTCCTGCCATCCTTCACCCTATTAACAAGTCCTACCCCAACCTTTCTGTAGCCCCCTTCAGGCATTGTGAAGCCACTGCGAGGTCCCCCTGAGCCTCCTCTTCTCCAAGGCTGAACAACCCTGACAACTTGGGAATGGGATGTGATTATGCTTGTAATATTAATTTTAAGGGCAAATAAAGGGCCAGTGTTTGTGATAGGACCTTTATTAGAGGGTTTTTTTCAACTGGGTTATGTTTTTGTACTATCTCTCTGGGTTCTACTTTAGGAAGAAATGCAGGGAAACACAGCAGGCCCTGGCAGTGAGTCATTAAACCCAATGACAAGATGCAGTGGTGACAAATGTTCATGTTGGCAGGAGGAGAACAGGTAACACGTTGATCCTGACCACAAGTCAACCCCTCTGCTGCTGAAAACCATGCTCAGGAGTATGAAATTAAAATCTCAGCTGTGGATGAGAGCAAATTTCTGCTTTTCCCTGTCCATCGGGAGCTGGGAGGGCAGAGGGCCAGCTTGAGGCCTGTGACTTCTTGTGCATGCCCAAAATGGTGGCAGGGGGCTTGGTACCATCCCACGAGGGTTTTGTGGGGAGACTGAACAGAGAAGAGGGGAGGTGACTGCCGGCAGGAAGTTCCGGGGGGGCAGCTGGAGGCATGGTAGTGTTCAGTAATGGCATTGAGGTGTGCACTTGAAAGGGGACAGCCATAACTGTGTGTGCCCAGTGGGAGCCTGCAAGGTGGAAGGTGGAACCAGTTGTGAAATTTTTCTGACAAAACATCACTGTTGCTGAAAGATACTCATGGGGAGGGTGGGTAACTAATGAATTTAGCCTGAAATGTCACATGGAGAGCCATGTGAGGCAGCAGCCAGCTCTACCATGTCTCTGCCTGCAAGTGGCACCTCCTTGGGCTGGGCTTCTAGTCATGGAACAGGCCTGCCCCCAGTCTTTTGTTTTAAGTGGAAAGAGATCCAAAGGTGGGGTTTGGATCCCAGCCCTCTGATAAAACTTTTCAAGCTCACTTTTAGAGCCACAAAATATACTTGTTGCACAGCTGCAGTGCACAGGAAAAAGCAGACTGCAGCAGCCATTGAAGATGTGGAAGGCAGGCAGTAGAGAGAGATGGGGAGCAAGTCTGAGACTGTATTTTTTTCTAGAAAGTACACTTAAGCTGGTGGTGCCGTCAGCCTGATGATGTGGGGAGGGGATTTGGTAATTAAGGATGGAAAAATGAAGGAATCTACAATGAGGTTAATGTCTGTTTGGTAGAGAGTGGAGAAAAGTGTATCAAGGCTGTGAGTGTGAGTATTGTAGCATGAGAAACAGAGTCTGAGGAAGGTTGGGGGATGATTACACTGGAATATGTGTACCCTGCTGACATGCTTTGTATCATTACAAAGCCAGGGCAAGTACACCCATGTTTTTACTGGCATTGCTTAGTTAATTTTTCTGTGATTTTCCTCAAATGTGTGTCCCTGGAGTGAGTCATGTTTAGACAACAAGGGTCTGTTAGAAACTAAGAGGCTTTTGCCAGGATGGCTGTCTGGCCCTTTCTTGTCCCCAGGGGCTACTGAATTCAGAGGATTATCTGCTCTGCAGACAAGGAGTGATTTCTCCTGCTTGAGTCCTGAGCCTCCTCTTCTCCATAAGATAGCCTCCAGAGGAGGTCATAATTATGACAGGAACTTCAGAAATCTAGCTCTGGCAAGGCATCATGTCTGGTTAATTTTGTTTTCTGAGTCAATGGTAGGAGCAGGGTAATGCCAAACTAATTTCAGAGGATTTCTCCATTGCTTGCTCTTGTAAACTTTTATTTATGACATTGCTCTTTTGTTCAAAGGTGAGGAACAAAAAGCTTAAACAAAAATATACACTATGGGCTGAGAATACAAGAGGTTGAAAGTCAGACCTCTAGAATGCATACTTCTTATACAATATCTGGTGAACAGTGGTTAACCAAGAACAAATATTGCTGTTCTCTCTTTTAGAAACTGTAAGAAATCTTAATTACTGTGTTTATTTGAGTAATAACAAGTTACATTGACCCCATGTGCATTTTTATAGCTTTTCTGTGCTTTTATTGAGCAAAGACAAAACTGTGATGCCTAAAAGCTAGGTAGTCGTGCATTTATGTAAGGTATAAGTGTACATAACTAAACTTACATCATTCCTTCTAGCAGTGAAAGATCACAAGAAGGGAAAGTACCAATGCATGTTAGAGGAGAAGTGCACGTGGATGTGAATAGTGCAGAAAGCATCTAGAGCATGCAAGCCAATGCTCCTGCAAACAAGCTTTCTTCATCTGGAAGATATGACTCAGTTGTGCCCTTTCAAACTCTTGAAGCTCTGAGTTCTCTTTGCTTAGTTCAGACAATTAGGGGAGCAATGAGACTGTGTTCTAACTCAGCACACCCTGCTTGTCTCTTCTATGGACACCAGGGAGCAATTTCTTTCCTAACTGAGCACTTGCAGTTGGCCAGAATGAATACGTGTGTCCATCTTCTCTAGATGCTATTCTTATGCTTATGCTATTCTTACAAGTATTATGCTATTGAGTGGAAATCAACTTCAAATTCTCAGAGCTTGTGTGCTGGTGGTGCCAATGTACATGTAAATACAATGATATACATTTACTTTGACTCTATCAATGAAGGTGAGAGTTCTATGAGATCAGGGTAACATCCATGCAGGTGGGCAGCTTCTGTTTCTAGGTGGTATAACTCAGGTGTTGCCTTCTGCTTACAAGCTTTAAAGAGGATTTTTCACAATAGTGAAAGTAATCTATGTGTGTAAAACTGAAAGAACTGGAGGCACTTGTCGGCATCAAGTCTCAGTGCCACATCCGAAGAAAAACAAAAGTGTGCTGTTATTCAGAGTCCATATTTCATCTTTAAAGCAAACTGTAGGCAAGATTCTCAGCTGGTATAAACTTGCTCCTTTGACTTCAGTCAAATTCCATCTGTTTACACCAGCAGAGCATCTCTCAAGTGTATGTGCTGTTCTTTAGCACTAACAGAAATAAAATCTGTCAAGCAGCCAGTTTGAACAGCTGCCAGTGTACTTCAGATTCAAAGATGCTTAGTTGAACCCCAGTTCTTCCCTCCTCCTTTAGACTTTTATTGGAAACAGAACCTACTCCCTAGTCTCCCAAGTCCTCCTGCAGCTTCAGGTCAGCACACTACCTGCTGTCTCTAAACATCTGAATCACACTCTGCAGCTGTAGAGCTGTTTTTCTCAGCTCTAATCACTAACCAAAATTCTTATTTCCAACCAAAGTTCTGACAACTGTGGTGCTTATCCTCTGGTTTGCATTTCAGTCAAGAGGGCTCACATTTCAAATCAGCCAGTGCAATATGCCATGCTCATCTTTCTAAAAGTATATATTCTGAGGAGGGTATGCAAGGCAGTGATGCACTAGAGTTGTTCTGACTTCAATAAATTCATTGAAGTTTTACTATAAAACCTCCCCACAGAAGGCTGAAGCAGATATTCTGAGTAGTGCACATGCAAATAACTGAATAATGTATTTATGAGTCACAGAGATACTCTACAGCAAAGCCCAGGGATTCTATGGGACACGGCAAGGACCTTGGTGGTTCTGTACCTGATCAGAGCTCATATTGTACAATACTTGAGATGTCTTCAGTCTCAGAGCGGTTGTATGCTCGCCCAGACAAGTATATCATGATATACTTGACATGCCTTTGAGAGTTAATGTCAACTTCTTAAATGTAGAGAGGTGCTGCTGATGTGCAGAGGCCTGGGCTGTGTTACCCAGGTGCTGTCATTTCTGAACTTGTGAAGCCAAACAGCATCCAGCCTGCTGATGGGCTTGTGGCTGACAAGGGTGACAGCCCACTGTGAGCCACTACTGCACTTGAGTCCCTCCTATAAGCCACACTTGGTTAGGCTTCCAGGAAAGTGCTGGGGTTACTCATATGTGAATCATCTGTAACTATCCCACCCATTACAAGCCCTGTGTCCAGATGTTATTAACTGGCAACTAATTTAATGTGTGTCCATGATTTGGCAGAGTCTGGGCTCATTAGCACTGCATGTGATGAAGCCCACTTAGCAGTGAGGCTTAAAATCCCTCAAATGATCCAAGCTTAGAAGGGTTTCTTTCTCTTTTTTCCTTGAGCTCATTACCAGTCCCTCATCAACTGTTGTCCAGTCAGACTTCTGGGCATGCTTTTGGGAAAAACCAAGCATATCAGGGTTGTTAGCCTGGAGAAGAGAAGGCTCAGGGGAACCTCATAGTAGCTTCTCAATACCTGAAGGGGTCTACAGAAAGGCTGGGGTAGGACTTGTTAATAGAATATACGATGGAAGGACTAGGAGTAATAGATGTGAATTGGAAGAGAGGAGATTCAGGCTAGATATAAGAAAGGAGCTCCTTCCTGTGAGGGTGGTGAGACACTGGAAGAAGTTTCCCAGAGAGGCTGTGGATGCCTCCTCAACCCCAGGAAGTATTTAAGGCCAGGCTGGATGAGGCAGTGAGCAACTTGGTCTAGTGGGAGGCGTCCCTGCCTATGGAAGGGGGTTTGGAACTAGGAGATCTTTAAGGTCCCTTCCAAGCCAAACTATTCTGTGACTCTGTCTCTAGATCGAAGCTTTTGTCCACGTCTTGTGGAAGTGGGTTTGCAAGTTAGGTGACCTCACTGGAGGCACGTGGCATTTATGCTCTTCAGTATTATAGAAGTATTTCTAGAATACAGGCTTCAAAGAGCACATAGACCGCAGCTGGCATTCAGGGCTCATCATACACCTTGAAATAGCAAGCAAAAGAGTAAAATCACACCCCATTCTTGGACAAGTAGTAGGTAGATGGAAACAAGCTCTATGGGCTAAGCACGTTGGTTATGTTAAGCTCCTTGAGGATGATTTTAAGTTTGTGGAAGGAAAATGCTGTCCTGTGCTATAAATAGACATGTGAAGATGTTGCTTAGTGCTAAAATAAATTTTTAAGGAATTATAGTGATTTTTTTATTATCAGTCATCAAATTTGAGGAAACCACTTGCCACGTACCATGAGCTGTGCTTTCAATGTACTCAGTGGTTCATCGTGCAGGACTAAGTTGTTGCAGGGACAGTTTATGAACTTCTTGTCTTTCCTGGGACAGACTTCCATAGAAATGCACACCACGTGACCCTCGATAAAAGGTTCATACAATGTATGATTCAAACTGAGAATTGACCAGATCTTTCATGGGGAATCTTTTATTTTTCCCAAAACTTTGCTTTATTATCCCAAAGACTCCTATTGCTAAATTTAAGCCAGCATTACTGAGTTACATCACACAATGCCTCCAGCTGTGAACTCAAACACACACCGGCAGCCAGCTGAGGCAATTTCACACCATTCTTTTATTCCTCTGAAGTACTTGATAACTTCATGTGGATGTCATTGGGGTAGTAAAAACATGCTCATGGAAGTGTTGCCCTGTTTTTTTTTTTGTGGAAGAAGGTTGGTTGATCAAAGCTAGCATATGAATCTCGCAAAAAACATCAGGTTTTACTCTCCAAAATGCAGTAATAAGAATCTTTCACTGCTGATGTTAGTTAAGAAAAACACTCCTCCGTGGCAGTGTTTTTTTCTTTGATGTTCCTATCAGGCCAATGCAAACAGGCAAATGCCAGAGGGCTGGAACTGTGTCAGTAGTATCTAATGCATCACGTCTGTTTTCCAGTCATAGAAACAGAGAATATCAGGGATTAGAAGGGACCTCAAGAGATCATCTGGTCCAATCCCCCTGCTGGAGCAGGAACACCCAGATCAGGTCACACAGGAAGGTGTCCAGGCAGGGTTTGAATGTTTCCAGAGAAGTAGACTCCACACCCTCTCTGGGCAGCCTGTGCCACTTTTCTCTCACTGTCACTGTAGAAAAGGTTTTTTCTCTTATTTTTGTGGAGCTTCGAAGGCACATGGAGCTTTGTTTAGAATTTTTTGGGGTCCTAGTGCAAATTTCTCACATAAATGTCTCTCCTGTAGACCAGGTGAGCGACTGGCCCTTTACTGTTAATTTCTGTTTATTCACAGAATCACATAATGTCAGGGATTGGATGGGACCTTAAGAGATCATCTAGTCCAGGTTGATTTAACAGTAAACAGCTTGTGAATATTTCTTTTAAAATCCTGATAGGGATAAATGGATCTTAGCATATTTTTTTGGTAGTTTTTATTATTTCTATAGATTCCATATACTGCAATGCAGTGAAATTAAATTTAGAATAAAGTTTACATTGTAAATTAGATACAAAAATGCATCTTTAGGCAGATTTGCCTTCACATTTGGGACATCTGGAGATTTGATGCAGATTTTTCTATTGCTGATTTCCATGACACAATTCCTGATTGTTAGCAAATAAATCAGGTTCTGGTACCCAGACACAGGAAACACAGAGCAAATCTTGATAGGTCTAAATCCAGGGTATCAGGAACATATTATGATATTGCTTGAGATTTATACAGCCGACTTGAAATCCTCTGTGAGCAACTTTCGTCTGCTCTGTTTCATTTAGGCATCCTTTCTGAAGAATTAAGTACCTCAGCCAAAAAGCCACTCAAGACAGATAACCTTGTACTTCCTCTGGAGTGATGCAAACTGCTATGCAGGGCACAGAGCAGTGAAGAGCCCAGCCCTGCCAGCAACCCTGCCAAGCCATCTAACTTTTCTCTTCCTCTCTTTTCTTTCACATGGGGCTTTCACAATCACTGTAGCTCATTAAAGATGATGCTTGACTGAGTGTTGGTATTCTTGGGGTAGTGGTGGGGGGGTGTCTCTGTTCTACTTAAACTGCTTTGTGAATCTGCACCACAGCAAAATGTTGGAGGTTGAAAGACTTTGCTGTGTTTTCTGACTTTGCTGTCTTTTCTAACTTTTCTTGCTGAAGGGCATGTTTTGCCGGGTCCAAAATAATGTAGTTCTTTGCTATATTTTCTGAGCATTTCACCAGGAAAAATTGCCTAAAATTTTCATGTATGGATTTCTTGTTCCTATTATGATGTTTTCACAGAATCTGTGAAGGGACCTCAGAAGATCGTCTAGTCCAATCCCCCTGCCAAAGCAAGAACCCTCAGACCAGGTCACACAAGAAGGTAGCCAGGTGGGTTTTTAATGTCTTCAGAGAAGGAGACTCCACAACCCTCTCTGGGCAGACTGTGCCACTGTTCTCTTACCCTCACTGTGAAAAAGATTTTTCATGGACTTCTGTGGAACCTCCTGTGTTTCAGCTTGCACCCATTGTCATTTGTCCTACCACTGGAGGTCACTGAGAGGATCCTGGCTACATCCTCCTGATACTCTCCCTTCTAGCTGCAAAGGTAAAGCAATAAAATACTTCTGTTGTTTCCTACTGCAAGTAACACTATATGAGGAAATTTTATCACTAACAACAGGTATGTCCATAAAGAAGTGGAACTTAGGAGCTGTTATTTTCTAGGAACAATCCCCTTATTACAAAGTTGACTTTTTCTTAAATACATGTGAACACATAAGCAGTAGGATTTAAGGGGCTGTTTTACCTCTTTTCTGTTCCCAATTATTAACCCATGTGTTTACTGCACAGTGCATCTATCACAACACACGTAATTTGGGGAAGAGTGACTCTGCATGAGTGTTAAATGTCAGTCTCTGAACCAAATACTCCCGGGAATGGGAGGTATCACAAAGGGATTCATGTGTTGTCCAGGATAAATTTGAAACAACTGTGTTTTGTTGACTTGATGTTTCAAAAGCAATTGTACATTCTGAGATTGCTTTGTCTCTGGGCAGTGTATGTCATGCCCTGTGTTATTTAATAAGTTTTTCACTCTTTTGCACCAGAATGTTCTGTAGTTAGTGGATGTAGAGAATATCCCAGCCTAACAAAGCTGATGTGTAGGTCAAGAGAATGAGTCTAATCATCATCATAGATGATGTGCAATACACTGGATCCCACACTTCTGTCAAAGCCAGTTTATTTTTAAATCTCTCCTGCTCAAAGGATAAGCTCTCTATCATGGCTGGGTGAATCACACCACCCAGTGAGACACTGGGCACAAAGTACCCTCCTACTTAGAGACCTGTAACCACAGCCAATGCCTCTGGTGTGGCTGGAGATCAGAACCACACTCCCTGGTTCCCAGGCTGAGTCTGACCACCAGGTTGGGAACTGGGATACATCTCTCTGTGCATAACTTCTCTCTGCTTTGTAATTTGGATAAACAGGAGGGGGTGTTTTGTAGCACTGTTTTCTTTCTCTGCAGGAAGTCTGTCTATTTGGCAGTAAAAACCGCCTTTCCCTCTGTAGAATAAGGGGTTCCCTGACTCCTCAGGTTTTGTTGGACTTCTGCCCACCATCCCCTGCTGCTGTGATGGGCTGAACTGTCCTGCAGCAGCCACACTGCTCCTGCTCTGGGATGCCTTCCTCCATCTTTCTCTCTCGGGCATAGCCAACCCACCTTCCATAGACTTTCTTCTCCATTTTGATCTTTTTCCTATGGTGCACTCTGCTCAGGCTGGAGAGCAAGCAAGGAAGATTAATAGTAAAAAAGCCACTGAACTGGTGTAAGAACTTGGGAAAAGTGTCTGTTTTGGTGTACTCTTGGACATACAGATTGCTTTTGGAAACATTAATTCAGTGTGAACTGGTTGGTGTGTGCTGAGTGAACTAGGGAGGTGACTCACTCATTGCTTGGGTGTAGGGGGGGAAAAGAGAACCAAGAATAGCTGGCTGTATCATTACAGAAAGCTTTGAGTTTTCTGTAGTAAACTCTCTCAGGGACTCCTTGTTTTAACTTTTCAGTGAAATCCTTTCATACTGTTTTCTCTCTAATGGTGATTTTACTCGCAGAGGAAGATATTTTCCTGTCTGTGCAGCCAGCTCAAAGTAAGGGTTGCAAGAGATGAATAAAAAGCAAAGAAAGAAAAGGAAGAGGGCAAAAGAAATCTTAATTCAAATCAGAACTTCCAATATATTGCAATTTATGGTTGTTTAGGGTTTGTATAAATACTTTCCTACAGTTTAATTATCCAGATATATTATCGTAACAGGGATCCATTTAGCCAGTTATATCAGTAGGCTCAAGAGTATGGTTTGTGGGTTCTTTTACTCCACTTAACTCTTCCACAGTGAGCATGCACTAACACTCACGTTTCTACTAAGGTATCTGTTTACATGGAATATATTACATTCATAAATCTGACTTTACTTTTTTGATCACAGCAATAAAAACATAATCCTCCCCCCCCCCCAAATTTGCTGCGCATAGCAAACCTATACTGGGAAATAGGCCCCTCTCCCAGGAGGAGAGCACTTTATTTCAGTTGTGACTTTGGTGGGATAGGATTACGTAAAAAATATTCTAATGCTTCTTCTTTCTCACCAGGTCGGCTTATTGAATTCTCTTGAGGGTTTGGTGCCTAAAGTAGTGTTTTGTTTTTTAATATAGTAGATTTTTCATATGTGCCTTCTGTTGCTATTACAGCTAGCTCAACTGAGCACAGCTTGTTTACCCAGCTCTGCAGGAGAGTTTGTGAAGTGAACATCAGGTGGTCAACTGCCTTCACCTGCTGCCATTCAGGGCTGTGGGCATCCCAGGTGGAGATGTTGCCTGGGGACTAAGGTCTGGTACAGAATGCAGGGGAGATGGACAGACTGTATTTGGTGTTAGAGACTGCTCTGCACCTGTCAGACAAAGGTAAGAGAATTTTAAAAAAATAACATGCTGATTTTCAATTTTTGACACAAGATTTTTGAACCTAAAATGGCAGAGGTACTATGAAAATGAATCCTGCTGTGATTTTGCATGTGAGCTTCCAGTAGTAGGAGGGGTAAAAGGAGCCCTTGAAATGCATTATTTCAACTTTTGTCAGAAATGATGTATTAATGCTTATTTGAATGACTATGTGGACAGATTTTGCAGATGCTGAGTTGGAGGGACTGCTTTAGCTAACATATGGAAAATATTTGTGGAACATACACAATGGTGATATGCAAGAGTAAACAGAACATCAGATAAGCTTTGCATTACTTTAATTTTCCTTAAGACTCAGGAAATATATGCCTCTGCCTGCAGGGAGAGAAGAATGGCTCAATGTTTAGAGCAAACTGATCTGGGGAAAAATGTGCATGCTAAGCAAAGTGAAACTGCAGTTTTCAAATCCTTAATAAATTCAAATATCAGTATGTTTGCTCTGAACTCTGCAGAAACTAATTTTTATGGAGTAGGAGCTCAGCTTATGGCTCAATTTTCTGTACACCATTCCTGCTCCAGCAGGGGGATTTGACTAGATGGTCTCTTGAGGTCTCTTCCAAACCCTGGAATTCTGTGATTTAAGTTGCAACTAAAAATGAAAACCTGGGCCAACTGAGGCAATTCTGTAAGAACATCACAATGACTTCTAAGCCACTCACTGTGGTGTGGTGGGAAAGGAGTACCTGTACAGGCTGGGGAGTGGGGTGCAAGAGCAACATTAAGTTACTAGCCAGTGAAACAAGGTTGCTCTTCCTTTCTTTGGACACCAAAGAAATACCAAAAGATCAGGGAAGCAAAATCTTTGGAGACTGGAAAGCATCAGAGTCTCACTGTGTGGCAGCTCAGATGGAAGGCATGCCTCTTGTAGCTGTGAGCTGAAGGCAAGACTTGGTGGATACTGAGCTTGTGTTCCTAGAGCTGAGAGCAGCTGCTTGGGTTTAGGTGTGGTTCCACTTTCCTGCGGGTTTTTACTGTTTCAGTGTTTGTATTAATGCATAAATTTCTATTTTCCTGCTCCTTAATCTCCAAGAGCATTGCAGAGGAATAGCACTGAGCTATAGTGTCTGAGCAGTGTCCGGGGCCCCAGCATCCCAGGGTCATTGCCCAGGAGGAGAAAGGCAGGAGTTAATGACAGCCTGAATGGGATACATCACAGCTGGTGCTGACTGTGCTCTGCCTTCCAGCATACAGAGCAATTCCAACAGGCTTGGAAATGTAGTCTTGAGATACCAGAGTTTTGCTGTAGATTTATTAGTATGGAGTAGTGTTCTATGCACATGGTTTCTCATCCACTTTGAGCAGAGGGCAGCTGAGTAAGTGATGCTTTTTTATTTGAAGGCATGAAAGGTGCCTCTAACAAGAGGTAGTGTTGGTAATCTAGAGGAAATTCAGGGAAAAATACAACTTTGAACAAGTGGGTTACTAATGCTGAGGTCTAAGGAATGTTGGCTTGTGTAAAATGGTGGTTTGAAATAATGACATTTTAAAATGTTGCTGACCTAAGGATTTTCTCTTTCTATTGTTCCTTTCCACTATCTTTAGTTGTTTATCTAAGCAACTTGGATTGTTGAATGAGGTTTTCAAGAGCAAAGGTAAATAGAGGAAGGAAATCAATCCAGGCAAATACAGATAGCTCCTATTGTAACAACTACACTTTTTTCACTTTGTGACTCTGTAAATATATTAAAATGTATTTATTCAGTGAACTTTTCCATGCTCCCGAAGAGAGGAGGATCAAGACTACTGATCCATATGAAAATGCTTAGGAAGTACCTAAAGTTCATTAGTTTTGGCAGAGCCTGCAGAGGCAGCCTAATGTCATCATGCTTGAAAAAGGAGGACAGTGGCAAAAGGTGATTGAAGGGCAGCATAAACCTGTTTAATTTACAACACAATCTTGGTTTTAATATAAGCCAGGGGAATTGCTAGAGTGCTGGCAGAGTGTGAGGCAAAACCAGATTTAGTTATAGAGAGCAATAAAGAAGCGTAGCCAGTTGTTGCCATTGCTACATTTATTTATTGCTGCTTAAGCTTTTTAAGATTACTTCATCTGTATAATGGGATTTTTGTTTTGGGGGGGCTTTTGGTACAATTTTTTTCTTGGATCTTGGCTTTTTGTTTTTAAAGTCCAGTCTGTAACTGTGTTGAGGAACTTTTTTTGTGACTCTGGTGTCTTGGTCTGCTTTAAGTTCCACTGACATACATGTATTGGATCACTTGGTGTATGGTGCTCACTCATGTCAGTCCCAAGTCCAAAAAGAACCAGCTGTGAAAGTCTCTGGGCTGATACCACTCCAAGTCTGGAAAAACGAATTCCTCCCGCTCAGTGCAGACAGTGTTGTGCAATGGCCTGAGATCACTACATGCTTCTGCTGTACTATGGAAAGTAACCTGGATACAGCATCTGCTTTAATGGCAACCTGATAGGGGCAAGAGATGTTTGGTTTGTTTGTGAGTTTGCTGGTTGGAGTTTTTTGCAAACTATGCTCTATTTCTACCAACTAAATTTTTTGTGTGGATGGAGTAACAAGACATTGGTACTCCACTATTTCCATACTATTTTGCCTGCCAAGTAGGCCTGAGAGACATTGTTTTATGGCAGACCTCCAGGAATTAATTCTATCTCTGCTGTGCACGTAAAACCAGTGGTACCGACTTTGTGGAATTTGCTTACAAACTGCCCTGAGGAAACATTTTATAGGACAGATTTCCCAAAGATGTTAAATGGTACCACTAATTAAGGTGGCTAAATATTAAACCATATGGAAAAATCAAACACTAAAGCAAGAAAAACAACTCGGGCACTTTGGTATGTGGTATTGTGATGTTTCCTGCAAGTGGTGAGCTTGGCTACAAGATTCTATCGTCATCCCTTTCCTGTTCTAGCCCCTGTATCCCTTGGCTCTCTAGTGCTCTTGCAGGTGGTGTTTGTTGCAAAACACATCTAACCCCCAAGGAATCTTTCAGACTACTTCTCAGCATAGGATATGTTATTTGTGCCAGCCGATCTCTATTTCTGCTATTGAAGTAAAAAGTTAGCTGTAGTTTTTTTTCTTCATGAGGTTTTACCAGCTGCCTTGGTTATTTTTGTATTTATGGATCTGCAGTTGTGTGGAGAGCATTAACAGTATTGTTTGCTCCCTTTCCTCCTGCAAGTAGTCTGACGTTACACGGAAACACCATCTCGCCCACTTTCCTGCTTTAGGACTCCAGCAAGCATTGGAGAATTCCTGGGCAGTTTCTTCTCTGAAGCCCTACTTCCAGCATCAGTGACAAGGGTGTGAAATTAGGGCTGATGGGTAGAAGCAGTTAATGTTTTTAAGTAGCACAGCATTATGGTTGGTGCTTTAACATTGTGAAATATTAATGCTAGGACAAGAAAGCAGCCACAAATATAGTTTACACCAGCAGTGCTAGCAGGCTACAAGCTGGTCAAGCTTTGTAAGAAAATGGATGTTCTGATTTCTCATATCTTTTCCAGCTGGCCAAGATAGGGAAAGACAGCCCATGCTCTGAGCCAGGATAATGTGTTGCAGAGTTGGTGGAACTGACCTAAGATTAGGAAAGACAGCTCAGAGTTCAAGAGTAACTTGGGTTCAATAAAACTAATTACTAAAAAGAGCAGGAAGAAACCAGTCTTGAAAAAGCTCCAGTGGTCTTGGGGGAAGCAGCTAAGACCAAGCCCAGAGTAACAAGTAGGGTAAGAAACGGAAAAAAGACAAGGGCTCCAGGTAGCTTAGAGGCAAGAAGTGGCCTGCCATCAAAGGAAGAGGTGGTCTGCATGAGGACTTTGTCATTGACAACTTAAGGATTGATTGAGGGATATTGAAAAAA
The DNA here is from genome assembly GCA_013400935.1 of Turnix velox. NCBI lineage: Eukaryota > Metazoa > Chordata > Aves > Charadriiformes > Turnicidae > Turnix > Turnix velox. The sequence goes on along the minus strand of VZTY01022173.1, from coordinate 156,309 downwards.
GCTCTTTCCATTTCCAGTATCATACTGGAGTTTAGGGCTATCAGAGAGACAAAACCCAAGTAAACATAACCCAGATCTGAACCTAGCTATAAGCTGAGCTCTGGCCCATAAACTTACAGCTCAGAGGCACAAACTGCAAGGGTTCAAATGTTTGCACAGTCCACCCTTCCCTTTGTCGGATGTTAGGTGCTCTGTTCCACCTGGTGCTCCTTACCCTAGGACTTCCTGACCTAACACTAATCACAAACATTTTCTGCTCAGTATAAAATAATGCCCAGCTATGGCCTAGACAAATATGCCAGGAGTTAATTTTTCTCTGTGTGGCTGACCTATTCTTTTGGCTGTCCCTTTGCTTTATGGCCCTATCTGGAGCTCCAAGCTGCATCTCTCCTAACCCTAGATATGGGCTAAACATTGAGCTATGCCTGGCGGTCATGGGTCAGAGGCCATGGCTGAAATCCTTGCACAGGCTACTACTTGCTTTGGCTGCCCTTTTTAATCCCACAGCAGATGGAACTGTTCTTTCAAGGTAATGAGCAGATTAAGTGATGATTATCCAGTCCTGATTACATTGTGTACCTAAGATCAAGTACACAGCAAAGAATATAAGGCAAGAAGTCCTTCTTCTCCAAGGCTATCCTCACTGGCAGACAGCTTCTATCTTGGTCTGTACTAAGGCTTGTTGTAGCTAACCTGCTTGGTGGAATCTCTACCAAAACCTTTCTGTTGTAGTCATAGTTCATGTTTTTCTCAGATGGGAAATTACCTCTCTGGTAGAACATTTTGCTATGTCTTTCCTTCAATGACACTGACCCAGAAAGCTGGATAGCTGTAATATTTCAGGGCCATGATTCTGTGCTCAGCGTCTCCATTTTACATACAGCTGTGCATGAATGATTGCTATCCAGGCCATTCAGCTAGGGACAGAATTACAGTCAAGCCCGTGGAAATACACTAACAAATGTAGTGCTGACCAAACGTCTAGTACACTGAATCACTGTTTTTGAGAACAGCCACAAGGTAAAATACTCATTCTTTGGCAAAGGGACATTTCAATTAGGAGGTGCCAAAGGAATTCACAAAGCTTTGGAAAGCTCTGCGTATCCCCTTCTCTAGGGAAAAGGGGAGCTCAAACATTGTTTCCTTGACTGTTCACAGCTGAAAATGAAAGCTACAAGCCCATTAGGGACACAAGAATTTCAACGCAGTTTTGTTGCCACTATTAGTGTTCTGTGAAATATTGACTCTGAAGGCATTGAGCTAGATTTTGAGAGACTGTTTGGTAATTTATATTGTAGAGCTTGTATTTTATAATCTCATTGGTGTTTGCAAGATTCTAATGCATGCTGTTTTAAAAAAATCAAGGCTATGTACTGAGATTTTTAGATCTCTACTGTGCCAATGCAGTTAAGGGAAAGGGTGTATTCAACAGGCCAGTCAAGGACTGGCATACCATATTATCTGGCCTTGAATGAGTCAGCTAAGATCAATTAAGATGTAGAAGGTCATTAACAGCAATTTGTCCTTGGAGAGCATCCCTGGGGTAACAACAAGAAACAAACACTGATGTGAAAGGGTACATTTTGTTCAGAAATTTTCCCTAGCACTGGATGTACTGTACAACTAGTATTATTGTTTGATGTCTTAGGAATCTTCCCAAGCATCTGGTGATGTTTGTTGCAAGCACAGGTGCAGTTCAGAACAGTAGTATCCAAGGCAGCAGTACCTGAACCCTCACACCCTCCCTGTTGGCAATAAAATTTACTCTGCCTGAGCAAATAAAGTGAGTCAAAGGTCTGAGGATCCTTAGTGTGTTGTATGGGACTCTGCTCACCTCTTTTGGTGTGTGAACGTGTGTGAGGGGTTGCTGTAGTCTGTTCACCTCCCAGCCTCCAGCTCTGGTTGTTTGTGTTTGGGTGGAAGGCTAAAAGGATGTTATTTTAACAAGAAACAAGTTCTGGTGATGTGGGGAGATATAAAATGCACTCTTTGCTGCAGCCCCAGGGAAGAGTTGTCATTTTTGTGTTGGTGAATTAGCCAAAACCAGTACCAAGTGCTGGTGGAAATCAGCCCAACTGGCTTGGGAAGGCAATTTCAACAGTTTGAATTTGCTGTGAGCATTTCTCACGTCATTAATAAGATGGTGTCAATTCCTTTTTGTTTGCTTGTTGCTTATTTACTTGGGAGTTCCTGCTTTTTATAAAATTTATTTTCCCCTACTTATTACTGTATTTTCTGCTGACCTGTCATTTTTGTCCTATTTTCTCTCCCTTTTCTTTCCACAACACCCTTTTGCTTTCTACCTCATGCCCCATTGATATAGCATTGATACGACACTACATTTCAAGCCTTCCAATCACATCTATTAGAAACCTTGTGATTAAGTTGGAGATGGTGCACTCAAGGTTGCTGAAGATTGTGGTGCAGGTTTGCAGCACAAAGCTCAGTGAGACCAAGCTACTCTCAGTTCTTACCCTGCACTTCTTGTAGGTTTTTAAAGCCATGCCAAAGTGTTTGCCAGGAAGGAGAAATTACTGTTATCCATGTTAGGTGACTTTCTGATCTCTTATCTGCATAGCAGCCAGTGTAAAATTGACCAAGCAAGTACAGCTACAAACTAAAGTTATTCCTTCATAAAGAGGAGGTTTTCACTGCTTTCTCTTTTCAAGCAGTTTTGGATGTAAACAGTCCATAATACTCAATTTCTAAAGTAAAATCTCCAGGAACAGCATACAGCTTAATATGTAAACTCAGTTTATGGCAATCATAGAATCATAGAATAGTTCAGGTTGGAAGGAACCTTTAAAGATCATCTAGTTCCAACCCCCCTTCCATAGGCAGGCACACCTCCCACTAGACCATGTTACTCCAGGTGGAGCCTCACCAGAGCTGAGTAGAGGGGCAAAATCACTAATTTGCTTCTTTCCTCTTTTTCTATCCCACTTGAGTGATTAATGTCTTGCATAGGAAATTATTGTCAGACTGTTGATTGTACTAAATCTCTTGTGTTTCTGAGGATGTTGAACTATTAGCAATGCTGGGAAGCAGAGCAAGTCAGCCAGGAACTGGTATTCCATCACATTAATATGGTGGTATCAGCTTGCTGTGACACAGTCTGCGATGATGGATCTAGACAGTTGGCCTTAGAGAAAGTCTTACCTGTTTAAGGGCTAACATAATGAGTGGAAAGATAGCTGTCACATCCCCAGACCATTTCTGTTTGACAGAATCAAACTGCTGGACTGTTGCTAGTTAGGATAGGAAGTATGTTTGGTTTATGCCTCATATAAAAAAAAGTAATAAAAAGGCACAAATACCTTCCTGCAAACGAAGTGGTCCGGAACAAATTGAAGAGAAAAACAAATAGCTGACCAAAGCACATTAACCACTCAGGCTAAAATCTGACTTCAGTCTGCAATAAATGGCTTTATTAGCCTTTCCACTTGACGTGTGTAGTTGATATAAGCACCTAGGATTTTTTCCTGCTTCTGGCAAAACCAGAACCAGTGAGGACAAGAGTGTTCAGGAATGTCAGGCGAGGAGGAGGGTGCTGCTTGTTTGCTCTTGTCTCTGCCCAGGAGACTGGCCAGTGCCTGCTCTGTTGGGAGACAGTGGCAGGAGTGTGTGTTTCCTTGGCAGGAATGCAACTTGCTGTATTGGCACACAGAAAAAGTACACAATGTCCCTCTTCCTCCAACTCTGGAATTGAGCATAATGCCGTTTCCTTGCTCAGACTCCCCCGAGCCTGCCTTCCAGAGTGCTGTGCCTGGGTCCTGGCCACTGGCTGGGCTCTGGCTCCTTCTGTGGCGTGGGCTCCCACAGCTGCAACCTGCCAGTGCCCCAGCATTATGTTTGTGCTCCGTTTCCAAGGGAACTGCTGAAGCCAAATAGCTCAGATTCAAAAAGTCCAGGCCTTGCCAATCTTTCAGCTTATGTCCTGGACACTGTCTTCTGCTGTCTGTTTCTCAAAAATGCAGAGCTAATAAATTGCTAATTTATATAGTCCAAATGCCATTTTCTGGTGTCCCATAGGTACTGAAATCCATTGACATTTTCTCACATAGTCTTTTATAGAAGATTTTTGTCAGCAACCTGGTCCTTATTCACTCTGCTTCATTCACAAAGGTCTGCCTTATTCAATGCTGAGGAAAATGCTGTAGACACCTTCTGCATATAAACTGCCATTGGCAGACGACTATCAAATACATCAGCAGGCAACAGGGGTTCTTAATAGCTTAGTCAAGATTATGAAGACCATTGTACAGATTTTAGTCATCACTACCTTTCTGACCTTTGTTAGGTGATGACTTCACTCCCAGACTAGCCATGCTGCACCAGTGTTGTGTGTAGGGACTGTATGGACCAAGTTTGGAGGGACAGGAAAGCACAGGGGGAATACAGTGGAATTGTCGGCTCTTGGATAGGACTACAACTAAAATCCCATCATTTATAAGCATTTGATTTTGAAAGAAGCTACCTGGGTCATTCTGGGGAAGACATGAATTTTTGATCTAAAAAAGGAAGTAGTTTTCAAATCCCTTGGCTGGCTTTAACTTGGGCCAGCTGGGGGATACAGCAGGATGCTCCACTGACTGTGGATACTGATGGAGACAAAGTTGAGACTAAGCAGACTACCAGGATCTGTTTGAAGGCATTTTTTCCAGATACCAGGAATTGTAATCTTTCCTGGCTTTCTTGAAATGCTGAGTTCTAAAATAAGTCCAGTAGATGGAAAAGCCAAAGGAGAACATACAAACAACAGATCAAATGGAGTAAAGGCACACACTTTCACAACTCGGGATTCCTTCTGATATGCAGAATTATCTCACAGATGTGGAAGATGATAAAGTAGGAAAAGTAAGATATGAAAGTCTATGTTCTCTCTCAAAGGAAACACACAATTCTTTAGAATTTTAAGAAAAAAATCCATTTCTCCTACTAAGGTAAATTGGGTTTTGTGACACAAGATATTTCAAAGTCTGAGAGAAGTAATTGTTTTGTAAGTTAAGAGACTTTTATTCACACATCATATAACCTTTCAGGTAACCTAGAACTTAGGTAGTTAATAACGTAGAGGTTATTTAACGCTCCTGAGTTTTACTACAAAAAAAAAACCAAACCAAACAGAAACCCATAATGATACCGAGAGATGGGAGTTCTGGTTTTTAAATGATTTGAGGGTGTGCATAGACCCTTAAATTCTCCCTGGGAAAAGAGAAAATTAAACTTTTTCATATAAAAAAAATGAATAAGATTCTGATAAATACTCCACTTCACAGCAGTGATTGGGGTGTCCAGAAAGACCTGACCTACAGATGAGTTTTCTAGGCACAAGCAACAAGAGACAAATAGCCTGTTCAGTGGAGGTATCTGATCTCTGTTATGAGTTTGAAATTGCATTCTCCATCTTGTCAGCCTACATCACTGGAGAGAAGTGTCATCTAAACCAACTTTCTTCTAACAGAGCCTTATACAGAGCAATTTCTTATACCCTCTGGATTAGACCTGGTCTGGGCCTGAATTTATCATCCCATGTTGTATTTTGTGATCTTTCAATATGAAAAAAGGACATTTATATGTACTCGGTGAAGCTGCTTTTCTCCACAGCTAAATAACTATGAACTGCTTCTACATATTACATCTCCAATCCAAAAGAGAAACAGGATTACTCTAAATAGGCTATTCTCTTTCTGTCAGGAAAAATAAAGGCACTGGCAAGATTTCATGGTTTAAAGCAGATCGTTTTTCCTGGTAAGATTTCATAGTTTAAAGCAGATCCTTCTTTCTCACCTCTAGAAAGTCACCAATTGCAGAAAACAGCACAGTCTCTGTATCGGTCCCTGCAGAGCTTGGGTCATGGTGACACTGATGCTTTCATTGCCCTTGGACCAGGGATGGTGTTCATATGTATGACTGTCTGAAGACCAAACCAGAGGCATGTGAATAAATATAAACTGAAGTTTTTGGGCAGAAGGAAGAGGAGGAAAATGTTAATTTTCAGCCATATGATGTCCCTGATTTGTCTCATGGTTGTACTGTCATTGCTTACCAGTACAAGAAACAGCCTGCAGTTGGCTGTTTGTAAGTAAGCACTTTTCCATCTACTGCACTTATTTTATAACTTGTAAGCAAGACAAATGTAAAAACAACTGCCCATACCCCAGTCTGCACAGCTCTCACATTTGGCAGGAGAATCAGAAACACAGTTTTCCACAGTTTTTTGTTTGCCATTTTAAGCATCTGGCTTAGTGAGAAACAGTGAATGAGTAGTTGTCCTGTCATAGTTGTACTGAGGAGGAGCATGTGGTATGGGATTCACGCGAGATACTGATTTTCAAAGCAACCTCAGATCTCCTAAGGACCAAACAGACTCCAAGACCATAGCTGTACTCTGATGTGACTAGAATATGTCCACAAAAGAACCCAGGAAATACCACCAATAATGCTATGTGATTACTCGCCACAGCTTATTTAAGGTAATGTCCTGCCCTCCTGGATATGAAATGATGAATGGATACTAACAAGAGCCTCATTGTTGCTACCTAAACAAATCCTGAAAATATAGTATCTCTTTCCAGAAGTTGTAATGAGCTTCCTAAACAGGCTTTTTAAAATAAGGTATTTCAACTTGTCAGGAGGAGGAAAATTTGGGATGTGGAAGTCTACACATTGTTATTTATCTGAAGACTTCTAAGTCTTCAGACTTCAGGAAGACCTGACTTCCACAGACATCCAAGCATGGTCATGTGTCACTCTGCTCCTTCTCCTTCTTCCCATATGTTCTTTTGTTTGTTTCTCCCTTTGAGACAGTCAGTTTCAAGTTCCTCTAATCCTTTCGACCTCAAATATTCATGGACCACCTGCTGTAATTGTCTTTTACTGGCATTCAAGGATTTCCAGAGAAGACCATACCCTGCCCTTATCACAAAATAAACATCCCAGTTACTGTGTAAACATATTCAGATATTATTGCAGAGTGGCTCTAATCCATCACAATTCAATCCTGATAAGGCTGAAGCCTATGTGAACTGCACCTCAGCAACAGTGTGTTTGTAACATGGATCTGCTGTTGGCCCAGCATGGATTTATAAAATTATCTCATAATATGGTTGTCACATTAGTACCTTGCTGGCCTGAAATACAGTGAAACTCTTTTCATCTAATTGATGGACTTGAGGCTCTTGTTGGAGTTCAACACTCTGATCAAGTCCTCCTAGATGTGCCATATGTGGAGGATTTGTTTATTACTAGATTTACTTATTTGATGGCAGAAACCATACCAAAATCAGTTGTAAATGTCCATTTCTCATGCATCCAGAAACAAGTATCTTTGTGTGGGCTAAGAATGAGTGATTGACTTTTTCCCTTTTTATGAATTGCTCTGTAGATGTTGACTTAAATTTTTTTCATAGGAGCTCAGCTAAGGATGTTAGTGGCCGGGCACTGTGTTAGCTACACCCAGAACAGAATCATAGAACAGTTTGGGTAGGAAGGGACCTTAAAAATCACCTAGTTTCAGCCCCCCAGCCATGGGCGTGCACACCTCCCACTAGATCACATTGCTCAGTGCCTTGTCCAGCCTGGCCTTAAGCACCTCCAGAGAGGGGGCATCAACTACCTCTCTGGGCAACCTCTTCCAGGATCACACCACCCTCACAGTAAAAGACCTTTCTTACTTCCGGCCTGATTCTCCCCTCTTCCAATTTACATTGGTTATTCCTAATCCTTCCCAATCATATCCTAGTAAAAGTCTACCCCAGCCTTTCTGTAGCCCCCTTCAGAGAAGCTACTATGAGGTGCCCCCAAGCCTTCTCTTCTCCAGGCTGTACAACTCCAACTCCTTCAGCCTGTACTCATAAGGGAGTTCCAGCCATCTCATCATCTTCATGGCCCTCCTCTGGACCCCCTCCAATGTCCTGATAGCAGAGAAAAAACTGGTGCTGTGTACTAGGAGATGGAGTTGGTCTGGAACTCTGCTCACAGCTGCTGCTGTCTGAGGGGAACAGTGTGTCCAGGTGTTGCTGACAAGTAAATCCCAGAGGCCAGCATGCTGCTGACAGCAGGGTGCATAATGGTGCTTTGTTGCTTCATACCTCTGCAGTCTAGTGCCAAGCTCTCCTTTGTTTTCCATACCTACAAGTCATTCTGAAACACTACCTCAGGTAGCATGCTGTGACAATGAGGTGCTCTTCAACATCCAAGCAAAGAACATAAACCATAGCTTCTAGAAAGCTTTCTGAGATAAAAATGCAACTCCTAAAGCAAGCCTTGGAGAGAGAATCACAGATGCATCCAGTGATCAAACAAGAAATGACCATACTGTTCTCCATGTAGCACTTAGCACTAAGCTGCAGAGTGATTTCAGCTTTAAGATATATGTATACAAGTTTGTTTTGTTTTGTTTTCAAAGATCCCTGGTCACTTATCTCTACAAATTCAGTCTTAACCAAGCTATGAAAATGTATTACTTAATCTTAGCATATAAAAAAAGCTATCTGTGTGCCATTAAATGAAATGAGGGAAGATTAAGTTATGGCAAATAACCATGTTAAATGAGGGTCAGGTTGCTCTCTTACTCAAATCACTTTGCCAAATAATTACTAAAATAGGACAGACTCTTGTAAAAGTATAAATAGTTTGTTACTTATTTAAATAAAAGATCCTTACCAGCCTTATTTGGTATGATTCTTTGATAGTGCTTATGAGGGGTTTTTTAATTGTAGGATTTCCATTGTGATTTTTTTACTAGTAAAAGTTTTTTTTCTGGCAAAGTAGATTTTCTCTATAAAATTGGATAGGAAGCATGCTACTAAGTAAATTATGAGATGCTGGTAACAATCTATACATGTACTTTACCACTAAATAAATATTTAATTAGAAAGGCTGCTGCCCTCTGTGGGATTTGACTAGATACTTTGTTTCTGTACAGCAGCTTGTAATCAGGAAGCTCTGAATCCCTGATAATAAAGCACTTGGAAATGCAGGGAGAAGAGAGAATATTCTGGAAGAGAAAGCTTGCGGTCTTCCCACAAAATGTCATCTGTGCATGCTTGTATTTTGCAGAACAGAAAAGGTGTAATTTGATAAGGCAGTATTAGAGAATGTAAATAAGGTGGCACAAAGAGGAAATCGGAAGTAAAATGTCAAAGCAAATGGGCATGTTTTCAGTCCCCTTACAGAGGCTTCTATGCATGGCTTGCTCATTCACATTATCTCCAATTTGCAGCAGTTCTCAGAAACAAAAAAGTAATAAAAAAAACCCTAAAACCAACAAAAAAACCCCAAAACATCTAACTGCAAAGGAGTTAGTAAGTACAGATTACTCTCTCCCAATGCAGAAGTCATAAGGAAATTCAAGCACTTCTTAAGTGGGAAGTGAGGTGTCATTATAGTTTAGATACTTCTTAATGAGTTGGGAAAGAGTAAATTCATTCTATTGGGTCTCAGTAGATGTTAGTGCTGTAGATGTTAATGACCCATGTCCAGTGTAATTACATATTGGAGGGGAAAGTGGTAAATGTTAGCCAGTATGAATGGATGGGGTTCAGCAACCATCCCAGATTAATAGAAAGGGTAATGATTGTTCAGCAGAAGGTTAACCTGAATCTTGGTTGTCTTGGTTGTCTTCTCTCTGTGTGCTTCAGGATCTCATAAATGTAAGGCCCTCGCTCACCTTAGCAGAGTGAAGGGTTTACTTATGGTAGAAAACATCACTAGAAAAAGATTGAGTAGTGTTGGGCAGAAATTAAAACAAAGAATCAGCAATATTTTCAGGCAATCTGTGTATGAAAAGCAACTTGGCCTGAAATCTTGAAGGCTGAACCATCTGGCTGCAGAGATGAAAACAGTGCTCTGCTACTTTTAGAGTCCTGGTTGTGTAATCTGTTGATCTGAAGGTGAGTTATTTCTTTGACTATGGTGGAGTGGTTGTGGGAATAACTTTTACCAACACTATCAGCTTCTGCTCTCTGTTTTTGCTCTTTTTGTCCAACCTTGACCAAATCATCTATAAGAAGTAGATGCACTTTGTACTGAGGCATTCCTCACAAGTACAGAGAAGTCAGTTCCTTTCCTGATGAAAAAATGGCCTATTCCAAAGGGATTGGTACCCAGAAATGTTGAGGATGCCCCCTCCCTGGAAGTGTATGAGGCCAGGCTGGATGAAACACTGAACAACATGGTCTAGTAGGAGGTGTCCCTGCCCATGGCAGAGGGTTTGGAACTAGATGATCTTTAAGGTCCCTTCCAACCCAAACCATTATATAAGTCTATGATTTGTACACAAGACTCCATAGAGAGAGCACTGGAAAACCCACCAGAATCCAAGCTGCAAGCTACACAAGGCCGGAGCCAAGAAATAAAATGCTGTCTGCTCATTTTATTTCACAAAGGCTCCATCTTGAAGTTCTACCTGTCTGTGTATCACAAGGAGTGATAAGATATAAACTTACTTTTAGATGAAGACCACAAAGATAATTGATATGTCTATAAAAATGTGCTGTATGTTGCACTCCTAGAAAGTCTCACAGTCATCCAAGAGGAAAATGAGGCTATCTAAGAGCTAGTCTGCCATCTAACTCTAAGCATAATCTCCCATAATGTTGTTTTAAAAGTCTGGAAGTTTTCCAGATGTGTGGCCAGATGATTTGATTCCAAATGATACCTAAGCAAGTGAGGCAATAAAGAGATTAACCATAGATGAAGCAACTAAAAACATGTCAAATAATTGAAAAAGGAACAGTACAAATGGAAACAAACATCAGGAGTATAAAAACATAGCAACAGTCAGTGTTTCTGGCTACAATAAGTTTGTGTTAACTGGAAATAGAACTAAGTAATGCAAGGAGCTGGAGAATAAAAGATAAAGGCAGTTTCAGTATTTTCTGTTGAAAACCATGCCATTTATGGAGGAATACTGCAGAAAGCAGTGCACTTCAAGCAATGTGAAAAGATGGAAACAGATAATTCTGTGGAAAATTGTGTTCTACTTTTAAAACTCTTCAATGATAGAAAAATCAAAGTATTAACAGTTTGAGCACAACACAGAAAACACTGCTGATGCAAGCAGATTACACAAGATCTTCCCTATGCAGATGTCTGCAGAACCATCAATCATGATTAAATGGCAATCTTTGACCAGTGACGCTGTTTATATGAAAGGCAATACCAGGGCTAAAGCCACGGGAAATATAGGATCATAGAACAGTTTGAGTTAGAAGGGACCTCAAAGATCATCTATTTCCAACCCCTCTGCCAGAGGCAGGGACACTTCCACCTGATCAGGTTGATCAGTGCCTTATCCAGCCTGGCCTTAAACACCTCCAGGGAGGTTGCATCTACAGCCTCTCTGGGCAACCTCTTCCAGTGTCTCACCACCCTCACAGGAGAGAACTTTTCTATCCAGCCTGAATCTCCCCTCTTCCAGCTTACATCTGTTATTCCTAGTCCTGTCATCACATATCTATTAAAAAGTCTATCCCAGCTTTTCTGTAGCCCCCTTCAGGTATTGAGAAACTACTCTGAGGTCCCCCCTGAGCCTTCTCTTCTCCAGGCTGAACAGCCCCAACTCCTTCAGCTTGTCCTCATAAGGGAGTTGCTCCAGCCCTTTGATCATCAAGGCCCTCCTTTGGACCCATTCCAACAGCTCAGTGTCCTTCTTATGTTGAGGGCATATAATAGCCAAGTTAAATGTCTTTTGGATCAGATAAAGGAGACACAAGCAATTGTAGCAAACTTAAAATTTTTGAAAAATTAGGAGGAATAAAAACCTAATGCTGTTCACTTTCTTTCCTGTTGTCTGTGAGACTCTGAAATTCTGCTCATGTTTCAAGAGCTTGGGAGTTTGCCAGGACTATGGACAACATGGCTCTGCTTCTGCAGATGTTAAAGCATGACTTTGCCCTATACCTGCAAGTGTTCTGGAAAAGCTGAGGTTGCACTTATGCAAATCATGCTGGGAGCTGATGTAATGCTTCAGCTTTTCTGCTTGAAGGTTCCCCAGGGTTTCTTGCTTTCTTAAGCTACACTTGCTACAGATGGTCCCCTTGTGGGCAAAAAAATCTGGGTCTCTCTCTTACCTGTAAGCTAGCTATCACACCTCTCTGGAGGTGTTTAAGGCCAGGCTGGACAAGGCACTGAGCAATCTGATCTAGTAGGAGGTGTCCCTTTCTACGGTAGGGGGGTTGGAACTTGATGATCTTTAAGGTCCCTTCCAACCCAAACTGCTCTATGAAACCTTAGAGATTTCTATCCTATAGCACATTTGGTGGAGAAGGTCAGAAGTGGTTTTGTCTAAGGGTGAACAAATGATAGATGGTCTAACAGTGCAATTGCTAAAATCTCCTTGCAGTAGGAGACCAGACTAACAAGCCAGGCCTACTTGTAAATGCAAGGAGAAATGCGTGGGTTGTTTAATGGAAGGGTGTGTTGGGTTGAGTGAAAGAACTTGTTGGATGAGTTAAAGAACAGTTGGGACTCATTTGATTGTTACACTCAAAGCACCAGACAATAGCGTCAGAGTTTCAGCAAAGCACAGAAATTCTCAAGAGAGCATCGTCATCTGCTGACTTGAATGAAACAGTGGGAAGAATAGCATCAGCCAAATTACTTTCATCTAGATTTGCTCCAGCAATTGCTATTTGATGAGGCAAATTCCAGAATATTCACTATAAATAAACTGCCTGGACAGTGTAGGTTCCGGTTTTCTATCAGTGCTTGGCACCCAGTGCTCTGCTGGACATATGTTGCATGTCCATCAAATATTTACACCTGTTTTGGCAAAAAAATTGCAGAAATATGCCACTGCAGCATACTAAAACCTAACCTCTCCATTTGGAATTGAGACAGCAAACAGTTTTAAAAAATTATTTTGATAGAAATCACAGCTACTGGGGAAGTGCAGAGATGAGAAAGAGTGAAGGAAACGGGGAAAAAGGCAGGCTAGTGCCCTACAGTGGAGCAGAAGCTCCTTGTGCACTTGCTTTTAGGTGACACTGCCCCACAAAGCCAGCAACTGAAAGGTGAAAGCCTGTGATGTTGCTTTGTATTTCCGACTGAAAATGTAACTGTCAGGCAATGCTGCCTTGTGGTGCACTGATTGCTATGTGCTCTGACATGGACAAACCTTGAATGACTTGGGGTTTATTTAGAAAATTTGTGTTTATGACTTCTCTATCATCAAAGAGAAGATGGCTTGTGTATGGGAGTCTGCACCTAGCACAGGAAACATGGACTGAGCTGCAGATCAGTGGCCTGAGCCAGGAAATGACACAGTGCAGGGCAGAGTTTGGAGAATGGTCCCAGGTTTTTGCATCTCTGAAGTCTTCTGTTGTATCTGACACCTGTGGAGAGCTGAGGCTTCTTTGATGAATGTGCACATGTTACATACATCTCATATAGGGGTAAAGTAGCCTGGTCACTGTGAGGGGAACAGGGAAATAGAGACTTTGCCTCCCATGATAGCTGCAAGCAGGTAGAAGTGTAGCCCAAACGGGTTCCCCAATTTATGCTGGTATCTTTTTAATGAGGAACAAAATAGTCATATCCAAACTAGTGCAGGAGCTGGCTAATTCATGCTCTAAATTCTGGCCCGTGTAACTCCACATGTCTCTTATGTGGCCTGGACATAATTGATTTTATTTATTTTTTTCCAGTAAAAACATGGGCAAATATACTGTGCTTTAAAAATTAGTTTTAAATTATTGGTAAAGTTAAATAGGGAAGAAAGACTGTTCTGTGACTGCCTCAGTTCTCAATGAAGTAAAGATACTCAAAAGATTAGAAGCCCACATCCTCGTTTTTAATAACTAAATCGTTGCTGTTGTTCTTATTTGTTTGGATTTAGAAACACCAAGTGCTGAAAAACTACTAGATTTCTCTGTGTTTTTTCCTGTGAGAAAACACCCACAATTCTATCTATAGTACAACATCACTTTCCGTCAGGGGAACTGCTGTCAGGAACAAAATATCTGTATGATCAAGTATTACCCACTGCCTCCACACAGTCAAGGAGGCTCATGAAGGAATTTTGATCTAACCTGTACACGGACAGATGCAGAATACTGAGGGAGTTTGATCTCAAAGAAATGGACAGATTGAGAAAACTGAAAAAATCTATATGATTCCAGCTTCAGAAATGGAAGAAAATGTCTTGAGAAGTAAAAATCTCCCTCTGGTTTTTCTCTATCTGTGAAACAGGAGACATGCAGAATTTTATTTATCTGAATGCTGATGATTAGAAAAATAAAAGAAATTCAGTTAGTGTAAGCAAAATTTTTACACTTTAAATATAACTAAAATCTTGAAGTGCAGACAGAGTTGGACCCAAACTGGACTAAGATATAACAGAGTTTTGACATTTGTGAGAAGTGGTTTTGAATTTGTGGTTGGTTTTTTTTTGTTTGCTTCTTCTTAGGTGGAATGATAGGGCGGTTTTTGAGATGGATATTTATCAGAAATAGTTCTTCCCTATGAGTATTTTTTTGATAAATCTGGTCTTTGGGTTTTGGGTTTTTTTGCTTTCTTGAACTGAAAACTTCCTACTGAGACATTGGCCAGAGCTTCTCACTTCCAGGTTTTGGACTAGGGAGTGATCTATCCCTAGTCTTCTCAAATGCCTGTATTTGACAGAATGCATTCTCAAAGGAATGCTATAATATGAAATTAAGGAAATTTAACTGAATTTAGCACATTAAAAATACTCCTTGATTAAGAAATAAATTGTCAATGCTAAGGAAAATTAGCTTTAAGGTTTTGCCAGCTGGGAATCTTAGTATGGTACAAACAGATTTGGGTTCAAAGCCAGAAATGTAACAGCTGTGTTGCTGGGAAATTGGGAGATCTTATTCTAAATATTTTAAGCCAAAAGAAATGTTTTTTAAAAAATCTGCTATGCTTCAAAATGTTCTCATGTGAACAATCTTACTATCTTTGGGGAAATGAGGGCTGTTTAACTGTTGCTAGATTGTATCAACAAATTATGTATTCCTAATATAGGGAGAAAAAATGGAGAAAATCCTAAATTCTGAAGCATATAGTTGAAGTTAATTGGTCCCTTACAAATACAAATGTACAAAGAAAAACAGATCTTTGGAAACTTGAAGAGGATTTGATTTCTAACTTCAGCCTAACCAGTGAGCCCATTTAAGTTTTGATATTTTTTGGGGTTTTTTTAATTTATAAAACAGGAGGGTGATGGCAGGTAGAGGAGATCCTATCTCACTTTCCACCACTTCAGCTCTGAACAATATCTCTGCTACAAATATCTCAGTTATGAAGAACTGGTTTGGATTCTAGCTTGGAGAGGAAGAAACGAAAGGGTCAGTAATGTGTGCTTAAATAAGTCTGTAGTAAGGGATGCTGGTGATTACTCAAGCACTTGCTTGGATAGGAGATGGGATGAAATTCAAAGAGTAGTGAGATTCAGGAGATTTTGTCTTCTAGGAACAGCAGACGTGTGGATTCTGCCCCTAGCAGTGCAGAAACTCCTGTTGCAGAGAGGTTTGTATGAGTTAGATGCTTTTATGCTGCCTCCTGTACTCACTAAAGTTACAAGAACCTACTGTTCTTGCAAGCTGGCTTGTAAAATTTGTTCAAAATTATGCGGGTAGCCTCCCCTTTCCAGAATTCCTCAGGGTGGAATTAACACCATCTGAAGGGGTAGTATGAAACTTATTAAAACTTATTATCTCAAGTTTTCATGCAAAACCTGAACCTTATGGCTTGGAGAGGATGAATTTTCACTGAGAAACTTAGTGGTTCAGCCCAACTTCTTCAGGAGCAGGGGGTTTGCAATTACTTGAGGTATCTGAATTCAGCATGAGGAATCCTTTGTAGAGTTCTTCTTTGCTTAATGTGTTCCACTTCTACAGTGCTCCTGGGTGTTGGGAGAGAGTGGTTATCATGCTCAGGCCAGTTGGCCCATCATGGCTCCAGAGTAGAGCTGAGCAGCCTGTCTGGTAGTAACATCTGGTGATGGTTGGACTTCGAAGAAACCTTAGAGATCACAGACTAAAACAATCACAGGATCATATGATTCTATGACTAGAAACTTTTCAGGTGCATGGCACCAGAGCCTGAGAACAAGGCAAGATCTGTAGATCCAGCACTCCCAAAAGCAAGCCCAGTTCCTTTCTGTGGCTTAGAGCAGTCACCAGGACAGAAATGAAGTGGCTTTAAAAATACCTGAGGCATGCAGAAGCTGGGACAGGAGTTAGGAGAAGAGCAGGAACAGGGCAGATTGACTCTTCTGAGTCATGTTCAGTTGGAGCCCTGCTGTTGTGTGCTCTGCTGCAGTCCAGTGATCTGCAGCCAACTTGAGCACAGTGACCACTTACTCATACTGGCAGTATGGCAGGGTGACCTACTTTAAAACACTTGATTTCAGCTGAGCCCTGCTCTGCAGACCCAGCAGCAGGTTTGCTTCAATGCCTGCCTTATTTTCCTTTCCCAGACTAACTCTTTAGTGGAATAAGCACAGTACAGACTGCAAAGCCCAGTGAGCTGCTCTGCATTCCAGTTTCACAGGAAGTAAAATGTGAGTCTGCCAAGTCTGCTGGCTCAGCTGCTGCTCACATCCCCAGCTCCTCAGCTGGGAAGAGGTGGGGGTGAGGGTGTTACGTAACTGGTGCATGCGGGGCTGTGAATTTTTTTTTTTTTTAATAACAGCAAAAACCAGGAATGAATGAGTGTGATGTGGCAGGAAGCAGCTTGTATTAGAGGCAGAAAGGGAGATTGAAAGGTGATGTTAATACGTTTTCAATACAAGGTTAAAGCAGTGACTTTGAGCAGCAGCTCTGAGGTCCTTGAGGCTGGCTTTAAAAGGTATAAGTGAAGTAAACCTCAAAAATTGCATGGTCAATTTATTTGACAGCATGAGCTTAAATTACCCTAGCAGCTGCTTTAAAAACTGTTTTCTTAAAAGAGATGCAGAAGTACTGAAGCAGCTGTCTTTCTTTCTGGTAACATGATGATTTAAGCAATTGGGTTACAATAGTAATCAGAAGATAAGGCAGTTAAGGTTTGAACCAGCATGCCAAGAGCCTAAGCTCCACCAGCCTTCCCTGGAGACTCTGCCACAGCCTGGAGCTGTGCTTCAGCTCAAACTTCCTAAGTGTGTTATTCTCCAATTTTGGCCCTGCCTCCTGCATGGGTCCTTGAATCTGTGTTGTGGTCTTGTCTCCAGGCTCAAGTCCTTTTGCTCCTGAGTGGACCATTTGCATAGATTCTGGACCAAATTTATCTCTTTATCTGAAACTACTGATTTGCCAGCACCTTGCTCTGCCTGTCCTGTTCACATGTTGAGAGACTGTGTCTTGTTGGTGTGGGGACTGTCAGCACTCTAGACACTTCACATCCTCCAGTGTAGCAGCTCCCCTCCTTCTGCTGCAGTTTTATCATCCTTTCATGCACATCCTTTCTAGTGGCTGCTGAGCTGTTCACGATGCTCTGGCTGAGAGGTACCAGGCAGCTGGCATGTGGCAACATGAACCAGCTGGGCTGTGGTGTGTGCTGAACTCTCCTGTGCTTTGCCAGAGTGCTACAGAAGAAATAACCTTCATCCCGAGCAGGATTGTCCCATTCTTCCATCTCAAGCAGCAACAAAAGTTCTCAGGCTCTATATGAGTAAGCTGATGTTCCCTGCCTGTGGCAGGGGAGTTGGTACTAGATGATTTTTAAGGTCTCTTTCCAGCTCAAACCATTATATGATCCTATGTTTCCTGACCTCTCTTTCCAGGTCACATGTACTGAGGGCATTGTTTGGCTCTTGAGATGTGCTCAGACTTGCGTTGAACAAATTTCCTGTTGTTGTAGGTATCTGCACAGGGGTGGATCTCAGTTTCTGCAGTGTTCTTCCTGAGATGTGTTGCCAGGCTTTGGGGCTCTCACTGCAAGTCTGAGTCTTGCCGATATTTGTTGAGAAATAATTTATAGCCAGCAGTGATATTTGGGGCCCTTCAGCACTGAGCTTTAGTGCCGATACCTTAAACTTGGGTAAACAGAACTATCAAGCAAGATGCCTCATCTCTAGTTTTCCTCCCTCCAAAAAAGGGTAAGCAACACAAGAGGAAACTTCCCTTCACAAGGACTAACAGATGCAAATTGGAAGAGGGTAGATGTAGATTGGATATAAGACAGACATTGTTTACGGTGAGGGTGGTGAGGCACTCGAACAGATTGCCCAGAGAGGTTAAGGCCAGGTTGGACGGGGCACTGAGCACCCTGGTGTAGTGGGAGACGTCCCTGCCCATGGCAGGGGGGTTGGAACTAGATGATCTTGGAGGTTCCTTCCAACCCAAACCATTCTATGATTCTATAGTAGGTGTGAAAGTTGGAGGGTGCTTCATGTCTGCTGCGTAGGATCAGGCCAGCTGTGAGCTCTGCTGCTAGAAATCAAAGAGATGCTGTCTGCCTACTTGATTCTGGCATGAACAACACACACACACAACAACAAAAAAACCCCTGGTGAGCCAGAAGGAGGGATTAGGATCCTGCTTCCACTCTGGGTGCAGGTAGAGGGTGATGTGGGTGCTAAGGAGCAGGCTGCCCTAAACATAGTATCAGAGAATGGTTTGGGTTGGAAGGGACCTTGAGGATCACAGAGTTCCAACCCCACTGCCATGCGCGTTGATTCCTATTTGTAAATCACATCA
>VZTY01022173.1:115457-137589 GCA_013400935.1 Turnix velox | reverse complement strand
CTTCTCCAAGGTGAACAGCCCCAACTCTTTCAGCTTCTCCTCATCAGGGAGGTGCTCCAGCCCTTTGATCATCTTCATGGCCCTCCTCTGGAGCCACTCTGCCCCAGAAGGCAAGACCTCTCAGGCACAGTCCATCTGAGCATTGGTCACTCCATGCTAACCTGCCAAGGCCATGTTCATGAGTCACAGATTCACAGGGCTGTCTCTGCTTAAACCAGGACCCGCAGCTGCAGCAGCACTGACTGGGCTTTGTCTGGTTGGCGATGAACAAATACAACCTGAAAGCAAAACTGTGTTTTGAAGGAATAAATAGTAAGATCTCCCTGAATGTCAGCAAATCCAGAACTCATGTGTGAGGTGGCTGCTTCAAAAGATTAACTAGAAAAAGAAGGAAGGGAATGGCCTGACTGTTCTATAGCATTAGAATCAAAATAGAAGAATGGTGGAGGGTCAGAGGTCTGCAATTAAGTTACCAAGATACTATTGCTCTTGATTCTCTTCACTACACTAATAACTAAATGAAAATCCATATTTTGTTTGTACAAACCAAGAAATAAACAGTTCCTGTGTACTTTAGAGAAGAATGAATCTCTCATTGCTTTGGCTCCCAGTGGTTCCTTAGTTTACGAGGAATTGGTCATTAGCAGAATAGCACAGTCTTTAAGAGTGAAATTATTTTGATTTTGTTTCAAAATTTCATACTTTTACATCATCAACACTTTAGGTAAGACACTTGATTAACTTTGTTCCTTTGAGGGACTGACAATCTGAAAGGTTAACAGTCTGAAAGAATTATTAACCCATTGCTGGAGAATTCTGGAGTACCAAGTACTGTTCTATCTGAGAGACCACTTTAAAACTCAGGCTCTCTTGGGATGAGGAGTAGTAATACCTTACAAATTTCTAGCACTGTTTATTATTCTGAAAGCTGATGGAAAAAACATATTTGGAAAAGTTATTATACAGTTTTTGTGCTACTAGAATTCCATGTATTTGGTAAAGAACTTAAATCCTTTCTGCTACAGATCTCCCGTCCCTTTCCTCATGCTCTGCTGTTAACTCTCTGGACAAAAGTGGTAGAATTAGTGTGAAATTCTGAGTGGCCCTTTGGGCTTAACTGGGCTGGGCATAATTTTTAGACCTGATTTTAAAATCTATTGTCATGTATTTAATAGAATTTTATAAACAGATGAATTATTATGATGATGTGAGGGCTGGAGCCACCTCTGCTATGAGGACAGCTGAGAAAGCTGGGGCTGTTGACACTGGAGAAGAGAAGGTTGCACCTGGGGAGACCTCACAGTGGCCTCTCAGTGCCTGAAGGGGCTCCAGGAAAGCTGGAGAGGGGCTGTTTGCCAGGGCATGGAGCCACAGGACGAGAGGCAGTGGTTTGAAACTAGAGCAGGGCAGGGTTATGTTCGACATTAGGAAGAAGTTCTTCCCCATGAGGGTGGTGAGACACTGGCACAAGTTGCCCAGAGAGGTGGTGGAGTCCCTGTCAAGCCTGGAGACATTGAAGGCCGGATTTGCTGAGGCTTTGAGCAACTTTATCTAGTTCAGGATGTCCCTGTCACTGCAAGGGGTTGGACTAGATGGCCTTGGAAGGTATCTTCCAACCCTATGAGTCTATGATTATTAATTTTTGTAAGTGGAGATTTTTTTGAAGCTATCTATGAAACCATTCCCCAGCACACTCAAGTACTCCAAACTGCATTTGTTTTTGTCTGGGGCACACTCTTGTCCATATTGCCTGCACTTACGGAGGTGCATTCCTCACTGTGATGGATGATTTTACTTAGTACAGTTTTTGGACAACCAGTCAGGTTCAGCAAACCTGACCAGATAGGAAAGGAAGAATCTACACACATGACCTCATAACTCCCATGTGAAGGGAGTTAATTGATTTAACCTTTTAAGAGACAGCTTTATGCTTTCTCCTGTAATCCCATAGATGCCTTTTAAATGGATCACTTCACTTGCTGTCCCACTGTGTGCTTCAGGAACTATTTATTTGTTTAACTAAGTGAGGCAACATTTGAGTGTTTTGTGACTCTTACCTCTTCTTCCTGAGTGACATGTGCCTCTGCAGCTTTTTTTTTTTTAAAGAAACAATAAGAAGAGGTTTTAAATTTGATTAACAAGTCAGTTGCTGTGTGCCTGCAGCACTAGCAGAGGATCTCTGTGCCAGTTTGTCCTCGCAGTCAATAACCTGCTGCAGGAATATCTTCATTTATTCACAGACTGCTTATGTATTGCTGGCACATAGATTGCAAGACCTGCTGGGTAAGGAAAAAAAACTATTTCATAACCACCCTTGTCTCCTCTATGTATTGCTTGCCAGCTGCAATTCATAGCTTGGGTTTAATAGACAATGCATGAGTGTTTTCTCTATATATGTCCTAATTCTGGCAAAAGCTGCATTACTAAGGCCTCATGATAAGCTGTATTTCTGCATAAAGTCCTCATGTGCGTGTGTGTATGGAACAGGCTGTTGGGGGCTTATCTTTAAAGCTTCATTGCAAGCCAGAATATTTTGAATTTGGCATACTGCTTTCGGAGTGGGTGCAGTTCATTTAGTGAAACTTGGGTCTGTCTCCTGCTCTCTTTTTATAGTCCAGGTTCACTAGAGTAGAGGGAAGTACCTAACTGCAGATCTGTCTTGCCCAAGTACTTGGCAACTAGAGCTTCCCCCCCACAACAGAGTTTGTCTCTAAAGCAGATAACATCCATTTGGATTAAACCTGGTACTTTAGGCTAGTAAAGGGCATAGAGTTTTGAAAACCAGTTCAGGCGTAAATTAGTATTTATAACTCACTTATTCATGGATTCAGTTCTTTGCATGTCATTAGTTCACAATATTGTCTTGTAGAAATCTTAATTTTATATTTTTCAGTCCCTCTTGCACTTCTATCCTTGCCTGCTACTGGTTTAATGTGATGTTTCCAGATAATTGAGTGAATAATTAGGTTATGAAAGCATTTTGTATCTACTTGGCATGCAGATGTATATATCTCTTTAATTTTCAAGATGTTTGTGTGCTTTACTTGAAAGAACTGCATTGCTGGAGCGTGAGAAGTACTTTTATGGCTTTGTGTACCTTACAGAAATCTGGCATCTGAGTGTTTGTAGTATGCGTATACCCAGGAGCATGTACCAGAAAATCAGAGGTACCAGCAGAATTAAGGGCCTACAGTGGCCACTAGTCAGCCCTGTAAAACTGCAGTCCTGCAGAGTCAGCACAGACCCCCTCCACAAAAATCTAAACATCTGTTTAACTTTAGGCATGTGCTTAAGCTTCTTTGACATGTGTTGCTAAGTAAAGGGAGTGGGTTTGTTTGTAACGGCTGCTCTGAGTGCTTTACTTAACAAGGTTGTGCCAAGGAAGCACTTTTTGAGCTGGATGGAGTTTGTACCCTAGCTGCAGCCTGCTTTCAGATAGCAGATGAGATGTAGGCGTGCTGTCCCTCCCTCAACAGATGTGCAGAAGTGGGGGGACTTCCAGAACTCTGACCCTTCTCCTTCTGTCCTCCCTCAACAGGAGGTGCATCTCTCAGAAGATAACACAAACAAGAAAGCTGTATTTTAGTGAACATACTGGAGGATATTTACTTTCATTCTAGTAACAATTTGAGACTAGTGCCTAGCTTTACAAGTACAGCTTGTTGCATGTTTTGCCAAGTGGATGAAAAACTCTACGAGTAGGACCCAACTGAAAGTTTCAAGATTTCATGGATGCTGGTTAGATTGTGGAGTTGGTGTTGTTCATCCTGGAGAAAAGAAGGCTCAGGGGGGACCTCAGAGTATTGTCTCTGTGAAGATGGCTACAGAAAGGCTGGAGTAGGGCTTTTTAATAGGATATGTGATGGCAGGACTAGGAATAATGGATGTAAGTTGGAAGAGGAGAGACTTCGGCTGGAGAGAAGAAAGAAGTTCTTTGCTGTGAGGGTGGTGAAACGCTGGAACAAGTTGTCCAGGATGCCTCTGGAGGTGTTTAAGGCCAGTCTGGATGAGGCACTGAGCAACCTAGTGGAGGTGTCCCTGCCATAGGCAGGGGGGTTGGAACTAGATGATCTTGAAGGTCCCTTCCATCCCGAACCATTCTATGATTCTATAACTTTGGGTGCCTCAGCATGGAAGGGAGCTGCAGTATGCTCATGGAAGTCTTTAATCTGAACAATCATGGGTTGAGCTGGAGGGAGCACTTCTTCCTCAGCATACAAACACACTACAGATGCTTACTGTTGGCTTTTCACTTTGAGGCAGCGGGGTGTACTCAGCAATATTTCAGTGAGTAGACTGACTAGGGTTCATGCTGTTATATGAGGGACTCTGGCTGTGAAAGCTTGCATCCTTCTAGTTCCTTCCTACTCCTCCAAGATATGGAAATAAATGTCTCTTCCTTTTGGATGCAATTCCATGGCCAATTTCATCTTGCTGCTGCTCCTTCTGTATGTTTTCATCTCATCTCTTTTCTTCTGGTTTTTGCTTGTCCAGATTCTTTCTTTGCTCACTTTAATTATGAGCTGCAACAGTGTACATATACTCTAACATCGTGGTATAATCAGGTTCTGCGTAAAAATCTTGGCCTGACAATGATGAGATAACAAAAAAGCTTTTAGCAAGAAAGCAGTAGTCTGATGTCTTTTAATCAAGCTCTGTTCTCCCAGTCAGTGGCAACTGTTGCTTTTTTATCCACCCAAATGTAGGAGCCCAGCTTGGAGGCCTCCTCAGACTCCTTGGTCATCAGCAAGTTTTGTAAGAGTTGTAAAAGATCCCCCTTGTACTTGTGTCTTGTATGCTTAATTACATCTTATAGATTTGATAAACTCATTTCTGGGAAGGAGAATGTAGAAGTCAAAGGAGGGAGAGAGGGAAAAGACCTTCTGCTTTTTGCAAGCGTAATGACATATTTCTGAACCATGGGAAATACTGATTAAGGACATATTATATGCTTCTGTTAGCACTGTGGAGTGGGTGAAGAAAAAAGTCAACCTAGTGTAAAACCATAGACCAACATGAAGATCTCTCCCCACTGGAGTGTGGGGGGATGTTAACAACTCATTACAGTTAGTTGGATGGGAGTTGGAATTTATTGTGGTATCTGGTAGCATCCATCTTTCAGTTCATATGTTTTGATAAGGAAAAAATCCATGCTGCTGTATCCAGCTCCATTCCTCCCGATAAGTAAGCTGCATATCTTTAAAAGCCATTTTTATCCCCTGTTTGTCAGTTTTATAAACTGGAAAAGATTAGTGAGAAGAGAAAGGGGGGGTTGCTGCTCACATTTTACACAGGGCCAGAACGCATGGGGGAGGTGGCAGCACTCTCCAGCTGAGATAGAGGCTGGAGAGGGTGGGGGCCATCCCACCAGGGCACTTTCCTGCAGTTGCCTCCACAGCTGCAGCTCCTACTCCAAAATCCTGTGAGGCCCTAGATGTGATGAAACAACTCTGCACAGCACTATGGATGATCTACAGGTCTGGGTAACTGTTGGAGCTGGGTATTCAGACAAGTTAGAACTGTTAAAGAAAGGTTTCTTCTCCTGGGCCACAAATTCTTCTGGGAAGAGCTGCTCTCCTGGTAATCACTACCCTGATATCCTGCGTGTTTTGTTTAGTTGGGAGAGCATCAGACTCCTAACCCAAAGGTCAAAGGCTCAAGACCCTGTATGAGGCTTGTCAGAGTTGGGTTGATGGCTGGACTTGATGATCTGAAAGGGCCCTTCCAACCTAGGTGATTATGATTGTATTAATAGCATCTTGTAGGTGATGCAACTGCTTCTCTTCATCTGCAGCTCCCTTGCCCAGACACAGAGACTTTAAGCTGTGCCAACTGCCATGATTTTCAAACCATGAGCTGTCCCTGCCCTGAACACTGAAACTAGCTGAGGCAGCTTAGCAATACAGCCCTTCCTTGGCTTTCTTTGGATGCCTGCCATCCAGGCACACAAAGCTTAGAGAACAAGCACAGCTGGTTGACCCAAGCCTCAGCACCTAACCATGCATAGATGCGTGCATAGATGAGGCCATGGAGCCATCTCAGGGCACAGCTGGTAAGGTCATTTCTTCTTAGAGAGATCATAGAATCATAGGATTGGAAGGGGACTTCCAGGGCCATCTAGCCCAACCTCCTGCAGTGACAGGAAGACCATACACTAGATCAGGTTGCTCAGAGATGAGCACCTCTCACACTGCAGGTGTGTTTCATGTGCTACCTAAATTTTTTTCTTTTGACCTCTTATTTAATGAAGTCCTAGATATTACAGAGGCCTTTCTCACACTTCCTGGTAAAAAGATCAGAAGTAATTGTATTCCAAACCCATTTTGTTACTTTGGAATGAAAGGGCCCGACCTTCTCAGCAACATGCACAAGGCTGAGTTGCAGCACTGAGTTTCTTCCCAGGATATTTAGAGTCTTCTTTGAACATTGCAAATTAACTTTTCACTCAGGCTGACTCTGGCAATCCATACGGGGGTGAGTGACGTTAATATTTAGAAGGTTGCAAGGTAAACTTAATTTTTGGGTTTGCATGCCAAAGCTTAGCATGTACTGAGGCAATTACAGCTGACATACAAACATCGTAGCTATGACTTAAATGTGTGATATGTCTCAAAAGTTCCTGTCCCTGATATACAAACACTACAGAGTTAAAAGCAGTGAGTTGTAAGCATGATGGGGCAGCTATTTCTTTTGAATATTAATCATAGAATAATTGAATATTAATCATAGAATAGTGAGAGAACAAAACCATGCCACTTCAGAAAGGGTGATTATGGTGGGTCAGCACTTGAAAAATAATTGGTTTGTTAATTTTAATTTTTTACCTCAAATTTTACTGGAAGGAGGTAGGCAGAGTGAATCATGTGTCCAGATTGTCTCCAGGGATCATTTAGAAATCCTAAAGGTGATCTGAGGGCAGGAGCTGTGTGATACAGCAGCTGAAGTGGTAAATTATCCAATAAAAATATCCTACCAAATTCACCAGTATCCAAAATGGCTGGTAACAATGGGTTTGATCAATCACCTTTACGTGCTTTGTGAAATTTGTATGTGGTGAATCTTTATGGGAGTGATTCAAGGAAAAACTCTGATTTAAGTCTCATTTTATAAGCTCAGAAAAAAGGCAGGGAATTCTCTTCTACAGCACTGTTGTTCCAAAATAATTTACCAGGGATCCTGCAGTGCTCTTTTTGCTGACTTTTACAAAATTTACCTTATCTAAGTTAAAACAAGTAATTGACTTTTAGCAAGCAAAAAACCATTACAATCCGGAGGTAACTCAAACTCTCTTTCCTTTCCCGCAATAGGCTGCCTGTAAGTGAATATTCCAGAATAGTGCGATTGTTACAAAGGCCACTGGGGTAAATCGCTAATAATTCAAACTACATACTGCCTTTTTTCATGAAGCAACTGTAATGAATGTAACTCAAGTTACAGAGCTAGTTGCAACCAGGACCACAATGGAAAACATATGCCAGATTGTTCATGTGAAGGATCCCAGTAGGCAGTGACTGCAGGCAAGCTGCATGCAGGACAGCTCTGTGCTGTGGCAAGTGGCCAGGGTCCATTAAACCAAAGACCACTAAAGGAACAAAAAGATCCATGGTGTGAGTTTTGTACCGGCTGTGGTCACATCTGGGGGATGTAGAAGGAGCCCCAAAAGTAGCCCCCACAAGGCAGCTCGGGGGGGTGGACTGAGATGCAGAATGTCTTGGGGGAGTTCTGAATGAAACTTTGATGCAAATTGTAGAGCTGAATGTGAATCTGGTGAAGGAAAAGATGTTGATTTGCTTATAGAAGCAAGAAAAAGGCTGGCTGTAGAATTTTGTGTTCTCTGAGTTGAGTGTTACTGTCAGACTTCAGCACTTCCTCCAGTCTAAGACAGACAGGTGAGTAGACACGCAGTAGAAATTTCAGCAGAAATTAGACTTCCTTTTTCATGTGAGATGGATATTCTCAGATCAAATAAGACAAGGCTACAGAGAAGAAAAATGAGACTCTATAGAGAACTCTAGAATTTCTTACCTACACTGACAAGTCCAAGTGAGAAGTTCTGATAAGGAAACAGAGATCTTTCATAGAGCCATGAAAGGTTAGAGTTGTAAGAGACCTAGAAGACCATGTATTTACAACCCTCTGCCATGGCCAGGAACACCTCCCACTAGTCCAGACTGCTCAAAGCCCCATCAAGCCTGAGCTTGAACACCTCCAGGGATGGGGCAGCCACAGCTTCTCTGGGTAACCTGTTACACCCACATAAAAGAAATGCTTTGAATGGATCTTAGGTAAAACACCTCTTAACACTAATACTTTCTGATTAAGACTTAGAGTAAAAATCTGACTCTTCAGAAAGTCATGGAAGAACCTTATGGAAGAAAGCATAAGATGTAACAAACCCACCCTCTTCCTTGCCATATCCCCACAGGAAGATTTCAACTTTTCCAGAAATGGAATAAACAATACTCTGGGGATGCTCAGTAATGCTTATGGGGGTTGGGGTTTTTTAACACGATGCAATTAAAGAGTATGTTCTTGCAGAGTCAAAGGGCTTGAAAGTAAAAAGGAGCTGAGTCAGAGGTAGAACTGAGTATGCAACAGGCACGTTTGAAAGCCCTTGCTGATGTGGGTTATGCTGTAGCTTCCTCATGCAAAATAGCCCATTTACTCGACTCTCACTTCAGGCTTTTTTGGTTACCAGAGTAACAAAACTCTATACACTGCTCTTCCTGAGCGTATGATCAAAGGGACTATCTGATTTCCACCCACTGTGTACAGGCTGCCAATTGAAATATTTACTACCCCTTGAACTGGCCAGCCAGGAAGGCAGCAGCAAAAAGGAGCGTGGACCACATATGTGCTGCCACTGACCTGTGGCTGCACTAGTAGGAAAATTCACTGTGCTTTAAAAAAAACAAACATGCAAAAAAAGCCTCTAAAGAGACATACACAACCGTGCTGCAGTGAGGACATGGCTTGAGTAGTGTCTCCTTGCTCTATGCCCAGGACTTGAGATACTGTTTAGTTTTAGAATAGGAATTTAGTTTGTTTTCAAATCTGTTGGTGTATTTATTGCCTTCAGTAGCTGGTCATTTTCTCCCACTTTGAAATGTGATAAATTGAAGAAATGTGAGAAAACCACTGTGTTTGGTTATATTTAACTTTTATTGTCCTGTGTGCACTGCCTTCAGGAAGAAGGAAAATTTCATGTGTGCCCTGCTAAGTGCAAACACCTTCTTTTACATACATCACCTAGTTCAGAAGAGGAACATACTTTTCCATCACCAACAAATAATTAAGGCAAATTCTAAAGATTTTATTTTTTTTTCTTCTAGGCAACTAGAATGTAATGGTCAGATAGATGCCAGGAAAATAAACTGTCTTTGTAAAAACAATCTTTGTTTTTTGCTTGGCAGTCATATCCAAAATAAGATGTATCACTGCAGCCAAAAAAGATTACAAAGGCCCCCGTGAATTTGATGGGTTTCGTTCCTGCAAAAAGCACAGAACATTGAGCACTAGATCTCCCAGAGGCACCCTGGAATGAAAATCTCCTACATATTCTATCTTAAAGCCCAACACAGTTCCTGGCCAGAGGAACTTGGCTGGTTATTAGGCATTTATAGAAACACTTTAGGATCTCATCACACCTGGTGACCTCAAGAGGCCACTCAAGGATTTTGGGGAGGCTTTTGCACCTGCACAGGAAGTCTTGGCTGTATATTCATTCCACATTGCTTTTACTTTCTGGAGAGCAGAGAATATGTGAACTCTGGAAATGGCACATGCATAAACAAAAGAAGATGCAGAATATGGACAAACAGATATTGATGTCCCATTTATTTTCTCATTCTCAGAGTATTTTGTTTTAAATAATTGAATCCAGTATAAAAAATTATAGGACAACAAACGCAATAGAGATTAGTTTCAGTTATCCCGTATTATCTGTATTATCCAGAAAAACCTTGTTGCTGTTTTGCAGCACTCTCAGTAAGATACCCTCCTGTTTCCTAATTGCCATTTACAGCTAGGAAAAACACTATAAACTTTACGCGTGCCAGTTTCCTTCCTGAGCCTGGCTCAGTGCTGAGAATAAACCATCCTTCATTGGGCAAGATACACACATACATTTAGATTTGCTCCAGCATTTTCTTCTTGGGATTGTAGGTATCGATTTATCTTTGTCTTTCCAAGTCCACGCTGCTTTTTGCTGCTCTTTTGGTTTCTTTCCAATTTATTAATATCCCTGTCATAGCACAGTGTCCAGAATTTTAGTGATCCAGCCGCAGCCCCACAAGCTCTGAACATGTGTTGCAGTAAAGCTGTTGCTTGTGTGGAGTTTCTCCAAACCAGAGCTCTCTTATGGTAGAAGATTCACATTTAGTTTATAAACATCTCAAATGATGTAATTGAACTTTGAAGGAATCCTGGTACACGGCTTTAAGATGTTCTTTGAGCACAGGAGAGGGAATTAGAAAACTTGGTGGCAACCACTGCTCATCTCAAGTGTTTTCTTGCCTAAATTTTCTCTCTTTTTTTCCATTGAGATCTCATTGCATTTAACATTTTACTTCTGGCTTTCATTCTTCATAGAGTAATACAAAAATGCTCTGTAAGCACATGCTTATTCAAACACATTTTCCTTTTCATACTATCCTTTCCCAAAAGAGATCTCTCCAGGTTTGAAATAAATAGCACTCCAGAAGGACAGCCAATGTCTTCTTCTAGCTTATTACAGAATGTATAAAGCTTAGAATTGTTCCTTATGGAATTTTATTTACCCTTAATATTTTGCTAAAAACACTTCCAGCAGCCATCTTCCCTTTTTGGCTATTAACCTTAGGCAGTGGTTAATTGCCAGATGCCTGCTGCAAGGAGCTGCTTATGCTGCGGCTGGCAGGAAGGTTTACAAAGCTGAAGTTGTTTAGAAAGTTCACAACAGATAGCTGACATACTTTTGCTTGTTGTCAGCTAGTGCTCTCATAAGGCCATAGACAGCAAGAGCAAATGTAGGAGGAAACAATACATCTGCAGACACTGGCAGACAGCATTGCTTGCCAAATTTGGCCACAGTTCCTTTAGATAAATAATTTCTCGGTGACGTGCTGTGTTGAAATTATATAAACAGCAAAAATTACTAAGACCTGGGCCCCAGGGTCTTGTGGATTTCAAGATTTTCTGCAATCAATATTCTGACATCTGCAAATATTTTTCTCTAGCAGCTGATGCCAGGAATAGAGCAATATTAGCACCACGTTCTATGCATTAAGGATTTTGTATATATTGAAATAATGCTTTTTCACTCCCAGACCCCCCTCAGGACCTTTGCTCTATTGTAACTACCAATAGAAGATGGCTTATACAAAAGTTATCAAAGCAGCAGTTTCTTCTCAGAATGGCTTGGTAACCTCTTACAGCAATAACTCCCTTTGTATTTCAAGAAACGTACATGGAAAAATAGGGTATTAAGATTCACTCTCCAGAATTATCAAGGGGTTTAGAGTAACTTCTGCTGAACAGAATGTAACTTACTTTGCACATTTGAGGCATGGGGTTAGAGGTTATTAAGGCTGGTTTTCCTACTTAGGACCAGACAATAGCTGGCTTCTAACTCCACAGTAAGACTTCCTTAATAATTAAGATACTTGCACTATGACACCAGAGCTAACTAAAAAGTGTTTTCTGACACTGAAGAATTCACGCAGGAAACAAATGTACATAACATTTCCTGAACACAAACATCCCACAGGAAAACTTTACCTGGCTAATTTTATAGAAACATCTCCAGACAATCTTCAGAAGTTACAAAAACAAATACTTTATTTAACAGATATCCCTTAATTAAAAAAAAAAAAAAAATCAGTTTCCATAACAGAAATCAATCCCATGGGTGTCACATGAAGCATTCTGGAGGCAGCAGCTGTTGAACAGTGAGTTACCAATGGCACTGAGAAAATATGGATGATGCAAACTGAATAATTGCACTTCTTGCTTGACTAGAAAAGGCCAGGCAGGAACAAAAATGTACTTTATAAACAGCTTTCTTTTAACGATTTAACCTCCAGCACTTGGCCTCTACACTGGCAACACTCCCCAAGTAACCCTGTCTGAACAAAATTAACGGACTCTGGTCCATTTTCGGTCCCCCAGGTATTAACTGGGAATGAAGCAGAGACAGACAAGTACAGAAAAAAAAAAGTCTCTCAAGCACTTTCTTACTTCAGTCATACCTTAAGGCAAACCTGAAAATTTTAAGAAAAAATCTTGAGAATTAAGCACAGAGCTTGTGAAACTTTTTTTTGGAAGTTTTTTTGCTCAGAGTTAACTTCCTCAGAGAGCAGGTACAGACAGCAATAACCCCTCACGTTTGTCTTAGGATAAGACCCCGTTTGTGATGTTTATATGGCTTTTCCATCTGCAAGTCTCTCTTGAAGTAAACTTATATTGCAGTCCTACTGTACAAGACAAAGTTTCAGCAGTTCTGGCCACAGTGCGATGGTGTTTCAATGAGCATAAGTGTTGTGGGCACCAAGGTAAAACACCTCTGTGTTTCTTCTCCATGGAAAACATATTGAAAGCAATCACATGTCTTTAAAAAAAGGATGCAACAAAGCCTCTCTTGCAGTTATTCTCGTTGCAGGATTTAAGTCTAGTAGCCTATCAAGCAGGTCATATGCTTCATCAGGAACCCGATCCCATCCTTTCAGGTGTGTTGCCTTTGCTTCCAAAGCACTGTTGTGTTCCTGAAAGCTCTCAACCTGTTCAATTCGTTTTTCCAGTGTCTCAGTGGCACAAAGTTTGTCTGCTGCAACTGGCAAAGCTGAGTCATTCACAGATTTGCTGGGCACATCACCCTGGGAGTCCTTGCTGCTGCTGTCTGTTCCTCTCAGCCTTTCACAGAGGGTTCTTAAGTTTTGTGCTGGGACAACTTGGGTGCAGAGAACTGATTTACCTAGGAAAAAGAAATTCAGACTATGTGACATTTTAGTTTTAAATTTTATATATATATAAACATGCATATATATATATATGTACACATATGTAACTGTAACTACTAAGTTTTTTCCAAAGCAAATTCATGTCTTGAAGTGTAACCAGCATTAAAAAGAAAAGCCAACCTACCAAGAACCCAAATTCAGCCCTCCCACTCCTATAAATCAGCTTTTAATCAACAGTAGCCCCAGCAAGTCAGAAGGGTAAGAATCTCAGCTCTGCTCAAGACAGAGCTGGTTGGGTTGGATTATGAATTTCTGTAGAGAAGTGTTGTCACCCACCTGACATCTTTTTGCATTCCACTGTCACTTTAACAGTACTGAGGAAAATTAGATACCCTGATTTTTACACCTCTGTCTGGAAAATGAAAATCAGTGCTGTCAGTTACACTTCCTCATAGCAAGTGCTGCAGCATTTGGCTTGTAAACAATTAAGAGAAGGGTTCTTTTAGTTTTTTGTGGCATGTTCTGTGTTGGTGGTGAGTTTCTTTCTTTTTTAAACAGCCCATCTGTTCGTTTTTGCTTTTGGGTTTATTTTACTCGCCCTTCTTGGGGAAGCAAGGTTTACATCATCTAAATATTAAGTCATATTGACATAAGCCTCCAGGGCAAATTTTGCAGGAATAGAAACACTCCCTCAAGAATTCTAACCAAATGCCAGTAGAAAACATTTAGTTGACATATTTCACCTCGAATGGCCCCAAGTTAGTGAAAGGCAGTAGGCAGGTTGGGAAACATACAGCATGAAGTACCCTATATGCAAATAATAAGATATAAAAATACTACATTTTCTTAAAACTATGTAGATATAGATTAGCATTTGTAGTGTTTTACATGCAAAAGTTGCATCTAAAACTACTCCCAAAACCAAAAATATATGCATAAAGGGAAAAAAAAAAAATCCTAGATTGTAAGTCACATCATCAGACAGCAGCCCAAGCACACGTTTTCCCCTTTACCCCATACTTAAAGTTTGCATACCAAAAGTTTTAGCAGCCCGAATGGTTTCTCTGGATCCACGAACTGTCATGATTTGTGCCAAAGCAGTTAAATCATCACTGGCTTTGTAAAATGGATACCGTCCACTGAGCAGGGAAAGGAATATGACTCCCGCAGACCACATGTCAATTGCTGCAATGGAAAGCAATCCTACCAATCACAACCAAATCACAACTTCCTTTAAAAAAAATAACTAGAAACTTTCAGGTTCTATCAGAAAAAGTTACGTTCCAGATTACTTAATGACTTCAGTCACACAGATAATACTTCAGCATACAGTGAGAATTTCTGCTATTAGATTGAAGAATAATATTCTGCTTTGATGCAAAGTGTGCATTCTGAGCTTTTCCACAGAATTTTTCACATGAGCAATACCATTAACTTGCTAAACTTAAATGTACTGAAGCAATGTTTGAGGTTGCTTTAAGGAGAGATGAGAGTGAAAAACTGGTGAGTGTTGATAATTACATAGCTTTGCTTCATATGAAGAAAACATTACATAAAGATAAGTGATAAAAATAATTTATGTATTAATGCAAATCTGATAGTTTTCTGGGTCTGAGGGTCTGAGTTAGGCAGTAATAAAAAATTCATCTTACTATGAACTTTGTTCCTCTCCAGTATAAAATTACTTGACAAGACAACCAGTTTAAAAACTGTAACACTTAGAAGTTATTCATCACTTTCACTGTACTATGAAGAAGACAGTACTCTTGGGCTGGCCAACAAAGCATGATTGAAACTGTAAATCTAAATGTTACGAGAACACCTGTCTGCCGTCATTTTTTGGCTTACTAAGGTGCACGTTTTGAGAGACAGTAAGGCAAGGGAAAGAGAGTTTGAAGGATTCTCAAACTCCAAAGAGAAAAACTGACAGTTGTGAAATGAAGCAATACTTACTCTCCTTCTCTTCAAAAAAGTAATTGGTGAAATAGGCAATAATTAATTTGAACATTTTAGTTAGAAACATTATTAGCACAAGAATTTGGGGGGGAAAAAATGAAGTATTAAGTTGACTTCACTTTCAAAACCAGATTTAATGTATTTTATTAAAAAAATCAAAAATCTAAGTTAATAATTCAGCACAATTTACAGTGAAAAAAATTAGCATCCTCTTCTAAGTTCCAGAAAAACAATTTTAGTATTTGCTGCATCACTGTTGAAAAGATTATACTCTGTTTGAGGTGTTGTGCACCTCCCTGAGTTGAGAGAGCTTGAGTCTTCAAGGTCAAGATCTTTAAAGATGTTTAGTAACTTAACTCTTGTTGAAATTAGTAGACATTATATATCTGAACAGATCCTGGACCTACAATTCTGGTAGAGCTGGGATCATCAGTAGAATCATAAAATGTGTTTGGTTTAAAGGCCATCTAGTCTAGTCCCCCCCTGTATGAGGGACATCTTAACTATATGCAGGGTCTTCTTAACTGGATAAAATTGCTCAGAGCCTCTCTTTGATTTCTCTCTTTGCCCTTGAGAACAGAGGGATAAAAAGAAGCATAACTAGACCAGCACAACATTAACTTGTGAGTTTAGATAGCACCCTCTGCACAGTGAACCTGGTTCAGATGGTTTAAGGTGGCTTTGGCTGGATGCAGCTGGATTTGCTCTTGGTACGGACCAGAACTAGTCATGAGAGTGGCAGGAATACAAGTAAATGACTACAGCAGTCCCAGATGGAAGCCAACAAGATTTGTTAGTTCAAATCCAACAGAATATCACAAATATTAGTATTAGTCTGCCCAGTTCTAATTAAGGTCTTTGCTGACATACTGCAAGAGCTCGGCATCACTGACTCAGTACTTTTAGGGCTGTCTCTGCCACACCCAGGGCTTTCCAGATGTACCCGTATTTTCTGTAATCCTTCTCTCCATTTACCCTGGAGAACAGAAAACTGCCTGAAAACATATTTAACACTAGCCCCTGTCCAAGATTTCCTAGGTATGGCTTCTTTCTGCCTAAAGTCTGTCTAGACAGATTTAGAGATTGTCTAAACTTGTCCTGGATTTCTGGATGTCTCCTTGGCCATCCAGCTGGCTGTTACAGCACAAGAACTCCAAACAGGCTGTCCTACCTCTTCAAATCCCAGTCATACCCACAGCACAGATGTTTTTTCAAATAACACTAAGCTAACTAGGGATAAACTGATCAAACCTTCATTAGGTCTGTTGATAAGAAGTACTGAAAATTGACATTTTTCTCCAAAGTAGCTTTAAAACTGTTATTTTACATCAAATTCTTCAAAACAGTCATATTTACCTGCAATTTTCACAAGTCAAAATCTGTAGTTATACACAAAATTTTTAACTGTTAACTTTGCTATTATTGGTCCTCCATACTCTGGGGAGGCACAACCTCCCCCCCATTCTACTTGCGTCAGCTTGACAGAATCATAGAATAGTTTGGGTTGGAAGGGATCTTTAAGATCATCCTGTTACAATCCCCCTGCCATAGGCAGGGACACCTCCCACTAGACCAGGTTGCTCAGTGCCTTGTCCAGCCTGGACTTAAAACACCTCTGCGGGCAGAGAGGGGACATCCACCTGTTCCAGTGTCTCACCACCCTCGCAGGAAAGAACTTCCATCTGATCCCCAGCCTAAATCTCCCTTCTTCCAATTTGCATCCATTATTCCTAGTCCTGCCATCACATATGCTATTAAAAAGTCCTACCCCTGCCTTTCTGTAGCCCCCTTCAGGTACTGAGAAATACTATAAGGTTCTCCCTGAGCCTTCTCTTCTCCAGGCTGAACAACCCCAACTCCTTTGGCCCATCCCCATAAGGGAGGTGCTCCAGCCCTCTCATCATCTTCATGACCCTCCTCTGGACCTGCTCCAACAGCTCAATGTCCTTCTTATGTTGAGGGTTCCAGAACTGGACACAGTAACTCCAGGCAGGGCCTCACCAGAGCTGAGTAGAGGGGCAAAATCAATGCATTAATGCTCTGGGGTTTACCCAGCCTACTGAAACTTATTAACTTGGTAGTTTTTAATCTTGATAAATTAAAAATGTAATAAGAAAATAATTATGCGATCAGCAAAAAGGGAAAAAAATGCCCCAAAACTAATAGCAAGCCTTGGTTAATACTTTTTAAGATACATTTGCAATTATACCATTAACTCTACATGCTATGACAGCATTATAGGTGCCACTCTGTCCAGAAAAGTCTAAGATACGTTTCAATCTATTGTCCAGTACCTGTGGTCTGAGTGGGGCACTTTGTTAATACTTCTGGTGCTCTGAATCCAGGTGTTCCTGCCCTGGGAGCCACTTGCTGAGACCTTGTAATAACAGACAAACATGATTAGAATATGAAAAGGTTGATAAGTAAGTTCCAATTATGATGATGTTTAATATTATTTTTTGAAATACTTTTGTAAATACATCAACAGCCTAACCCTGCATTATTCAAGTTTTACAGAAGTTAGAAGCACCTTATAATTAACTAGCATGAAAACACACAGCACAATGGATTTATTATATTATCTATTATTATAGTATTATTCTATTATCTAGCATAAGGCAATAGTATAGAAATACTTCTGGCATACTTGATTCACAATACTTCCATGCAACAGCAGTAAATTTCTTGCTAAAGACTTGTTTTCATAGGAAACCAAGTAGAAACTAATTATCAAAGAGAAAAGAAATGCACTAGTTTCTTGAATGTGGATGCTCCAGTTTTTTTGTCCCCAGCAAACTAAGAATCACTATTTCTCTGTGTTGACAAAAATTGACCCTTTATTAGACTAACTAAAAGGTGTGAGATTATTTAAAAAAAAATTAAAAACACAAAACCAAGCCAAAAACAACTTCCCAGAGCTTTCCAGCATGACCTCAAGTCCCTTTCTTCTGTAGGCCACTTCTCTTTTGAGACTGACAAATTCCTCATGTTTCATATTTCTGAAATTAAGTTGGTATCACTATATTTTGACAGTTTGGGAAGAGAGGAGACCTACAGTTTCATGACTACACCTAGTAATCACGGTTCTCTGCATCTATCTGTGCTCCTTACTGTGTGGATAAAAGGCAGCAGTAGATCATAACCTAAACTAACTGCAGAGGTGGAGCTGAACTGAGTTATTAAGATTCTATTACATTATTTTCTAAATGTACAAATACAAACCCATCATGTTTCCTCATCATTCTGCATTTCACAAGTTCCAGAATCCAAGTCATTGGTATGATTTAGGTCTACTACATAGCTACTAATGAGAGATTCACAGTGCTGTAATTAACTTTTAAACCATTTTCTATAACAAACATAGGTGGATAATGAAATATAGCAACAAAGATTCATCAACAGTTAATCCCTCTTGCTGCAGATAGCAGTGAACCAACTATTCCATGAATTCTGTGACCTATTCTTGTTTTAAAAGAACATACTCTGTTTCAAGGCTTGCACAGATCAAATGCTATCTTTCAACCACTAAATCTGCTGCCTAGTAAATGTAAGTTTTCTGACCTTGCTTGACAGCACAGCAGACAATTTTACAACATTATCAAAGCAAATTACCTTGAAAGGCAAACGCTGCAAACTTTATCTGTTGCATAACAGCCGCAGGTCAGCTCTGAGGGACAACCACTGGCAGCTTTCCTGGCAGCCCCATTGGTCACGGTTTTGGTAGATGTGATCTTTTTCTTTGTTACCAACTTTCTAGATGAAAGATCTATCACCTTCGACTGTTTTATGAGCTGCAATGTATATATTTTACAGAAGGTGACATTTAAGAAGCTTCCTATTACATAGAAAGACCATCTCATAAAATGTTAAGACTGAATGGGTACTCATCACCAAGAAGTTCCAATTTTAGAACATAAGACAGCAAACTTTTCTGAGTACTATAACAGCTATGAGACACTGAAGCTTTCTAAATATCCCAATTTCTTCCCCTTGAGAAAACATTTTTCCAGTGTATTTTAAAATACAATATACATTACACATTCAAAAGCTACAAGACAGTATTTTCAAGTTAAGGTAATTTTTCAAGACTTCTTTTTGTTCAATACGAGAATAAAAAAGTATATGAAATGCCACAAAAAAAACCACAGACACTAACTTAAGATAACCACTGTTGGCCAAATGCTCCAATTTAGTTGGCGTTTTCCCCTTGTCATGTTAAACACTAATTATGAAAAGTACAGAAAATACTTATTACAAGTTTTCTGTTCAGCATCAACCGCAAAATAAATTTAAAAATGAAGTTCTGAGCTAAGTATATCTTAATTCCATGGTTGTATGTAACAGGAACAAAGACTAATTAAGCACAGAAACAAGACCAGATAGAGAGAGATATTTAACTAGTTCTTTAAGACTTTCAAAAGGAACTCAGAAATGAAAAGTTTTTGAGCCTTTAAGCAAAGACACATTTAATAACCTGCTCAAAAACTTCTAGTCAGACAGCATCCTGGAGTAGTGTCTGGTCTCTCAGAACAACCAGTTCTATGTTTTTTTGAAATATGTAACAGATCACTCTTTCTGATGAGTCATGCTTCTTACTTTTGTACTCATGTTCTCCTGGTATGTGGAACTATAGACGTTGAAATTCCTCTCTCCGAAGACAGAGCGCTGGACAGAATGGTGTGCAGAATCCTCCTATAATACCAACCAAAAGGCCAATAAGGATGCCATCCAACACAGTCAGCTGGATACTGACAGTTCAGAAAAAGAAGTGTGAAGAGACATAAAACTAGAACAGCTGCACAGTAAGACATTTTCAGGCATCAGCTTACAGTGGATGAAGGAATCAGGGTCTAGACAGAACAGCAAACATGCTTACACAAAACAAATCACACCTCACAAGTGCCCCAAGACAATCTGAAAGCCATCTCTACTACATCTGTTATGCAACTGAGTAACTAAACAGCAGTAACTATTGGCCTGGGGAGGAATTCCACAGCACAGGTCTCTTCAGGAAAGATTTAAGGCTGACTAAATAGTAACTCATGCTAGGGTTTTGCACAACATCTGGCATTGCAGTATATCTAAGAGATAGTGAATGATGCCAGTGGGATTACGCAAAACCAGCTTCTTTGATATGAAAACTGCAACTCTGTGCATCGGGTTAGGGCCCTGCCAGATACACACATACAGCTATTCTTCAGGTATTACATCTCCCCCTGTTGGATGAAGTAATGCATTAAACATGTAATATTAATGAAAAAGACTGAGAACCTTTCCTCCTCTTCCTTGTTTAATCTGTATTTTTGAAAGTGAGATGGACCTTCTATCAGCTGCTTTGGAGGCTGACTGTTGAGCTATTTGTTTAGGTGCTGTGATACCGACTGACACCTTGTTTCTCAAGGGTATGGTGGGATTATTTTGCAAACAACTTCCCTGCTGGTCTTCAGAGTGGGTAGTTCTGAGAAGTTCAATTTTGGTATCAGGGGTTCCTTGTGCCAAGCCAAAATCTACTAAGGCATATCTGAAAGACACAAATTCAGAATCAGGAATCACAAAGTATCTATTGATCAACTTACTATTCAGTACTTATTTACTTTCACATTCTACTAAATTTTTTGCTTATCTTCATTGTTGCCAGCATCAGAGTCCTATTTTTCTTCTTCTCCTCCTCTTCTCCCATCTTACCTATCCCCTCAGTGTTTTTAGCCTGTACCCATCTTACTTTATAATTTCTTGTCCCAGAATCTTCTCAAGTGCATACCATCTCCAATGTTGTTAAAAAATATTCCCAGCAACTCCTTTCTAGGGTTCTTCTAGTCCTACAAACGTTCAGTGAACAATGACAAGTGATCTGATATTTGCAGAATTCCCATGGGCAGAGGCACAGATACAGCAAGTGAAGAAAGACAAGACTTAACAAAGCTAGGAGTTCTGCCAGAATTCAAGCAAGACTATTGGAATTAACTTCATTTTTAAAACAGGTAAGACTACATTAGCTCACACTTCAGATCTGTCTTTAAAATAATTATTTTTGTTACTACCAGTACAGAGACAATCCGGCTATCTCTGGATCTCAGACAACCTCAGCTCCCTGGCTTACACATCTGAAGTAGAGATTAAGGCTCAAGCCAAGACTAGAAGAGTGAAACAATAGTACAAATTCATTTTGGTAGATTAAAAAAAAGAAAAAATTTAAGAACTCATTATTTCTCCAATTTTTAAGCCTGTGGTTTGCCAATATATAATCAAATATCACTCAAACTCTCACTGCACTGAATCATTTAGGTTGGGAAAGACCTTTAAAATTATCAAGTCCAACTCTAAGCCAAATGCTCCCACTAAAACATGTCTCTAAGTAACATATTACACACCTCTGGAATACCTCCAGGAATGGTGATTCAACCACTTCCCTGGGCCAGCCCGTTTCAAAGCTTGACAAAACTTTTGAAGAAAGTTTTCCTAATACCCAAATTAAACCTCCCTAGTGCAACCTGAAGCTGTTTCCTTTCGTCCTATTGCTACTACTGATATCTTGCTACAGCCTCCTTTCAGGTAGTTGTAGAGAGCAGTGTGTTCTCCCCTCAGACTCCTTCTGTAGGCAACAGCAATTCCCTCAGCTGCTCCTCAGAAGTAGTCTAGATTCTTCACTAGCTTTCTTGCCCTTTGGACATGCTTCAGCATCTCAATGTCTTAGTTGTACTGCACTCCCACAACACTCACTGGGGGCAGCTGTGCAGGACTCTAGTGGTACCTTATTCTGTCCATTCCAGCTTTTTAAAGAAAAGCACTGCCTCACTTTTTACTGACAGTAACTACTGTAACTTGCAGACAAAACACTCAGCCAAACCTGCTGTGGAAACAGCCCAAATACAGCTCTCTTATCACTATTAGTCTGTCCATAAGGAAAAATTTACAGATAGCAGCCTATGCACAAGCCACTATTAGTTTTCTTGTTAAAAATAAAAGAAACCTATTTCTAATTCTTATTCAAAGATATATTATTTTTACTCGGCAATAAAACCATTGTCACTTTATGAGATAGATGTTAAATTAAGTATGAAAAAAATTTCTTCCTCCCTCAAATCCCCATAGAAAGAAAAGTTTTACAAAATAAAACAGTATCTGACATTTTATCTTTATTTCTTAAGCACGTGTTATACAGCTGAAAAAGAAAAAAAACCCCTAAAATTATAGAATCATAGAATAGTTTGGGTTGGAAGGGACCCTAAAGATCATCAAGT
>VZTY01022173.1:2168-115401 GCA_013400935.1 Turnix velox | reverse complement strand
CCTACCCCAGCCTTTCAGCCCCCTTCAGGTATTGAGAAGCTACTATGAGGTCCCCCCTGAGCCCTCTCTTCACCAAACTGAACAACCCCAACTCCTTCAGCTTGTCCTCAGAAGGGAGGTGCTCTAGCCCTTTGATTGTCTTCATGACACTCCTCTAGACCTGCTCCAACAACTCAATGTTCTTCTTATGTTGAGGGCACCAGAACTGGTTCTATTCTGCCAAAGCCCCTGTCCCCAGATGAGATCAAGATATGGACTTACTGTTTGAGCTGCCTGTTGTAGAGGAAGTTACTGGGCTTGACATCCCGGTGAACAATACCGAAGTGATGAATGCGCCTCAAGGCTTTAAACAGATTAAACATGTATTCCCTCACTTCTTCAAAGAAAAGAGAATTCAAAATGTCCTGAAAGATTATTTGGATAGTGTAATTAGGCAAGTACTTTTAATGTGAAAGTTTTACTACACATGAAGGATCTGGGACTCACCAAGAAGGATTCGTGTTCCAGGTATGGCATAACAATAACCACATGATCATTCTTCCTAAAGCAATACTTAACTCCCATAACGTTATCTTGTCCCCTAGAAGAAAAGTGGCATCACTGAATAAACACCAGAAAATGGATATTTATTTTCCTTCGTTTCTTAAAAACTTCCATCAGGCTTTTTTTACCATCTAATTTACATTTTGACTACAACTCTACCAGCAGGCAGCAGTTATGCTGTTGTCTCCCATTGTCAGGTTCATTTTGGATTCTGTAATTGGCAATGAGGGCTCCACAGATTATTTGTGAGTCCATGGTTTGTAGTTACTGCTGTAATTAAATGCAGGACCTAACCTTGATGACACCAACTACTCTAAGAAGGCAATATTCAGCACACTTTGGCAACAAGTATTTGCTCCTAAAACCAAACTTTCTGATGAAGAGATTCCTTTTTTTACTGGTTTCAGAACTAGAATTTATTTTATCTCAAAGGCATATCATAAAACTTCTTGGATGGAAAATCTGCC
The DNA here is from genome assembly GCA_013400935.1 of Turnix velox. Lineage (NCBI taxonomy): Eukaryota > Metazoa > Chordata > Aves > Charadriiformes > Turnicidae > Turnix > Turnix velox. Next base: position 114,391 of record VZTY01022173.1, on the reverse strand, counting down.
AACCATCTGCTAACTAAGACAGGCAGAAGAAAATAGCCCATACAGGTCAGATACTCCATTCCTTATTAGCTCTTGATAAAAAATATACATTTCTGTGGTTAAAAAAAGCAAGATAAAGAACAGCAAGCAGCCCAGTCTTAGAATCACAGAATAGTTTGGGTTGAAAGGGAACCTAAAGATCATTCAGTTCCGATCCCCCTTCCATAGGCAGGGACACCTCCCACTAGATCAGGTTGCTCAGTGCATTGTCCAGCCTGGCCTTAAACAGCTCTAGAGAGGGGATATCCACAACCTCTCTGAGCAACCTGTTCCAGTGTTTCACCACCCTCACCGTAAGTAATTTCACATCCTTTTTTAGTTTATGTACCCTGCAACTGTGAGGCACTGGAGTTCGGCAGCAATTCGCAGAGGGTGGCTGGTTGGAATCAAGTGCTTCAGAGCCAGTTTTTCCTCACACCCTGTTTGTAGCTGTGCTGTGGCCAAGTAAACAGAACTAAAAGTACCTGCAAAGAAGGGAGAAACCCCATTTTTAATTAGGTCAATACAGATTTTTACAGAAGGGATCTAACCGTTCACAATCCTGCAGTATATTCAATACTACATCAAAAGCAAACTCAACGAGATAAAAATGCAGTTCCTTTTCTCTACTACTGAATTGGGTGATCTTGTATACAAGTTTTTCATGTCAATAAAAATGCAAATTTCACACTGTCTGACTTGCCTGGGACACAGAGCTCTATGAATGTAAATTTTCCATCTTTGATTTGCTTTCTTGTTTAGGTAGCTTACTTTCATCTGACACCCAACTCTTCTCTCCCTACGATATAAGTGGGCTATATCATGCTAATGTGGAAAGGACTGCCTTTCCTATCCAAAGCAATTGTGAAATTGCTACATTTTTTCGTGAATTCTGTTACCTTACCTCTTAAGAAAGACATCTCACGTGATGTAACTTTACTACTTGTTTGCCCAGAGCATTACTGTAGAGGCATAACCTGATAAACTCATTTGAGAATCGGAGTATTCAGATTACCATAAACATACCCACCCTCTGAATTTTAAAAATAGCCTAGAATACCTCTTAGGAGGTTATTTTTTGCTAATGATCTGAAATACCTCAAAATACTTTCAAACAGTACAAACTACTTTTGATTACAATTTAAGTATAGTGTTTGCATCACACTAGTTCAATAGTTTGTGAGCACATACATACAACATTGCTGTGTTGAATGGAGCTGGGGTTTTTGGAGGGGAGAGGTTGAGACAAAATCTTTAAGCTATCTAGCCTGCTGTCACAATATAGTAGTAAAACAGTTCAGTTTCTTATCCATATCTCTGTCTTTGGAAGTGAGGAGTTTCAGAGATCAAATGGGGGATAAAGTTCTAGAAAATTGAGATCCTGCACTCAGAAGTGTCCAAGAATCATGCCTAACATTTATTGAAGGTACAAAAGTTCAAAGTAACTCTGAAGGCAAGGTGCACAGAAGCATTCTAAAATTTGATTCTGCATGGCTTTTTTAAGTAGATTTTTTTTAAATAATAAAGCAGTTCTAATCTCCTCCTCCAGTTCTACCCAAAGGGTTGAAGTGGGAACAAAAACAAATTAAGGAATAGCAGCTGTATATAAACAGATTTTTCATGCAATAGAGAAAAACAATGGAGTGTTAAGACTTATTTATTCAAATTTACATCAATATAGTTTAATTGTCAGTACTGGAATGCTGTTTTTTTAAAAGGCTTTAATGTACCAAGTTTTCAAGTAAAATGTCTTGAAAATGTCCCTAAGTAACACACCCATAAGCTCAGCAACACAGTTAAACTCCTACAGAAAGTAAGAAGTAAATCAAAGAGGCGTTTGGCTCAAATCACATAAATTTGGTTCTTAGATTTATACCTTTTAAATTAGAAATACTGAAAGAAATCCAACTCTAAAGCAAGCTAAAATAAAGCATTTACCTTCTCCAATTTTGTCCTTTATTTTGAACAAATTTACAAGCTGTGGCACTGCTTCATAAAGGTCTTCAATGTCTTTTTTTATTCCTGCTGTGGAAAGAATGGGAAAAGTTAATTGTGAATTTTACTGCTTGCTTCAAAATCTGATCTACATTTGAGATGACAAATCACACTTCAGTTCATAGGACTATGAATTTATATGAACAGAGGAAAAGCAGCAGACAGGTGCTGACATTACCATCTCAATGCTTGATATTATTTTTGTTCTTCATCACACTCCCTTATAAGCTGCAGCAATTTAAAAAAAATATTTTTCTACTTCTCTGCCACCTAGCAGTTTTTGAGAAGACAAAAGCTGCCTTCTGGTTAGAAAAACATCAGATTGGTGTCTATTGATGAATATTTTCAAGAAATTTGGAGCATAAGTTTAACAAAAACTATATAGTTGTTTCTGTAGCACAGGAGCATAATAATTTTAAGATCAATAACAATCTTTAAGATCATTGGCAATCTTTCATACTGTTATTTAAAACAGTAAAAACCAAAAAATACATTTGGTCTGCATTTTAAGTTGCTGCACTTTGTGCTGCAATCACTAGATGGCATAATAAGGACGTTGTACTGTATTATTTCAAAAATGTATGCGGTGTCCATTCAGTTTACAGATCCTTGCAGTTAAGGGTCCACTATACGTTGTGATGAAAGGGCTGGAGCACCTCCCTCTGCGGACAGGCTGAAGGAGTTGGGGTTGTTCAGCCTGGAGAAGAGAAGGCTCAAGGGGGACCCCATAGTGGCTTATCAATATCTGAAGGGGACCTACAGAAAGGCTGGGGCAAGACTTATTAATAGGATATGTGATGGAAGGACTAGGTGTAACGGATGCAAATTTGTAGATTGCAAATTGCGAATCCAGCCTACAAATTTGCATCCACTACTCCTAGTCCTGCCATCCTGTGCCCTATTAAAAAGTCCTGTCCCAGCCTTTCTGTAGGCTTTCTTTCATTATTTTCTTGAATGAAAAGCTTTGCAACGAAAGACAATTAAAAGATATTCAACATTATTCTATGGAATCCTGGATATGGACATGCAGGACTGACAGAGGACATTTTATTTCTAGGAAAATAAGCATCTTTCTATTGCTCAGAAAGTCTAGATTTAAGTACATTGACAAAGAGACCCAAAAATGAGCAACAAAAACACCTTATCAGCATACACGTGAGTAGTCAAACCTCTCTGATGAGACCAGAAAGAGACAGAAATCTAAGGATAAGATTGTAGGTTAAAAGGAAAATCAGTATCTCCTTGGACTTTTCCAGTCAAGACAATGTTACTCCTTTTTGGAATTTCTGTATCCTCTTATTATAACATTCTGGAATAAATAAATAGCAGGGTTAGCAAACTGTAGGGCCGCAAAGTTTTCTAACACAAGAAAAACAGGAACAAGCTGAGAATTACAGGCAGTCTCAAATGTTTCCATGTCATTAAACAATTATGCAAAAGGACCAAATACAGACAGGCCTATTATTGATGCCAAAACTTTCTGCAGTGATGAAGCAGCATGTCAGCTACGAAACACATCAGCAATCTCTATTTTAGCACATACCTGAAAGCTTGCTGTTCTGCTCGTGCTTCCCATGGAAGTCTTCATCCTGGTGAGGGTGCTGTTCATCACAGCAAGACTCCAATGCTGTCTCCATCACAAAACAAGCCTGAAGTAAAAAATACAATACTTGGAGGACCACTTCTGGACAGCTGGGGGAGCAAGTATGTCTGGCAAGACACTTCCTGGCCCTGCACTCGGTTCCTGGAATAAGATTTAAGGAGTATGAGGAGTTTCTCTGTCTCAACTAAAACAAAGCTTCAACCATCACCCCAGCAAAATACTAAACCAGTAAACCCACTCCAATAAGAGGAAGAAAGGGGGGAGGGAGGGAAGACTGCAGGATAAGCTTAGACATAAGTGACTTTCTTTCATCTCTTGTGTTTCTTCATTCACATTAAAGCATTATCTCTTCCCTGAAGTTTGCTTTGAAAGGCAAGGGACCGATGTACACATGAATAACTGCAATGCATACTGCAACACCCAGACAAAGGCAGGAAACCTAAAGGAAATTGTAGGAGAACAAAAAATCTTTTCAGTATGAGAGATTGCTCTCTCTTCTACAGCAGATCAAGAAAAGACATAATTATTTGTTGCCCTACCTACATAACGAGAAAAATATTGTGCTCATTTTTTAAGTATTCCTGTCCAAATCCTGGACAGGTATGGTAACTAAAACTGTAAATTAGTAGGGTATACTGTCCTAATGTACAATTTTTAAAAGCCCAATAATCCTATTTTATGTAAACACAGAATAGCTTGGATCATATGGGATCCACTTGATATCAACCCCCATCTGGACTTTGAGCTGTCACTCCACTACTCTCTGGATCCAGCCATCTAAACAATTCATGAGGAAAACCATATTTCATAAGGAAAAGAAAGTCAGAGAGCTCCTGGGCAAGATATCCATTGATAAGTGAGCCTGGAAAACCCACCTCCAAAATCTACCCAGTGCTGCTGCCATTCAAAGTCTTTTTGGATAAAGATTTCCACCAGGGGCAAACCTATTCTGGAAAACTTCAAATGAAAGGATTCAGCTGTAGAGCTAGAAATACACTTCATCAACAAAAAATTCGGGCACCAGAAGAAAGACAGGTAACAGCCACTTTTTTTGAAGGACTTTTGCTAGAAAGTCAGACTTTGGAAACCAGTGCAGTGAGATTTTTAATAGGGTCCAGGATGGCAGGAGTAGGAGTAAAAAATGGATGCAAATTTGAAGAGGGGAGATTTGGGCTAGAGATAAGAAAGAAGTTCTTTACTGTGAGGGTGGTGAGATACTGGAACAGGTTTCCCAGAGAGGTTTCCCTGGAGGCATTTAAGGCCAGGCTGGATGAGGCAATGAGCATCCTGGTGTAATGGGAGGTCAGGGGGGTTAGGACTAGATGCTCTTTAATGCTCCAACCCAGACCATTCTATGATTCCATGAGATCGGAGAGATTTATAGTCTCTCACAGGTAGTGCCGAGTAGGCAGATAAGCCTGTTCCTGACCTGAAATGACTCAGCCTCATTAGTAGAACAAATGCTAATGAACACAGGCACCTCCACTGCTCGGCTAGGGGCTGTTTGCTCTGATTCAGCCACACACAGCAACCTCAGCTTTAGGTTCCTCCAGTTCAAGACTGGCCACAAAATTTCGTGCAGATTAAGAAAATGCACCTTTCTGTCTGCAAACCGCTACAGGAACAGGCCCATAGCTGGCTGGCCAGGAGAGCAAACAGTCCTGAGAATTCAAGGTGTGGATTTCATTAATCCCCATCACATGCACAAGCTACGATCTGTAGAGCCTTGAATATTCCAGTGTGTTAAAAAATGGGTTACCAATTTGGAACTGGGGCTTAACAGAACATCAAAGGAAGCTCGAACCCATCAGATCCATAGTTTTTACACTAAAAACACTCAAGAGGTGCTATTAGATAGAAAACCTAAGAGGAAGAATGAAACGATCCAAAGTTTGAACTCAAAGAGCTTTCTTGCGGTGAAATGGCATCCCCAGACAAAAAGAAATTAAAAAAAAAAAATCTCCCTAACATTAAAGTAAATTAAAAAATACCCCAGACAGCGGCAGGCTCTAACAGCCCCGGGGGTTCCGAGGCCGGTGGCGCTCATAGAGCGGCGCGGGAACCCTTCATATGGGGACTCAGCCCCAGCAGGGCGATCGCGGCCGCTCGGTCCCACCGGAGGAGCCAAGAGCGGCTGGGGCTGGTCCTGGTCCTGCACCCACCCGTCCCAGGGAGGGCTGGCGGCGACAGACGCAGTGGGACGTACTCGGGGCTGCCGCAGCGGCACGGCCTTACCGGGCACCAACACGCGAACCCGCCCGCATCGAGGAAAAGCGAAGCCCGCCACGAGAAGCTGGGCGGGGAAGGAAGCAGAGCGAGGCCTTCCATCAGGCCGCGTCCAGCGGGACCCCTCATCCCCGCGGAGGGATCGGGCAGTACAACGGTACCGGAACCCTCGGACGGGCGGGGGCTGAAGGGCCGGGATGGGCAGAGAAGGTTGGAAGGGAAGGAGGGGAAACACGCGCGTGGGGACTCACGGGGAGACTTGAGCACGGTGCCGCCGCGCGCGGACGGATTTGCCTGCTGCCGCCTTTCGCCTCCCGCCCCGCCGCTACCAATCCCGCCACTCGGCGGAAGCCGCCGCGATGGCCAATGGGGTGGCCGGACGGGGGGAGGCGCGCTGCTATTGGCCGGAGGGTGGACGGGGGGTGAGCCTGCCACAGCGCGAGTGCGCAGGCCGCGAGGAGGTGTGGCAGGTGTCCTGTTGTTGTCTCCCTCCGTTCCATGGAAAGAAGTGTCGGAGCGGCGTTATTTAGGCCAGAGGCACGTTCCCTGTATGGTTGGCGGGACGGAGGTAAATTCCTGTGTGAGAAACGCCCCGGAGCCGACAGGGCCGCGCTGCTAATGACTGGCACCTGGAACTGCCCGAGGTACTACTACTGCTCTGCACTGGGAAGTTTCTTTTCCGCCTGTGACTGCTGTGAAATAGCTATAGTTCAACATAAGAAGGACATTGAGCTGTTGGAGCAGGTCTAGAGGAGGGCCACGAAGATTATCAAAAGGTTGGAGCACCTCCCTTCTGCAGACAGGCTGAAGAAGTTGGGGTTTTCCAGCCTGGAGAAGAGAAGGGTCGGGGGGACCTCATAGTAGATTCTCAATACCTGAAGGTAGCTATTTAAAAGCAGGGATAGGACATTTAAATAGGATATGTGATGGGAAGGCTAGGAATAATGGAGGTAAATTGGAAGAGGGAAGATTTAGGCTAGATATAAGAAAGAAATTCTGTATGGTCAGGGTGGTCAGACACTGGAACAGGCTCCCAAGGGAGGCTGTGGATGCCCCCTCTCTGGAGGTGTTCAGGGTGGATGAGGTATTGAGCAACCTGGTGTAGTGGGAGGTGTCCCTGCTTATGGCAGGTGGATTGGAACCCGACCCGATGTTCTTTAATTGCCCATTCCAACCCAAACTCTTCTATGATAAGGTTTTTCTCTCTTGCTCTGAGTTCAGTTGAATAGCTGAGAGTCCGTGCAGCCAGCTCTCCCTTTACGCCAGTAGTAATGGAGAACAGCTTCCGTTAGTACTGATGGGATAAGGATATGGGTGTTCTGCAAATGATGGGAGGCTCTTTGCAAAGAGAAAACTAGGTAACTTGTGCAAACATAGCTGTTTAAAACCAGGTGATTCAAACACAGATGTCATTTGAACTACAAATAAATACCCAGTATTTTGTGTGGGACAGAAATGGTGGGAACTAAGCTACGAGTCCCTCCCGGTGGAAGCAGAAAGCTTTGGGAGGCTTTATAAGGACTCAGTATCACTGACAGTTCTACACGTGTCTGTATGTGAATGAATATTAGCCAGAAGCTCAGAAGGCAGTATTTCAGTCTTCTGTGTTTGGTATCTCAGTTTTTGTCATGGTTCATACAACGGGTCCAAAGGCAGATTAGATTTGGCTTCTTGGATTTTTCAGGAGTCAACTAGGCCACCACAGCCAGGTCAGCAGCATCTCTCAGAACACAAAACATAGAGGGAGAGTAAAAAAATCCAGTGGGGTTTTTAGGGTAGCTGTAGCTTTGGGAAACGCCCTCTGTACAAAACCCAGTGATTCATTGTTGGTTTAGAAAATTTAAAAATACAGTTCTCATTAGGTGTGTAGCTCAGTTGGGAGAGCATCAGACTTTTAATCTGAGGGTCGAGTCCAGGTATGAGGCTGGTGAGAGTAGGGCTGATAGTGGAGTCGATGATCTGAAAAGTCCCTTCCAACGTAGATGAATGTGATTCTCTGAAAGGAAAATAGCAGATTAACACCAGGCAATTTATATAGAGGGACTATCTGGTTAAAACCCAGACAATTTACATATAGACATTACTGAAATAGGTAAAGGGACAGGGACATTTTCAGCTGGGGAAAATTAGGATAAAAAGGAGGCCATGCCCTCCAGCAATTTGAAAGATTCCACCTGGGGAATGTCTCGGTGGACTCTCCATTTATTCAAATAAAGTTAACTCTTTTTGAGGTCTCCTCTGCCTCCTTGGTGAACCTCAGGCAGCAGGCACTTTTGGAACAGGTAACAAAAGGAATTGTGCAGAGGATAGCATTAAAAATAAATTTCTTCATTCTGGTTCATGCTGTAGCCATTGGCCAACAGTCAGCAGGCCCAGGAGAAGAGCCTACTGGAATTACATTTTGCTGCTGTTTGAAGTAGTGGGGTTTTACTGAAGCCCATGCAGTTACAGGTTTGGAAAGAAAATAATTTAGCACTTTTTGTCTTTTACCCATTTTAGTCATTACTTCTTTTAAGATTTTTAAAAATGCTCTTACTAAAGACTAGCACTCTCGCATTTGGTAATGCACAGATCTCATGCTCACTAAAATAATGCTCTCTATTAATTGCATGCTTCACGTAGAGGTATCTAACTGCACACCTTGGTAAGTAACAACCAAGCCTGGGGTTGCCAGAATTCTTAAAGCATCATTGTCACTTGGGTGTTACCTTATAATAAGCTGTGCTTAGGTTAACAAAAACCATAAAAACAGAACAGGTCCCATCACTTATGCTAACTTATGTTGTCTCTTGTTATGTAGGTTAGAAGGAGTGTGCAGAAATGAGCCTCTGTGTTATTTCTGTGGGGGCCTGTTTTGCAGTGCATGGTGTTTTTTCCCCCAACAGTTGTTCTGCATTTTCTGTTCAGAGATGTAATAAGCCAGTGCAGCAGCTTGAGTTTTTGCTAAGTGAGCTAACTCTCATGTTTCAGTTAAAGATGATAGAATTATATGAAAGATTATAGCAAACATAGTAGATGAAGGATAATGAAAAATAATGTAGGGCAAAATTCTGTAACCTTACAGAAGGTGGAAGGACAGCACAGGCCTGTCCCGATACTAATGATAGGCACTGCCATTCAGAATTAACCTCTTGTGATAATATTACCTGCTGTCATCTCTGAATACCATAATGAACAATTAATTACTTTTTTCAAATGAATATTTTTTTAAAACCTGGTGTTTGTTTACAGTTTGCATATTTAGCTCTGCTGTCTTCTGCCCAGGTCAGTCAACCTGATGAATCCAGGCCTCTCTGCCTTGGAGCTGCCATCCCCTGGAACTCCCCATCATCATCTTTCCCACACAGCTCCCATCCCTGGCATTTCCCTGCCCCTGAGACCCACACTGCCCTTCTCCCTATTACTTCAGTTGGATTCATACACAGTGAGTAATGTGTTTCATTCTGTCTTCTGATCCAGGCTGATCCACTCTCTTGCTGTGGTTTCTTTCCCTGCAGCATCTCAATTTTGGTTCCACACCTAGAATAATTTAATTTAGTCTCACATCATTTATTTGCCTTGATCACTTGTTCCTCACTGTTCCCTCCCTCCTTATTGATCCATACCTGTGCTCTCTCATGCTGTCATTCCAGTCATTCTGGTTCTCCATCACATCCAATTCACATGTATTTGTTCTCACAAACATAACTGCACTTGTCATATAATCTAATATTTATTTTTATTTTATTGTCCTATTTTTAGTCTGACAGAAAGGCCAGCCTTTGTGCTTGCCTTCATTTATCTCTCTAAAAGAGGTTTTTTACTTCTTTGCTTCATCCTCATATGAATATCATCTCAGAAGTCACCTCATCAGTGTCTTTCCTCCTGCCCATATTTACAGGACAGTGACTCATGTACAATTTCCACTCTTTCCTTAGTACTTGCTTAAATGTCTCTAACTTATTTTTGCTTTATTCCAAATGCGTTGTAATAGAGGCACAGTGTGTGCTTTGCTTCTGCGTGGGGCTTCTCCGTGCCTTTGCTACATCACAAGACTCTTCTGTTGGCTTCTGTGGGTAAGCAGAAATCCCTTCTCTGCTGCTGGGGCAGAGTTTTAGCCACCTGCTTATTCCACAGAATTCCACCTGCTTATTCTCTCGCATCTGAGAGATGAGAAGCCACACAAGCCCCCTCAGAACACGAGTAACTGCTAAAACCCACTTCGGGGAGCTCACCCAAGAAGGATCCAGACATTGCTGCCAGAACCTGCAGCTGAATCAAACCTTTCCTATCTGCTGACACATCAAAAAGGATCTGTGCTGACACTAGAGCACAGCTACTCATTTCTGCCTCGGTCAACTAAACTAGCAGAAGTCTCCCCACGTTTGTACTGTCCTCCAAAACCCAAAGCAAGACTCAGGAAGATAATTCATGAAGATATTTAGCACAGAGGCAGGACAGCTGCCAAGAACATCTGCTCAGAAATTACAAACTTAGAAATCATTAAGTATTTAGAAAAGAGCAAATAAAGCTACCACCTTTGCCCTGTTTGTATTATCTATATGTTTATATACACATCAATACAAAATTAAATTTTAATGATAGTACAGACTGTTAAATGTATTGTTCAGTCTTCATCAGCCTAAGTGCCACATGCTTTACAACTTTTAATTCCTCTTTTTGTCAGGCAATATGATTTCATGGCAGAATTTTCCCTCTTTACCACCCGGTTGAGACAAATCGCTTCATGCTATTGTACCCTTTAGGAATTCTGTCAAATTCAATCATTCAAGACTCACGAGCCTTGCACTAACATGAATAGATTGATGTGAAAACCATGGGACTAAAGTCCTTTTTCTGTTTTTCATTTTACATTTCTGTACTTTCCATTTTCCAGGAAAGCTGAGATTGCCAGCTTTGCTCTCACTTGTAAATGAGCACATCCTGATGCTATGCAGCCCTAGAAGAATGCACTCAGATGTGGCAGTGACTGTAACTGTCAGTATTTTCTGATCAGTTATATTTGAAATGTCAAGAATGATTGCAGTGCCAGGAAATATACCAGGATAAAGCAACCTCCACAGCCTATTTAAAGGGAGTTAAAATAGGCATACAAATCACTTCAGGCAAAGATGCTGAATGATTTTTGACCTTTTCTAAAATAGATCTCATTCAGACAAAGTATATTTTAATATAATCAATAAAAGACATAACTAAGAACAGGGAATGAAGGCTCTCCCGTGCAATGGAGAAGCCTGGAAAGGACTGATGGGTCAGCTGATGACTGTAGCAAGAAGGGCTCATGCAAAGCTGGACTTGAGGTCAGAGAACAGATGTTGATGGCAGCACTTTTCACCCATATGAGCAAATTGCTGAGGGTGATTACAGCATGGCGTGTGCACTTCTGGGGCTCACATCACAAGATGAAGTGAGTGTAGAGAGGAGCTACAGGATGATCTGAAATTCCATGTCATTGAAGAACTAAAAGTCTTCACCTGTCCTAATGGGTCAAAGAGACTGAAAAGCAGTGAGTTGATAAGAGTATAAAAAAAAAAAAAGGAAAAAATATGTGGGCTGCTTCAACGTGCCAAAGCCCTGAAATAAAAACCAGTGGTGCCTTGGTGCCTAGTAGCTAGAATGAAGCAAATTAAAATAACGTAGTCCTCAGTATCACTGACAACAAATAACCCAGGGGGCAAACAAGGAAGTGCTTTGGTTGTTCCTTGGTGTCTTGATGTGTTCAGATTGAGAGCTGATGTCTACCTGGAGGATGCATGCACAGGCTGTGTGGTGTTGGAATACAGCTGGCTCAGTTCAGGGTTAAATAGAGTTGCCTGTAATTTACAGATCAGACTATATCCTCCCAGAGTCACTCTTACCTGACTTCACAAATAAATTTCTATACATTGCAAACCTCTATAATTTTGTTTTTACTTCTGCCACCCCAGTTTTATCTTTCCACAAATGCCCTTTGCCCTTTCCTGTCCCATTTCCACAGCATGCTGGCCAGAAGAATCTCACTGGCAAGGAACAGGGTGATGATGGCATCCATTTCTAGTTTGCTCAGTAGTGTCCCTGGCCATAGTGTTATTTGCTCCCTGAGAAAGTGCACTTCACCCAGCTCTCTGCCCAAACCCACACCTTCCACACTCTCCTGATGCAGCAAGGGCTTGGCTGCTCAAACATGGCTGAGCAGGGGCGTTAGAGTCCAGCCAAAAGCAAAGCACAGGCCAGCCTGAGGCTGTGCTTCAGATTTATTCAGCCTTTAGACAAAATTAAAAGTGCTTTCCCTTGTGTATTGCCCTCACCTGGAGCATCTGTTAGAATGCAGAGTTTCAATTGCCTTTGTTGTTCCCTCTATTTTACTGACATACAAGGTTTTTCTTGTGGTTAAATAAGAGATTCTCTTCTCCTAATAGATCTGCAGATAATGCTGTGCTTTTGCTCTGTTATCTGACATCAGGCTGAATCTGGTAACCTCACTTAATGAATAATTGTGTTGTCTTTGGGAATACTCACAAGTGTGAAATGAGCAGGACTTGGCCCTTTGGTCATATTTTTCTAATAAAAGACAAAATGAGATTTTTAGCAAACTGCAACTTATGACCGTAATATTTATGAGTCTGTCAGGACTACACTGTAAAAATTCATATTATTTAATTCTTCACTCTGACACTAACGCATCATTTCATTTATATGCAAATAAGAATGTACTCTGTTGTTCTTCCTTCACTGAAGATGCTGTTTGAATTATTCACATTTTATTAATAAAGCTTCATAAATAAGTATTTTTTTTCTACCCAATTGTAGTAGCCAGGGGAGAGAATCTATTTATCAGACTTTGTTATTATGAGCTTCATAACAAAATATGAAGATTTATTGAGGACATAATTAGACGTTATGTGATTGTAATGGAAACATTGGGTTATTCTTTTATGCGTTTCTCCTTGGTAGAGACTGAACCCATCCCTGTGGCTGAGTTCCCAGAACTACCTGTGAAAGGAGCAGAGCAATTTAATACCCTTTTTTTTGGATCATACACGCTGAGATGATTTTGAATAATGAAAAGATTCCCAAGGAAAACTATAAGGAATATGGCAGAGAAAATCAAGCAGGGTAAATGCTGTGCCTGCTGTGGGCAGAAGGGCTGGTCTGTGGACCTGGGCCTGACTCTGTGTGTGTGGCAGCACAACCACAGCCTGAGTCAGCTGGCGCTGCAGCTGCCCAAGGAGTGTGAGCTGAGTCGGGATGCCCTAATGCTGCACTTGGACAAAACGTTATGGGGGCTTCAGAGACCCAAATATTTTCTGCAGCAAAATCTGAGCAAGCTGCAGAGACTGAAGTGGCTAAAAGAAGTTTCCATTAATTGCTTTGCATGAGTTAGGTCTCACTGGAGCATCTCTGCTGTGAGGACAGGCTGAGAGAGCTGGAGCTATTGAGGCTGAAGAAGAGGATGCTGCACCTGGGGAGACCTCACAGTGGCCTTCCAGTGCCTGACGGGGCTCCAGGAAAGCTGGGGAGGGACTGTTTGCCAGGGCATGGAGACACAGGATGAAGGGCAGTGGTTTGAAACTAGAGCAGGGCAGGATTAGGTTAGGCATGAGGATGAAGTTCTTGCCCATGAGGGTGGTGAGACAGTGGCCCAAGTTGCCCAGAGAAGTGGTGAAGGGTCCATCAATGCCTGGAGACATCCAAGGCCAGGTTTGCTGAGGCTCTGAATAACCTGATCTAAAGCAGGATGTCCCTGCTTACTGCAGGGGATTGGAGTAGATGACCCTGGAAGGTCCCTATGATTCTGTGAAAGTACTCACTGCATTCAGTGCCTTAATTTTGAAGAAGAATCAATATTTCAGTATTCTAACTTTAATTTCTTGAGTTTCATTTCTATTTTTCAAAAAGTCATTACAATAAGCCTTTTTTCTAGAGACTCTTTAATCTTCTTGTTGAATAAAAGCTAAAATTTCTAGATAACAATGGAATGTTGTTATTCCTTGAACACCAGGTTTTTGCTGCATATTCACAATATTATTCACAATAAGCAGAGTCAGAACAGGAAGTAAAACAAGTCTCATTGTCTGTTTTGCTGGGATGTCTGTGACAGCATTGTAGCCAAGAATAACACATATTTAAGTCTACAGTCATTTGATATGCCAAAAAAATTCTCTTTGAAAGTAGACTCAAACTCTAATCCCTAGGACATTCTATGAAGCTTTATTTACACAGAAAAAGAGTAGTAAAAGGAAAAGAAAAAAATCTTGAAGTGCATGCAAATTTAGGTTTCTTTGATTCCCCATGGCTGAAAATTGGAAGCAAAATTCAAAAAGTGAAGTAAGTTCTGGACTATTTGCAACATTCTGATAAGGGCAGAATTAAAAATACAGATGAGTTCAGCAGATGTGCATGCAGCATTCCTCAACTGCAAAGTTTCACTGCCCCAATTCAGCAAATGCTGCCTCTGCGCGTGCGTTGTCACCCACACATTGTGTCAGCTGTGGGGCTGAGTGGAAGGGTAAATTACTTGATCCAAAAATTCATCAGCTGTCCCTTCCTCTCTGTGCTTGGCAGAGGGCAGATGGCAATTTTTACTGCTGAAATGAATGAGAATTTTACTCCAAGTTCTGCAAAGAAAGGAAAGCCAAGCATCTTAACATGATGGGGGTTTTGTGTCCCCCCCCTTGTTTTTCTGCAAGTGGTCACACATATTGAAACTTGTCAGGGTCATGGGGGCACTGATCATAGAATCCTAGAATGGTCTGGATTGGAAGGGACCTTAAAAATCATGTAGTTCCAACCCTCCTGCCATAGGCAGGACACCTCCCACTAGATCAGGTTGCTCTGTGCCTTGTCCACCCTGATCAGCTCTGATGGGCCCCACCTGGGGCCTCCCCCACCCTGCCCAGCACCCTATTTCAGCTCAGACCATTTCTCTCTTCTCTGGTAGTGTTACAGTGGTGTTTGTTGTCAGCTTGTCTGCAGCCCTTCCTGGTCTGGGCCTCAAGCTTTGGGCTGATAGTTCAGCTGGGCTACTCTTGGGCCCAGGGAGGGGCCAGATTGGTGCTAAGGGCTTGTCCTGCCCAGTCCAGCTCCCTGGCAGGGGTGGTGGCCTGAGCCCTGGCTGATGACCCCCTCTTCACATTGGGTTTCCTCTCAACTCATCATGCTAAGAGAGAAGCCAGCCTTCAGTGTCTCCTGACATGGATATTGTTCTACCTGGATTTTTATAGAGGAGAAAGTCCATCAGTCATCTGGATTCTCCGCTGCAGATGCTCTCCTTGAATGCTCTCCAGATGGGTAGGTCTTGATCTGTGTATTCCAGTCTGGCAGCTCTCTTTGTGTCTAACTGTTTATACTCCTTATGCAAACTCCCAGGTCCTTTGTCCAAAGGTAGCAAATACAGAAATTCAAATATCTGCCAGATATCTTGATCTGGGCAACCATGTAATTCAACTTCTAGCTTCATCCAGCTGTAAATCAGAGTAATTACTTAATCTGAATTGTGATATACCTGGAGTTTGCTTCTCTTGCCACTTCAGTTTTTTCTTGGGGCAGCAGTACTAAAATCTGAGAAAAGCAATTAATTTCTTGCAATTTGTTCACAGTGAAAGTAGTCAAGCCTCTGAGTCAGCTGTCTCTGATACGGCTGTGGCCTACTAACTATGGGATTGAGCTTGGATGTGTAACCTTTGCATCCTTTTCATTGTTTTTTGGTTTTTTTTTAATCTCCTTGAGAGAAGAGGATAATGTGCCCTGGAAAGGCATTGTTTAATGTGTGTACTAGAGCACTGAAGAATTTATTCTGTATTAAATTCCAAAGATGGATTTTCTAATAAGTAGCTTGTTGTGACTTGACTGATTAATTTATTTTTAAAGGAAATTGACTTTTTTTTTTCCCTCTTTTTTCTTTACTCTCAGCTACAGGTGATGAAATTAAAACTAGCTTATGGTCATGATACAAAAAACCACAATGCAGTGACTTTATTAGTTATGTGAAAAGGAGAACTTTTGTGAGCTGGTAGAGGAAAATGCTGACATTTTTGGTGGCTTCTGCCCCTTGTGAGAGGTATGGCTTGTTGTCAGGGTATGACAGAAGGCTCTTCTTGGGCCTTAGTATAGGCATGACAGTGATACGATGGTGTGGGAAGGTTGTTTTGTTTCTTCTCTCTCTGGTGTTGGCAAGTGCAGAGTGTTTCCAGTCTCCTCTGAACTCTGGCCAATCCATGGGAGCTGAGTTTGCTTTGTTAACCTCTTAGGTGTTTGGGTGTATAAGCCCTCTCCAGATAAATAAGGTCCAAGTAGCCCATTTGGCTGCATCTGGAACAAGCAGAACAATCATTTAAAAACAAAAATTTCTGCAGCCCTCAAATGCTTTAATCTTTAAATTTTCCTCTAAGCACACAGAAATTCTACTAGAAAACTTTATTATTGCCTTTACCTGGCTGCCTGGTTTCTGGTGCAGGATGTTTTTGCAGGGTGGCAGGTAGCACATTAGCTTTTCCAGAAGTCCTCCCACACACCACTATTTTTGGAGTTTGTGGATGTCTTGCATATCCCCTGTGAGGAAATATTTAATGCTGTAATTTCATGTGGGCTTGGCTCCAATTGGAGGGCTTAGCTGTGCCTGAGCTTTCCAGGGCAAGGTTTTAACTACATTTTGATTGTTATTTTTGTTCTTCACTCTGTGGTGTGCAAACCGCAGGGCCATATGGTACAGCTAGAGAAATACACAAGCTGATTATGCAATTGCTTTCTATTATAGCTACAAAATATAAAAATGATGAGTTAAACAGATCAAAAATAAGGTTACTGTTCAGGAAAGTACCAAGCCCCAAACACTTACCCGCAAGAACTGAAATATTGCTGTCCAACAGGGTTTCTAAAATATCTATTATTATGAAACAATTCTATGATTCTGCTTAATTCATTTTCAGGTGTTTTGAGTTGGATGGGACCTTAATGGTTATCTAGTTCCAACCCCCCTGCAGTAAGCAGGGACACCTCCCACTAGAACAGGTTGTAACACAGGTGCTCCAGTTCTTCTGCCTGACTGGAAACGGACTTGCCACAAGCATCTCTGCAAGGGGAATGAGAGAGATGGATGGTGGCTGTCTGCACTTGGTCCATGGGAGTTGTCAGCTACCAGTGGCCAGCAAATGTATTCCACAAGCATGAGGTGCTGGGGTATTGCTGGTTTTGGTATCAATGTGGTAGTAAAGTGACGTTTGCGTCAGTCCATGATGCTCTGCAGATGTTCACTGTCACAGGTCTCTCTTATACTCTCTTGTCCCTCTGTTAACTGGAATTAGTCGCAGAACAAGAGGGGTCACTCAGAAATGAGTAGCATCCTAACAAGCTTGAAAACAAATGGGAAAGCAGGAGGATTGGATGGAAGGATTGAGGAAAATGGATTTTTTTCAGACAGCAAAAGCAGTTTAGAAGCAGTTTTAGAGACAATGTTAGTTTTTCCAACAAATGACAGTGGTGAATGGTGCTAATTAGGGCCCGGCAGGGAGAACCTCACAGGTACATTCCAGCTTTTATTTGGATTTGCTGCCAAAAGATGAGAAAAGTTCATGTCTGTCTCTGAGCTGTTGTGGAAGCATACGGCTTTGCAGTGTCTGTCCTCAGAGACTTATAATTGAAGGAAAAGCAAAAAGGCAACTGCAATGCTCCCACTCCCTTGTGAGCAATGCCTTTAATGCCATGTTCCATCATGGTTCCCATTATATTTGATATTCTTATAGTCATGGGCTTTGGTTCCTAACCATTCCTTCTCTGCTCTGGAAACCAAATTTCTTCTTGTTTTTATCAAAAGTACCCTCTTTAGACACATTTAGGGGTATCTTGTGTTGCAGATGGCCTGCTTATTGCAGGGCACTCTTGCCATCAACCAGTCTTGTCCAATCAACCAATGGGACCTTATTCTCCACTTGCTTTATCTTTCCATGTATACAATGCAAACAAAGCTCTGTGTGACACAGCACTGTCTGACAGCATTTGGTACTTGTGCAGCTCTGTTGAAAGTTGCTTCTTAAGGAGAGGTGGAATGGCAAATCAAGACTTTAGATGAAGAGGTAATCTGGAGAAAATCCATGGAAGGAAACAAGGAGAGAAATTTTGAATGGATCTTGAAATTAATAAAGAGCTGGTAGGAATAGCTGAAGATGAAAATGGTCATATTTTTACAGTAAAATTTGCCTTTAAGTGGATAAATTGTGGATGCCCCCTCCCTGGAAATGTTTAAGGCCAGGTGAAATGAGCAACCTGTTCTAGTGGGAGATGTCCCTGCCCATGTCAGGGGGGGCTGAAACTAGATGATCTTTAATTCAATCTTCCAACCCAAACCATTCTATGATTCTATAAATTTGGGTGTTTGTGCTGGGTGTTTACATTGAGACCCACTGAAGTCAAAGTACAAGTATTTCAGATTATCAAAGCAAATGGCTTCAATGATGCCTTTAAATAATCAGATTTTTTTTTTTAACGGGAGGTTTCAGTGAGGGTGAAATAATGGCAGCAAAATAGATGGCTAAAGTGATGAGAGTGTTAACATGCAGCCACGGGAGAGACGGAGAGAGGAAGAAAGCTGGGGTCAAGGATGAAGTCAGCATCACAAACCACAGAGACAATTGTTAGGTCAGAATGGAGCAAAACAAAAGAATGAGCAGGGCATGTATAATATATGTGATAGGCAGGGCCAAATTCTGCCCCAGCTTACATCAGTACAGCTGCATTGGCTGAATCCTCTTAACACAATGTCACTTTCAATATGCTCTAACAAGGTACATGCAGGGCTTTTATTTGAATCAATGCACAGGGCTAAATTTCCTACCCTCTTATTCTCTTTCTGGGCAATTGTAACTTCACTGTTCCACCGTTGTTACAGTCCTTTAGTTGCAGCTGATTTCCTCTCCCTGGCTGTCTTCTGTGAGTAAACATTTGCCTGTCTCACATCTGCTTTAGCAACATTACATTCTTCAAGTTAAAAGATTAAGTAATGTATTGTTCAAACAACTGTATAATACTGTGCTTGCCTAAAATAATGTACCTTTTTTAAACTATGAATTCTTTGTACATTACTGTGCTTTTCTAAAATAATATACCTTTTTTAAACTACGAATTCTTTGTACATTACTGTGCTTTTCTAAAATAATATACCTTTTTTAAACTACGAATTCTTTGTACATTACTGTGCTTTTCTAAAATAATATACCTTTTTTAAACTACGAATTCTTTGTACATTCTACTCACCACTACTCACTTTAAAATACTTAGGGCTTTGTATCTGTTAGTATTGACATCTTCCATGTTTTGGCATCAGTGGTGTGACGTGGACTGACAAAGAGGAACATCAGCTCCCTGAATCAATAAGCAGGCTTTGCTTGAACCTTTTTTCTTATTTTTATGTTTGTGCTATTTTTGCAGTCATAACTGCTGTGAGAACATATCAGGGGTTTGGGTTTTTTTTTAGTCTTAACATCCGATTTTAGACAAGGAAAGCTTTGCCCACTTCACTGCTATTATAATTTACACATGTGTGTAAAAGCACACAAGGCTTTATTATTCCAAACCAAGAAGAAACTACAGGTGTTAGTTTTTGAACTGCAGCTTCTTTATTCCTGTTGCTTGCTTCACAGACATCCAGACAAAAGCAGAACTTCTTCCTAAGCTCACCCCTCCCATGGTGCTTTCACTCTTTGCCCTGCTCATGACCCACGGGAAACTTTGCCTCTCACTTCTAAGCTTTTAGAGATTTAGAACTTTTTAATGTTTATTTTAAAGCTGTCAGCTTTCCACCCCAAGACTTCAGGCTTTAGCTGCTCCTATTTCTGGATATTTTGTCTTAGCTTAGCACTACAGACTAGGCCCTATTTACTTCTTGTTTATACCAGAGGTAGAATTAACCTCTCAGTTCAGAGAGTGGTACCAACTGGTGTTTACCATCTGCCTTCTTTCTTGGCAACGCAAGAAGAAAGAGCCACAGCTCATAAGAAAACCTATTCCATGCTTGGATCTGGAAGAAGAAAGCATTAGATACAATGAGAGCTGTGTTATAGCCTGAGTAGCAGCATCCCCAGTGGAGAGAGAGAAAGAGAGGGAGAAGGGCTGGGTTCCTGGGGGCTGAGGGAAGCAGTTGGGAGCCTCCAGCAGCACCACTGCCCCCACACCAAAGCAGCCTGTCAAAGAGAGAGAATTTTATACTGAAAGGAAAGTAATACATATATCACTTAAGGCATCGAACTTGAAATATTAAAAAGGAGGACAGAATTACGGAAGGAGGAGGGAGGGGAGTTCTTTTTGAAAATTGCCCATGGACTGTATTTTAATGTTCTGAAGCTGTTCCCTCCAGCTATTTTATACCATACCCAGTTTTCTCAAGTTTTCAGAAGTACTAATAATTCAATGGATGCAGAATCACAGAAAGCTCCTGAACTCAGCTTATGCTCCCTTCTGCTGCCTTGAAGTCCTATTTCCAGCCAGTGTTTTAGAACTGTAGATCATTGCAAAGGGGAAAAAATCCCTCTTCAGTATTACTGTTGCTGCCTTTGAAAGGAATTCCTTTCAAAGCAGAGAAACTGGATATATGCGATTGAAGTATTTTGTCCCTTTTTTTCCTGAGAAATGGTAGACTATTAACCTAGAAGGTTGGTTTAATGCCACAATTACAGTAATGAACTAATAGCATTTTTTGTTTGGCATCAGTTTTTTTCCTCTCTTTTTTCAACATTTCTGTACATATTTCTTGTGGATTTTGATGTTTAAGATATCAATAGAAAAACCTATAGAAAACGGATAAGCAGCAAAGCAAATTGCCTGTACCAAACTGTCCAAAGTAAAAAACAAAGCCAAGCAAACTGCCCAGCTCTAGTATCCCATCTTTTGAAGTTTTAAGCTTCTTCTACTGTGCTGATAATACCAGTGGGCTTTTTGAAATCAACAAAGGAATCACTAGTTAAAACGGTTAAAAATAAAGCTGTGCTTTCCTACCAGAGCAGTAAGACAGAAGCTACTGGGAAATTGGGCTAATTCCTTGAAATTCCTTGTATTTCAATAGCACATCATTCAACTTCAATTGTCAGACAAGAAATGATGGTTAGGGCAATTATTTTGTGCTTGATATGCAGTGGTGGTAGTCTGGAAGTGTCCTATTGTGTGTACTAATTGTACATGTTACACTGTACCAGGGTACTAAGCACTCTACATGTGTGTGCTTATATTTCCATGTCTCCAATGTAAGATAGTCTGTACTTAGTGCTCAGTGTTCTCAGTGATGGATAGGAAGGAGGAGGTGACACCCAAGCTGTATTTTCAACTTCTGAATCACACTCAGCGCAGCCTTGTGATAAAGGCAGTCAATGGCTCATTATCCAAGTGGAAACCAGTGAGGACTGGTGTTCCTCAAGGGTCAGTACTGAGACCAGTGCTACTTAACCTCTTTGTAGGAGATACGGATATTGGTAAAGAGTGCACCCTCAGCAAGTTTGCAGATGACACCAAGCTGTGTGGTGCAGTTGATACACCAGAAGGAAGGGATGCCATCCAGAGGGACCTTGACAGGCTCCAGAGGTGGGCCCATGCCAACCTCATGAAGTTCAACAAGGCCAAGTGCAAGGTCGTGCACCTGGGTCAGAGAAATCCCAAGCACAGATACAGGCTGGGTGGAGAGTGGTTGGAGTGCAGCCCTTAAGAGGACTTGGGGGTGTCAGTGGATAACAAACTCAACATGAGGTTCTAGCCACAAAGGCCAACCAAATCCTGGGTTGCATAAAGAGAAGCAAGACCAGCAGGTCAAGAGAGGTGATTTTTTTCCCCCTGCTTGGCTCTGGTGAGGTGCCACCTGGAGTATTGTGACCAGTTCTGGAGCCCTCAACATAAGAAGGACATTGAGCTGTTGGAGCAGGTCCAGGGGAGGGCCACGAAGATGGTCAAAGGTCTGGAGCAACTTCCCTGCAAAGACAGGCTGAAGGAGTTGGAGAAGATTCAGGGGCAACCTCTGACCTGAAGGGGGCCTACGGAAAGGCAGGGGTAGGACTTTTTAATAATATGTGATGGGAGGACTAAGAATAATGGATGTAAATGGAAAGAGGGGAGATTCAGGCTAGATATACGAAAGAAATTCTTTACGGTGAGGGTAATGAAACACTGGAATAGATTGTCCAGAGAGGCTGTAGATGCCCCCTCTCTGGAGGTGTTTAAGGCCAGGCTGGACAAGTCACTGAGCACCCTGATCTAGTGGGAGGTGTCCTTGCCTCTGGCAGGGGGGTTGGAACTCTATAATCTTTAAGGTCCCTTCCAACCCAAACTATTCTGTGATTCTATGAAGGCCAAAGCAAAAAATGTCTCTCAAAGATTTCCTTGGTCTTTGTGAAACAGCTGGCAGAAGCTGTAGCAATGACAGTCTAAAATTCTTGGAACATATTTGGGGAAATAAGATTTCACCTTTGAAATGTGAAACACTTGTGAGTAAATGGGATGAGATCTTTGGGAACTGACTGCTATCTAAACCAGAAAGCCATTCTTGGAGCCCTTCCCTTTGCTGCTTCCCCTTTTTCTTACTTCTGCTACATAAACCTCCTCCCCCAGGCTGACAATGAGGGTTACAGAACAGTGACACAGACTGCACAGAGAGGGTGTGCGGTCTCCTTCTCTGGAGACATTCAAACCTCACCTAGATGCCTTCCTATGTGACCTGATCAAGGTGTTTCTGCTCCAGCAGGGGGATTGAACTCAATCTCTTGAGGTCCTTTCCAATCCTGACATTCTGAGATTCTGTGACACCTCTGCCCCACTGCAAGGCTGTGGTTGTGGTCATAGACCTTGGCTCCAGCATGTGAACTGTCTCGTGTCTCCCCTGCTCTTTGGCACTCGAAAAAACAGTGGTTAGACTGGTGTAGCTGATGTGCCAGCTCTTTGCGGGCCATAAGAGGAATATTTTCTCTGAAACAGCATTTCCAAATGTTGTGAGTTTATCTGAGTTGATTCTAAAGCTCTGTAGATCTGTGTTCTGTACCTCGTGCACTGGTGATTAAGATCCCCCTCCATTTGTATGTAGTAGCTGGGAGGAATAGCTTGGCACTATGATTTTTTATTTTTAATTATTTATTTTTTAGAAGAGGCTTATGCTAACGCTTTGTTTTCCTTGGCACTCCTTCTGTTGCCACTTCTATTGCTCAAGGAAATATTTCTGCCTTAAATCCCTCCACTTCCAAAGTCTACGTGTAGACTGAATACAGGTCAAAGTTCACACTAGAGAAAACAAGAAATGGTGGAGAGAAAAGGAAAAGTTACAGACCTCTAAAAAGGGGTGACTTGGTGAAATTTAATATTTTTATACATGCTGGAGGTCATTTTGGAGACTTACAGACTCCCTGGTCTTAAAGCTGTGGCATGGTGGAGGCTAAAGCCAAGAGAAAAACAAAGTGAAAGGAGATAGAAGCATTCTCCGATATTCATGTAGTATTTTAATTAGCTAAAAATATTTGCAAAAAGAAATCAATCTGCAGCTTACCAAGAAACAAGACAATGCTTCCTCGTCACAAAGAAATTTTTATTTTTTCAAAGTGAGTATTTTGTAGTTGCCTCGTGAAGAGCCAAATGGTTTTTGGTCTTCCTAATTTGCCTAGATGCTGCAATTCTAGCTTGTTTTTAGAGGAAAGGATGAAGAAGCTCTGAATTCCAAGAGGCACTTGAAACCCACACTTTCTAACACTTAGTAAAGCTGCAGAAATAAGTTAACCTGATCTCAGTAATTTTTTTGGAAGCTCATATGATTTGCATAAGTATTGTTAAGGTACAAACTTTTAGTCTTGAGTTTCTTACATACTAAATCTAGGTTTTAAAAGTTGTGTAAAATCCAGCAATTCAGCTTTATTAGAATGTGAACTCTTCCATTTTTCTCATTTAAATATTGATTTGACCTTTTGGCTCTTCTTGCAAATGTAATCCAAACATTACTGATGTCACTAGAAATACTTTGCTTGCTTATAGTGGGTATTTGGTGGGGTTCCTTTGCATGAATTAAATATTTGGACAAGATTGCACATGACTTGTATTCTCTTGTAGCCTGGGGGAATGCAGCAATTTGGTTGTGGGGGAGGGAGAGGTTCTCCAACTCTCATGTGGTTTTCCTGTGCCATACGGTTGTGTTGGCACAAACGCATTCTTTCTACATAAGGTTTAATTATTCCATGCCATTTCAAATGGCTTCACCATGACAGAGCTGAAACAGGGCTGGCACACAAGAAGGCAGGGATTGACTAACTGGAGTCCTCAGCTAGAAGGAGGGAGATGTGGCTTCAAATCGCTTCATAAAGAGGGAAGGGATCTTGAGTGAGTGCTGTGATGCTATTTGGAAAAATGCCCATGGCAATTGGGTTGAAACTAGATGATCCAACGCAAACCATTCTATGATTCTAACACACTATGTAGTGACTTGCTGGACTCTGAGTTCTCAAGTCTTCCCCAGAATTTCAGGAAGCCAAAGCCTTCAGTTTTCCACAGGACATTTCAGAGGAAAGCACATAAACTTCATACCAGCAGAAGACACATAAAGCTGTCAGGGCATTATGGCACCCTGGGTTCTTCTACAAAAAGCAGTCTCAGCATAATGGCCATTCAATCTTTAGTTTATATATGTAAATACATATGCCCTCTTCTGTATATCTTACAAAAAAATTAACTGATAATTCTGTATGGTCTGAGTTATTACATGAAAGGGCTGATGGGTGAAGAGCTAGAGTAAATATGCAAATTGCTAAGTTTTTTTCATGGCTTTATATGAGAAGATGTTTTGAAAACTTCATCAATGTCAAAGTGTCAGCCTGCATTCCTCTGTGAAATCCTGAAACTGCTCTTTCATCTATGTTGTAAACACATCAACAACTATGTAGAATGTCTTGACTTTGGAACACTGTCACCTACTTTCTGTATCGTTGTCAGTAGTCAGCTTGTTATAAAAGTGTTTCATATCTAACTCTGTCTCTTTTGGTAGTGTGTCAACATACTGCATTTTTCAGCTCTGTTCCTCACTTCCTCTTCCATTTTTATCAAAAATTCACTGTGACATGAAGTTTTTCTTTCTTTGCAACATGTTGATATCTCAGGTTCTCCACTGTCACCAAAGCACTTGTGCTACTTTGAGGATAAGCTGAGTCTGTGTAAACCACATTCAGAGTTTTGTGCCAAAGTGCAGTGGGATTTTGAACTCCAGTGTTTTTGTGATAGTGAGAGGTCCCCAGGCTTCAGTCATTGTCTTTCCTCCTTAGTTGGGAAGTTTCCCAGAACATATTCAGTCTAACACAGTGCCTACTCCTGAGTCTACAGTTTGCTTGGAACAAAACCATCTGGTGATGAAAGTTTTCATAAATGAGGCTTTTTATTTTGCTGCTTCTCATGTAGTTATGTTTCATGCTGTGTTTTGTTTTCCAAAGGATAACTGTTAGGAACTGGTACAACTGCCTCAAGTGCTCTGTCTGGAAGCTAAATGTGCAAGTTACTGCATTGCAGAATGTAAGACATTTGAGACATTTGCTTATTTGTGAGTTTTCAAATATACTTGTTTCACTAGGATTTGCCATCCAAAAGTATAATATTGCTAAAGTTTATATAGGTACAAATTTGGTTGAACTGGAAATATATTTGGCCCAAACAAGCTTTGTGTGATAGAATTGCATTGATCTGTATATGAAAGCCAGTGAAGCCAAGAACTATGATTAAGTACTCAACAAAGTAAGTACGTAATCATACAATAATTCAGGGTGGAAAAGACCTTTATGATCAAGTCCAGCTGTAAACCTGTCACTGCCAAGTCCAATGCTAAACCACACGTATAGATCCTTGAAATACCTCCAGAGATGATGACCACCACTTCCCTGGGCAGCTTGTTCCAATCCTTGGTAACTTTCTGTGAGGAAAACTTTCCTAATCCCACTCAAAACCTCCTCTGAAACAACTTGGGACCATTCCTTCTCATTCTGCTATTAGGTGTTTGTGTCATTTTTGTGTGTTCTTTAATGCCAACATCTTGTATCTGCAACAGTAGAGTTTCCTCCCATCCCCACACCTTTCACAGGCCCACATGTTAAGCTCCTAAATCAATATGGCCTGAGTACTGTAGAACAGAAATATGTTCCCAGTATCCAGCATAGAATCAGGAAGGGTGGCTTATGTTCATTCTATCATCTGCAAGGATACATCATGCATCTGCACGTGTTTTCCCCATTGTTTATTACTTGCACTGCAATAATATTTTTAATCTCTTCTAAAGTTCTTCTCACTAGACCCCACTTTAGCTGTGTATGAGAGGGTTTTGCATTTAACATTTTAATGAAGCAGTCAGTAAATAGTAGTGTATTATCAAACCTCAAATGATTAAATTTAAATTATTTAACTTGAGAGGGCTCAAGTCAATGTTCTTTATAACAGATAAAACACAAACACTGAGCAATGTCTGCATTCTACATCAATGCAAGAAGAAAAATTTCATTCCTGAAGAAAGATCACTGCATGAACTTTTTTCCCCCCCTCCAGCAGTATAGATCACTTTCCTGATAACTAACATATCAGAAAGAAGTATTTTCTAGTTACACTGTGTTTCAAAACCAGGTTGACATGAACCAGAGATCAAACAAAATCTGTATACACGGACCTTCTTTGAAAAAGCTAAGGATCTGTAGGGTGTTCAGATCATATAGTCTGCAGAAATTTAATTGGCATATTGTTACTGTTTAACTTAAAATGCACAGCATAGCTGCAGTAGGGAAGATTATGAAGAATAAGCGAGTTAAGCAGGCTGTCATCCTCAGAAAGGCAGTTTAAAGTTACCAGAATTATCTCCGGAATACTTATGGGTCTTAGCCCTGTCCACATCAAGCCATTAATGGTATTGGCTGGACTCCATCCAGGCAATATGTGGATCACACTGCTGCTCTGAATTTGCTTTTGGTGGCTGGGTCACATAATCAGCATAAGTTTGGTGATTATGCTGGGACTGGGCAAAGAGGAATAATTGAATGTTTTGGGTTGGAAGGGACCTTAAAGATCATCTAGTTCCAACCCCCCTGACATGGGCAGGACACCTCCCACTAGACCAGATTGCTCAGTGTCTTCAGGGATGGGGCCTTCACCACCTTTTTGGGCAACCTGTTCCAGTGTCTCACCCCTCATGGTAAACCCTCAAGTCCTTCCATTTTTCCCCCCAGTTTGTCTCTAGGCAGGTTCTACATACCCCTTTTTTCCCCAATCTCCTGCCTCTGCCCCACATCAATCCTTTTCCAGCCCATTTTCCACCAAATCCCACACCCCTGGGCTCCACTGGAGACTCTTCCTCTCCTCAGGTGTTCTAAATCAGCTCCCTCTTCCCCATCTCTTATTTTACACCACTGGGGAAGGGAAGCAGCCACCATTTGCCCCCCCTTCACCCTGTGGGATCTGAGGGATGCTCCTCCTGGTGTCTCTGCTGCAGGACATGCCACTGGTGAATTGCATTTTCCAAGGGGATATGGTGGGAGGAGAAACAAGGAAGAGTTTCCAACAAATCTTTGGGTGAGCATTTCAAAGAGGACAATAGTTTAAATATTTCTTTCTATATGTTCCTAAAGCAAAGGGAGAGGACACAAATCCAAAAAAATAGATTCCCTTAAGAGAGACTCAGATGTATAGAAGGTAAATGGCCACAGTGTTATGTGAAGAATCAAGGTTTCTTCCCTCCTATCTATTCCTCTGACCACTGCTTGCCAAAATAAATAAACATTTCAACAGGCATAAACAATCTTTGGTGAATGAAAGTGGTGTGTGCAAACCAAAATACGTTCTAAAAATTCACCAGGCATGTATTTTGAAAAATCACAGGTTTTCTTCTGCCTTTTGAACTGGGGACAAATGCTTCAGTGATATTGTTTCTGCATAAGCAGCTTTTCCATCCCTTTTCCTGATGAATACATTTCTACACTTATTCTACAGACCATGTCTTTCTGTAGTGGATTTTCTTGTTGGTTTGAAGAGCAGCACCAAGTCAGCAGGCTTTCACTTACCGTCCTAACTCAAAGTCAACTGGTCTGTAAGTATTACTGAGGAATATTTGTAGGACTGGGATTTTGGAAGTCAAGCACTTCAGACATATTTAATTCAGTGGTTCTGATCAGTACATGAAGACTGCTATGAGTTTGTGGTTTTTTTTTAAATGTCCAAAGCAGCCTGCAAAAAGAAGTTTATAAAAACTGCATTGTTTCAAAGCATGAACAGAAAAAGGCTTTATTTTCTCCAGGGAACCAGTTTAATAAAATTATAAATAGGTTCTCAAAGCAACAAGAAAACATTATGCCTAATCCTGTGCAAAGCTCACTGAGGAATCTGGACAATTAATAATAATTAGAAGAACTGATTGTAGTTTTTATAAATGTGAAAATTATTATAGGGAAAAATATGTAGGTTTTATGATATGCACATATAAAAAAATCCACAGTTATTAATTTTCAAGGATCTCTGAATTCTTTATCATAGTTTCCACTCTAAAGCAAGAAACCACGCTGACAGGAAATCTTGTCGAAGTGTGTGAAACCATCACAGGATATGGTATCCAGATGTTAGTCATTGTATAGTAGCAAATATCTCTGAGTCAGAATAATTTAGAGCAAAAAGCTAATTAAACAAGAGCATTTTGTTGTACCTTATGGTTCTATTTAGATTGGACTTCCACAAAATGGCTCTACTTAAAAAGCATCCATTTTCTTTACAGGTTTAAAAAAAGTACATTGTTGGAACTGACAAGATGTAGGTACCTGAGTTTATTTTCCAAAGCAGGGGCTGCAGACATAGCTTTCAGTTTTGTCATTTGTCCAAAATCAGACTCTGTGGACATTTGTATCAATTAGATATCCTTCATGTTTTACTTCTAAGGAAAGCTCCGATGACTTGCCTCCTAGGAGTTACTCTCCAAAGGAGTAACACCACAGCATTAATCTCAATTTTTTTTTTTACTTCTGCATATGTCTCATTTTACCAACTGAAACTATACCTTAAATGTATAAAACCAAAAGCATATCAGCTCCGTGACCTGTAAATTCTATGTTCAATATTATACTACCTCCTTTGGCTATGCACAAAATTGCTAATCTGTCCAAGTAGCACACAACATAAAATAATCAGAGAGTCAGAATAGTTTGGGTTGGAAGGGACCCTAAAGATCATCACGTTCCAATGCCCCTTCCATGGGCAGGGACACCTCCCACTAGATCAGGTTGCTCAGTGCCTTGTCCAGCCTGCCCTTAAACACCTGGGAGGAGAGGGGGTATCTACAGCCTTTCTGGGAAACCTGTTCCAGTGTTTCACCACCCTCACCATAAAATGATGTCTTTGTACACAGTGAGATTTACTCAGGATAGGATATGAATGTGGAATCAGCTTGTTTTGTTAATTTGCAGTAAGAAGCTAATATCATACAGAATGAAAACTGTCCTTGGTGGATAGTCAGGTGCTTCAGGTGCTCGGTGGGAGGAGTTAATCTTTGAAAGAAAAAAATGTATGGGTAAGAAACTAGAAAAGGTGACAAAAGACAAAATAATACTGAAAATATCTTCACTGTAGCCACGTAAAAATCAAAGTTGAAGAGCTAAACTTCCTGGGGAAGCAGAGGAAGAACAGGCTGGTGCCTGCCACCCGGGGGAGTAGAGCATGTTCCAGGTCTGGGAGATCCCCTCCGGCCAACACAGCGAGCAGCAGTGCCAGCTCCCGGTGGGACCCACGTTTAGCTCTCCTAAGACCCAACCCTGCAAACGCTTATGCACATGAGTAACTTCAGCTGCCTCAAGTTATTCACCTGGTTTAAGTTTTTGCAAGGGTGGTGCAGCATCACCCTTGCTTTCATAAATGCAAGCCAAGGGAAGAAACTCCCCTTCTCCTCATTTAAGCAACTTAGGCTTTACTATGGTCTCATTTCCTAGTTTTGACTAGAAGTTATGGCTGCAATTGTTTGGGGTTTGGGTTTTTTTTTCATTTTTACACTTGCAATTCCTTTATTAAGTGAATTATTGCAACCATCTAAAATAGTTGGTAAAAATCATTACAGTTTAGGGGTGATTTTAAGACCTTCTAATACTTAGTAGTGATTTCTGATACAGGGTTACACTTTTTAGAGACCAATGCTTTTTGTCTCTAAAATTGTGGGTAAAACCAAACAAGGGAAACCACAATAGACATAGACAATTGTCAGCCCATTTACATCTTGAAATTTTTCTGCATTTAATTTGTTTGTTCAATTTGTATGTTCTGAAAAAAAACCTGAATTCATGAACACCTTCAGATTTAGTAAGTGGAGTGTTATTCTGTTATCATATGGATCACTGACCAATGTCTGATGTTCACAATTTTCTACTTGCTTTACTGAAGAACATGCAGGTTTATGACTTAGTAGGTGATCTCCATGAGCTGGAAAGACTCAAAACATATGGTAGATCAGATGTTAGGCTTGGGGAAAATCAAAAATTAAACTGTCTCAGAGCTGTTGAGAGACTGCTTTGCTATATATTTTATGTGATTTGTGTGTGCGTTGAGGGAGATGTCACCTAGGGAAGGGAATCAAAGAAAAAACTGCTTTAAAAATGAACTGTTTGTATTATAGCTTTAAACTTTAAAGTCTGGTCAGCTAAAAGCAGATGTTGTGAACTAAGATGGAAACTTGCCTGAGGCCAGAATCGAAGAAGGCATTCTCTAATAGTAAGAAGTAAAAATGCTTTCTGGTTTCAGAATTTATTATGAGCACAAAATAAATGCTTATTGTACACTCAGGAGCACAAGCATTTCCCCACTTTCATTCAAGCTACCAAATAATATTGGTGGTTTCAGAATTTAATTTCAGATAATGGGTTCATTAGTGATCCTGCTTGTATTCCAAGCACTTTATCAAAATCTTTCATTATTCTGTGCTGGCCAAGATCCCGTCATGTTGGAAGGGGGAATGAAATGCTTCTTACCCTTGGCTGTCTGCCTGGTAACTAGATGGGGAGGTGGATTAAAGCATCTAAACATGTTTTGCAAATTTTAGAATATTATGACACAGTTCTGATGGCAAGTCTTTTTAAGGTCAAAATAATAAAGACATCACATGCACAGAGCTATAAAAATTAACATAACCTTTACATCATGATTTTAATGACCTGGGCTTGCGCAGTCTGAAAAAAATACACTTACATTATTTAAACACACAGTGCCTGAGAATTTGAAATGGAAAGTTAAAATTTAAACAATATTTTCTAGAAAGAAAAAAAGTTGATTAAATAAAAATTATTTATGTTAAAATCAATATTTGAGAAAATCATCTGTCTCCTTTTCATCTATTTATGTATGAGAAAACACATATTTACAGTACCTGCCTCTATAGTATTTGTTGAATGGCATGAAGCTTTGAACCAGTTTAAAATTTAGTCTTTAAGAGACAGTTCTGCTATTTACTTTAAATTTACTAGTTCAAAAGGTATACTCTAATGGCAAGTCCAGAATTCTAAGTTGCAGTGTTTCTGGGGGGGAAAAAAAAAAGTTGCAACCTACTTCTGTGCTTCACAAATAGTTTAGGTGAAATTCTTTCAGTTCATAGTCTTGGAGGCAGTTTTGTTGCTCCAGTCCAGCAGCAACAAGAAAAATCAATGTATGAATGATTAGTAGAAATAAACTAGAAGTTTTATTAGATATCAGTATTTTCTATTTCTTTGTGTAGGAATCCTTTTGGTAACAGAGTCATATGGAGCAAGAATCAGATATATTTTCTAATTCATACTAGGGTAAAGCAAGTATTGAACAGAGAGAGTAATTCTTGAGAAACCTATAGAATCATAGAATTTGGGTTGGAAGGGACCTTAAAGATCATCTAATTCCAACCCCCCAGCTGTGGGCAGGGATACCTCCCATTAGAACAGGCTGTTCAATGCCTCATCCAGCCAGGCCTTAAACACATTCAGGGATGGGGCATCCACAACCTCTCTGGGAAACCTGTTTCAGTGTCTCACCACCCTCACAGGAAACAACTTTATCTGCAGCCTAAATCTCCCCTCTTCCAATCTGCATCCATTACTCCTAGTCCTGCCATCCTGCATGGACTCTAAATCTGGCACCAGCATAATCCTCTCACGCTCCTTTTTTTACCTTTTTAAGGAGAATTTAGCCCCTTCTTTTCCCATTGGTTTCAATATCAGTGACTGTAGGTGTGGCCCATTAGGGCATGGGCTCCAAGTGGTCACTGAAGACCTTTAGTTGAGCTACAGTAGTTTATATAGCACCTTGTTAGCAAGCACTAATTTTCCATCCTAGCCGTTTACCAGTTACCTTTGCATTCTAAAACCTAGAAGTCACTGTTAAGAGGATGCCCAGAGAGAAGGTGGTGGAGGCCCCATCCCTGGAGACATCCAAGGCCAGGCTTGCTGAGGCTCTGAGCAACCACATCTAGTGCAGGACGTCCCTGCTCACACCGAGGAATTGGACTCAATGCCTTGGATGATCCCTTCCAACTCAATGCATTCTACGATTGCCATTTTTACTTGGTTTTATGGCCATTCGCTTTTGTAACTTCAAGAAACACAGCAAGCTGGGCTAGGTGACCTAAAATGTCTTTTCCAGTGAACCCTAGGTGTGTGGGATTTGGGAGAAAATGGGCTGGAAAGGGGTTGGTGTGGGGAAGGAAGAGGAGTATGTGGAACCTGCCTAGAGGCAAACTGGAGGGGAAAAAATGGTAAACACTCAAGTCCTTTCATGCGGCGTGAGATACTGGAACAGGTTGCCCATAGAGGTGGTGGAGGCCCCATCCCTGGAGATGCCTAAGGCCAGGCTGGATGAGGCTCTGAGCAACCTCATCTAGTGTAGGATGTCCCTGTCACTGCAGGGTGTGCCACTAGATGGCCTTGCAAAGGCCCTTCCAACTTTATTATCTACACAAATACCAGGTGTCCTTGTTTCTGTTACATCTTGTTCCTAGTGCCCTTCACTGCTCGCAGGGCTTCCTTCCAACCATTTTATCTTTCTCCCAAGGTCGATCTTTATCTCCAGGACTCAACAACTTCTCTCTCTTATCCCCACATGGAGGTGGTTTGAGAGGCGGTGGGGCCGAGCCGCCCCTCACAGCACCGGCGGCCGTGGCGCAGCGGACCCGCTACTGCCCTCCGTTTCGTGCCAGCAGGCCCTCCGGCCCCCGCGATGGTGACGGAGAAGCCGGAGCTGGCTGCTCCCGCGAACTCTGTGGCCAGTGCTCGGTCTGGGCAAGTCCGACTGAAGGGCGCTTGCCACAGTGCACCGCAGGGCCCCTTTGGCAGCTGTGCTGCCGCCTTTCGACGCTGAGGAGGCGGCCCGTACGGTTCCGGTGGAGGGAGGAGGGCAAGAGAGGGAAGCAGACTTCTAGGGGGACTTTGAGTACCCGCAGGAACGCTGTGGGATGGGTGTGTCCCCTGTTCCTTCTCCACTGCTGGCAGAGAGCGATTGAAGCCGGTTTGGCGCCTCTGAAGGCCGTCACCTTTTGGGTCTCTTGAGGAAAGCGCGGAGGTGAAAGGCAGGTCTGAGGAAAGGATTAGGTTTTAGGAGGGCAGTGAAAAGTGAAGGGGCTTAAAACCAGAGCAAAGCCCCTTGGGGCAATAAGTCTGTAGTAAGCTGTTTCGTAAAAGATGCAAGAGGTCTTTATTTACGGAGGTTAACAAACATTTCTTATTGCCCAGCGAGGCTGTAGATGCTCCATCCCTGGAAGTGTTTAAGGCCTGGTTGGATAAGGCACTCAGCAACCTGTTCTAGTGGGAGGTGTCCCTGCCTGTGGCAGGGGGACTGTAACTAGATGATCTTTAAGGTCCCGTCCAACCCAAACCGTTCTATGATTCTATGATTGCTACTTGAATAGGTTCAACTTGCTGGTACTTCTGACAGATGCTTTCTGCAGACATCCTTACCTGAGAACTCTTGCTTTATATTTCTGACATTAAAAGCGTGAGAAAGCATGGTGGCATAATTAACCAGCTTTGTTAGATTCATTAGTGTGTTTTCTAAATTTTAGATTTGCTAGTTCTAAGGAAAATGTGGCAAAACCTGGCGGTGGAGGAGTGGCAGAAATTGGCAGAAGTGGTTCTGCAGATTTACCCTGAAAAGGAGTGTAAAAGGGACACTGACAGATTTCTTGTTTGAAGTTCTAAAACCTATCTTCTTCACTGTGTTCACAGACAGTTTTGATTGCGTGCTATATATTCCACTGGTATTGTGAAATGTTTTCTGTTTTATATTTGAAACATTTCTCTGGAACATTTGAAGTTTTACAGCTTTGGTGAAAGAAAAATATTTTTAAATTTTTTGATTCACAGCTGACAGTATACAGTAATTAAGTAAATCCAAGTCATATTTGAAAGCACTCTTGACTTTTTTTCATACGTTACTAATGAGATGCTGGAATACAAATAAGGTGTCACCTCTGGTTTATCTCTGTGGGTAAAGACAGTAGCTTTGGTTTGTTATTTTATCATTGTGTTTAGCCTTTATTGTGTTTAATAAAGTCTATTGATGCTAATTTGATATTTTACCATTTGTTTTGGTGAATCAAAGATTTTTGATTCATAAAATCCTTTCTGTGATATCCTTTAGGTGAGATAATTTTAAAGTTGTCCTTAAGCAACATTAAGAGCTGTGAAACTTCTCCACACAAATGTATAAAGAAAACAGGTCTTATGCCAAGAGTTGGTGCTAAGGCAAATATATTTAAGTTAACTGGACTACTTTTAAAACTGATGTATTTGTAAATGATTTAGAAATAATCACAGGTCCTGATGTTTCAGAACAGCCCTGGAGACATTAAGGAGTGAAAACTGATAGAAACATAGAACAGAAATTTTCTATCAGAACTGAAACAATCTGACAAATATATAGTCTGCAGTTGCATCTAAGAATCTTAGCATTATGCTTAGAAATAAAATAATTTAACAGTGACTATCATCCTTATCCACTTTTGCAGATTTAGAGACTTCACATTTGATATGAAAATGTTTACCACTGCAGACATGGTCTTTTCATTGGATAATTTGTTTTATGAAAAACCAGACAGAAGAGAAAGGTAAGTCTTTATTGTTCAGTATATACATGTTTTCCAAATCTTCCACATGCTAAGTGAAATCTACAGAGCAGAATTATTTCTTTTTTAGTAACTCCTTTTTCTGTCTGTCAACAGAAATGTGGGTCTAGAAAGCTCCAGTTTTATGACCCATACTTTGAAATGTTTTTCCAAACATACTGAACTTTGAATGTTGCAGGTTTGTCTTAGGCCTGTAAGAAATACAGGCTATAAAGTTTGCCTCTTTCATTTTCTGTGAGTAAAAATCAAGAGATACAGAATAAGAATATTTTTAGTGGGAGAAACAGTAGGTTATAATGGTGGTTTTGAGCTAGAAGCTGTGAAGGGTACTTAAAGATTGTTGGTTTTTTTTTCACCTTATGTTTCTGTTATTAAAATAGGTGTCTAGAAAATGAAGAACCTAAATTTTGGTCTATTGCACCTCCTCCAGCTATTGATGAAATCCCAACTGCAGATGAGTTACAGAAGGAACTGGAAAAAAACATAGCTAAGTCTCATATGGGTAAAGTATCATAGAATGGAATCATAACAATTTAGTTTGGAAAAGACCTTTAAGATCAAGTCCAACTGTAAAACTAATAGTGCTGAGTCCCACTAACCTATAATACCAGACTTTAATATTGATTGGCTAACAAATAGCTTGGTAGATAATTCCTCATCTCTTTAATGCTAGTTTTCTAGGTGTGTAAATATAGACCAAGTATGTATTTTAATTGAGAGTGCTGGTCTTACATGAATTTGGGGTATTATCAGTTCTCTTTGGGCATATACAGGACATATGCATATACTGTTCAGAAGTGGGCAAGTTAAGAAATGTGATTAAAATTTAAGCTCTTCCACGTTGTTCCATGAAGCTGTAAAAGCATAACACAACACATAGGTCTGATGACCTGTCTCCCACCCAAGGGACAGAGAGTTGGTATTAACCTAGATTTAGAGTTCCCTTTTGGGGCTTTTTGTCATTTGGTCCAATTTGAACCTGGTGATTGACTGCTACTAAGTGAAGTATTTCTTCTTAGTAGGCAAAATGTGATAATGACCCAAGATGACTATGCAACCAGCCTGCCCCTCACATAATCATCAATTTTGGCTGTTAAGATTGCAGGGTTTCTTTCACAGCTGTTTGTAGTAGGAACGTCAAGCTTGGCTACTGCATCATTTTTCTAAAAAACAATCTTTATTCTGGGACAGAGTGTGGAGTTTCTATTTTACAGACTACTTTGGAGTTCTGAGTTCTATAGTTTTGCTCTATTTATTTACATAAGAAGCATAGAAAATGACCCTATTTTTGTAACTTTAAATACCATCAGCTTGAGTCATAAAATACATACTAAAGTTTTTGCAATGAGGTAGAAACTTCATATAGTATGTTATATATAGTCCATATAATATGTAAGTTCATATGATATATGTGAATTAGGATTGTTCTGTGAAGATAATTAAATGGCTATTAATAGGGATATGAACATTAATAGAAATAATATTTATTGAGTTTGGAGAAGGGAGAAAGGACCAGAAGTCTATACAACAATACAATGTAAGATCAATGCTTAGGAAGTAAATGACAGATCCCCAACACATAGCCTCTGGGAAAAGAAGCCCTTCATTAAGTGCTGCTTCTTCTTTGGAGAAAGAAATAAAATTAGTTTTCTGCTTGAAAATCTGAGAATGATTTCATAGTTTCTCTCTTCTGACCAAGTTAAATCTAAAGCAGGAACAGGAGTCTCTCAGCAAGCTGGTGCAAGTTTTTCACAAAATAAATCGTTAG
This sequence comes from Turnix velox, assembly GCA_013400935.1. Taxonomy (NCBI): domain Eukaryota; kingdom Metazoa; phylum Chordata; class Aves; order Charadriiformes; family Turnicidae; genus Turnix; species Turnix velox. The sequence continues at coordinate 77,725 of VZTY01022173.1, read as the reverse complement.
GTAATTTTCCAGAAATGGATGATGATGAGAGTGTCCATTCAACATTCAGAAAAAGGTATGTGTCTAGTAAATTCTGATAATTTACCAAACTTTGGAACGATAATATTATTTTAAATACATTTTTAATCACAGAATTTTAGATCCTTCAGTGGAAGATAGATTATTAAGGCTTCAGGCATTAATTTTTTTGAGTGAGAGGAAAAAAGATGTTTCCTTTTGGCAGTATTTTATTATTGTAATTACATATTTCCTGAGCTCACTTTCTTTTATGAAAAAAGTAGGGATGAGGTGTGTTGCTTTGATTTTTAAGACATTGTTAGATAGTAAGAGGTTTTCAAAATACTGTGTTCTTTATCCACACAGTAATGAGCAAAACGGTGTTTCAGAGCAGAGATCAGACAGCCAGGGATATACTTTGAGTAGTTCTCAGTGTGATTTTGGTGCTACCTGGATGGGGTTTTTTTACAGATGAACTCCCCTTCCATGCCCAACTGTGGATTCCTCAGTACATTTATGCTTTCTTGTTCTTAATTATCCATAGATGGACAATTAATCTGCCATTCATATTCAGAACTCATCTGGACAGGCAGTTGATTCTTTCTGGTTCTTTCCCAAATGAAAATAAAGTTAAAATATATCTTGAAAAGAAAGTTAAAATGTATCTTGAAAACAGTCTTTTTATAGAAGAGTGTGAGATCTCATAAAGTCACAGACTTTTACAGTTGTGGCTTCTCTAGTTGTGCTTCTAATACAAACATACATGTCTTTCAAGTATTAGAGGAACTATGTACCATTAGTGCAAACTAATGAAAATCCTGGTTCTTTTGCAGCTTATTTAAAATGTCTGGTTGCATGTGTAAACATGCAGAGTATAAAGATAGTCCAGCATGTGGGAGGGAAACTGATACTTACTCATATACCAAAGAAAACATGAGAGAAGTGAGGAAAGAAGGCTTATGGAGAAATGATCCTCATGCTTCAGATTTTACCCTGCAAAGGGTAAATGATGGGGATGTTGTGCCTAAAACTGGAATTAAAATGAAACCATTTCCAAATGCTTCTGAGATTCTGGATATAACTGGTAATTATTACTACTCTGTTTCAAAAAAAATAGTTCACTGTCTGTCTGTTTTGTAATAATCATGGATATTCATAATGTGAGGTGAGACAAATGGCTAAATTTGCTATAAGGTACCACAATTCTTTGAAACTTAATTAATTGTTTTTTAACATGAGTTGAATAAACAATTTATGAAGAAGATTCATGTTTTCAAAACTGCCAATTTTTGTGAACTCTTGAAAATATCAGTCCCATAAATCAGTCCCTTAAACAATTTGAAAAAGGGCAGCCTCATCCCTTCATGTGGCAAGCAGTCTCATCTTCATTTGAAATCGGACAGAAATTGAAAATACATCTGTCTTTGTAGAAAGAGATTTTAAATAGGATAAATCTGGAAGAAGTAGGAAAGTAGTGAGAATTTTGATGAAAAGATATTTGGGTTGGAAATTTTTAGTAGCTTTTAAATACATGTAGTGTATTTCTAGATCTTTAGGTTTTGGGGGGACTCATCTGTGGAATGTACACTGCACACCTGGGTAATTGCTACAGAAATGCAGAATAGACAAATAGTTCTATCAGAAATCTGTTAGGTAGAGCTGTGGCTTAAAATGGGATTTTTGAGTCTGCTCAGGAATGGATAGTGTGATTCCTGTCTGATTGCCTTGTGAGTATAGGTGACTGGATTTGTGGATGTGGGGAGAGCAGCAGATGTCATTGACTTCAGCAGGGCTTTCCACAGAATGGTTGAGAAATGCTGTCTTCTACTGCATTCTTGTTTCCAAGTTAGAACATAAGGAATGGATGGACAATTGCAGGGAAAAGAAGTGGTCAAATGGCCATGCTCAGAGGGTGATGGCCAATGGATCTTACTCTGTCCTTGTGCATACTGCAGGGATCTTTCCTGGAGGAGAGAGCTACCTGGGGCCTCACGAAATTCAGTAGAGATGAATGCAGGGTCCTTCCCCAGGGAAGGAGAACCACCCCTGGGGTTCTCCTGGGATGGACTCGCTGTGGACAGCTCTGTGGAGAAATGTGAAAAACATGCTGAGCATGAGCACGAGCAGAGTGTCCTGGAGACAACCAAGTCTAGAAACATACTGGGATTTGTTAATGGCAACAAAGCCAGGAAGTTGGGGGAAGTGATTATACTCTTCTTTGGGGCTAGTCTGTGTCTAGATATTCCATCAAGTGTCGAGCCTGTGGTACAGGCAAGCCATCCTTAAACTGAATTGAGTTCAGCCCAGGATACCTGAAGGTGGCCTAGAGAAAGGCAGGGGTAGGATTTTTTAAGAAGATGTGATGAAAGGACTAGCAATAATGGATGTAAGTTGGAAGAGGGTAGATTCAGGCTAGATATAAGAAAGAAGTTCTTTCCTGTGAGGGTGGTGAAACACTGGAACAGGTTGCCCAGAGAGGTTGTGGGATGCCCCCTCACTGGAGGTGTTTAAGGCCAGGCTGGATGAGGCATTGAGCAACCTGATCTTGTGGAGGTGCCCCGTGGCAGAGGGGGTGGAACTAAATGATATTTAAGCTCCCTTCCCACCCAAACTATTCTATGATTCTAAGAATCACCAGTCAAGGTCCTTTCAAATGATGAGCTTGTGAACTCCCTTTCATATTACCTGAAGCTTGTTATAGCCTTGCAGCTCCTCAAAGAATGTGTAGCTTGGGGTTAGGAAAATATTTTCCATGGTTGTTGGTTGAAAACAAATCTGGTTTTATAAATTTACTACTTTTTTTCCTTTAGGATCTACAGGAAGAAAATTGGAAATTTTGAGGTCTGTCACAGAAATACGTATCCTTATGTTTGCTGCATTTGATTTTGCTGATTTTATTACAATGCTTTTATGTTTATAGATTTACAGTGTTTAACCAAAAATACTCAGGCATTATGGTTTAATAGTTTTGATTTGTAGTGTAATACGGGGAATCAAATGATGAATAGATTCTTACTCTTTGGATCTCCAAAGCTAGAATGAAAACAGGACAGCTTACAGATCATTCATTGCTAAGGAAATTTATTTAAAACTTTCAGATCTTATCCTCATACCAATTTATTTTTTAAATGTAAAATTTTTAATTTGCATAATATTTCTTTCAGGACAGATTCTGTATGCAAAGACATATATAGCCATATATCCCCATAAACTTTAGTAGTATTTAGGCTTATTAGGAAAGCTAAATCTTACTTTATATCCCATTTTATCAGGAAAAATGAACTTCACATATTCTATACAGATTTGTATTTATGTTCCATTTTTCACCCAGTGTATTTTCATTCTTTAAGCTGATTTGGCAATAATTTCCTTCCTTCTTGCCCCTGCTTTGAACCCATACAGTGATTAACCATCCCATCTATATCTGTCAGACTTTTTTATTTTGCATTTTTTTACACAGTTTCTAGAAACTTGTCAAATGGTAGGCTAAATATGAGGAAGAAGAAATGTCTAAATTCAGGCTACTTAAGTTCATATGAATAGCCCTGAGAGGTGTCATAATTTCCCAAGTGAGTTAAGGACTCAGTTGTTCTGATGTTGTCAGTGTTCCACATTTTGAAAATACATCACTTAGGTTAAATTTTAGGCAAGTATTTCTTTTAAACTATGATTTTCTTTAGTATAACTTGCTTATCCTTACCCATTCTGAAGTGTTTATATTTATCTACTTTTATTTCTGGCTTCACTCCTTTTTATTTTCCTTTTTATTTAATCTTTTAACATGACATCATTGTGAGACCTCAGCAGTTTGCTGTCCTTGTTACTGTTGGTGTTAGGTCTGACTGTGCGGATCCTCAGCCTGATCAGATGGTTGCAGTTGGTCTGATTTTGAGCTTCAGTGCAAGTTTAGGCAAGGATGAGTGTATTCATTTGGATTTGTAATGTAACAGTACTCTTTCCTCTTGCTCATAGTGGTTTTAAAAATACTTTCAATTGCTAATATGTTATTGTTTGAATATAGAAACATAGAATAGTTTTGGTTGGAAGAGACCTTAAAGATCATCGAATTCCAACCCCCCTGCCATAGGCAGGGACACCTCCCACTAGATCAGGCTGCCCAGTGCCTTGTCCAGCCTGGTCTTGAACACCTCCAGAGAGGGGACATCCACAACCTCTCTGGGCCGCCTATTCCAGTGCTTCACCACCCTCACTGTAAAGAATTTCTTCCTTATGTCGAGTCTAAATCTACCCCCTTCCAATTTACATCCATTGTTTCTAGTCCTCCCATCCGACATCATATTAAAAAGATAGAATCATAGAATGGGTTGGAAAATACCTCTAAAACCACTGTGATTGTAGCTGATCTTTTTGTTTTTTGAGACTCACAGGCCATGAAATATGCTAATTATTTTGTGTTATATTAAAAATTCAGTGTGACCATTGATATGTAAGATCTGGTAACAGCTACACACCTCTTGCTCTTATGTCAGGTTTGCAGTTGAAAATAGATCTGGCAGTTTCACGTTGCCTTATTATGTGCCATTCAGTGAAACCAGTGCCATGGAAGAGGTTTTTAATTGTTGGTGAAATGCTGAGAGCTCTCAAACAGGTTGTGTTTTTTTGGTGGAGTGGAATCTATGGCACTCCAGGAATGTAGATGAAGCTACTAAATAATTGAATAAGTTTTTCATAATTTTTTACAAGTCTTTGTCAGGGAAAGATTGTTGCATATGTTTCAAATTTACATTGAAATTACAACAACCACAGAATCACACAATGTTAGGGACTGGAAGGGACGTCAAAAGATCATGTAGTCCCATCCCCCTGCCAGAGCGGGAACACCTAGTTCAGGTCACACAGGAAGGCATCCAGGGAGGATTTGAATGTCTCCAGAGAAGGAAGACTCCTCACTCTCTCTGGGTGGCCTGTGCCACTGTTCTGTCACCCTCATTGTGAAGAATCATAGAACTGTTTGGTTTGGAAGGGACCTTAAAAATCATGTGGTACCTCCCGTGTTCCAGCTTGCACCTATTGCCCCTTGTACTATCACTGGGTGTCAATGAGAAGAGTTTGGCTCCATCCCCCTGACACTCACCCTTTCCATATTTATAGACATGAATGAGGTCACCCCTCAGTCTCCTCCAGGCTAAAGAGACCCAGTTTCCTCAGCCTCTCCTCAGAAGGGAGCTGCTCCAATCCCTTCATCATCTTTGTATATTTACAGTTCTAAATCAAATTTTATAATTTTCACTCAATGGTTTTGAATTCCTTAATAGTGTAAAGCAACCCAATTTAGAAGCATTTTTAAGGAGTTCCCGTATTTTAACTATGCACAGTCTAAAGCTTTGGATGATGTAAGTATGAAACATTAGCTGCTACTGCAAGTAGTACTTTGTAGATAAATTCAAATGTTACTTTAATATTCAGAAATCAGAAGGGGTTGGAAAACTATAATATAAATGGAACCTCTTCCTTGTACAGTTGAGGCAGATGGTGCTTTAATGGGAGAACAAACCAGAAAAACTTCAAAAATTTTGTTCACATATATATTTGTATGAAAATGTGGATTATATAAATACCAGTGTCATTCACAAATGTTTTTAAGCATATTTTTAAGATGCATTTGATGTTGCAAATCTTTTTGTTTGAATTTCTTGCCCTTAAGTAATGTTTTATAAAGTGGAGATTTTTAAAAGTGATGCTTAAGTGAGATGAATAATGTTGTATTTAAATTGCATGGGGAGCTGCGTTTTGTTGGTTTTTTTCCTGGTTTTGTGCCTAGATCTTGGAGTATTTTTCCTTTCTTCCAAATTCATGTCTACTTTCTGATAAGAATTGCATGTCATATTGGCCTGTAAAATAACCTTGTGTGACTTTCTGTTCCTAGAATAAAAGAAAAGGAGTTTAATGTGTATTGCAAACAGATCTTTTATTACAGATGTAAGCAAGGTATTTTTGTACTTTCTGCACAAAAGTGCAACTGCCATACTTAATACTTTGCAATTCTTCCCTAGCTTCTTTATACAGATAGGAATTTTGTGATTTGTGCTCCAACTGGCTCTGGAAAAACTGTAATGTTTGAGCTAGCTATTACCAGATTGCTTATGGAAGCCCCACTGCCTTGGTTAAATATTAAAGTTGCTTACAGTAAGTATTATGCAGCTTTTCACATTTTGATTGACAGCAGTAGAAAAATGTCATTCTGTAAATGTGGAAGATCTAGGGTGCATGCTTTAGTGATACTGAAATTAAGTACATAAAGATATTGTGACCTACCTAATTTTTTTAAAACTTACTTCTTCTTATAGGTTTTGTTTTCCATTGTATTTCCTTGTATTTAACAGGGCTGGGTAGTTGTAACATTCTTGATTGCCTATACAAATAAAAATTTCAAAATCTTGTGAAGAGTTTATTCTCTGAGAAGGCAAAATATACTCAAAAGGGGAAGAAGGAAGGAAAGGAAACTAAAACAAATTCTTAGTGGCAGAGCCAGAAATCATGCAGTAGCTTTTGTGCATGCCTGTCTGCTGCTCTGAGGAGCAAATTTTCCAATATTCACTTAACTGGAAAGGTTTCATGCTAGCTGTTGCTTCCTGTCTACTAGTTCAGAGACAACAGAGCTGTGATCTTAGGAAGTTTAATTGATCTGAGTAGAAACTAATGAAAGTACTTGAAGATAGTTACATCAAATACATTTCTTAAATGTATTTTTCCTTCATGATTGAGTTCCAATCATTTAAATCAAATTAAATTGGTGATTTTCTCCTAACTGTTATTCATACCGTGGTATATTTGTCAGTCTTGCTGTTAACAGTAGAACTTTATATTTTTAAAAGTTTCAGCCTTTTTTTAATTCCAATATGTTAAGAGGTTATGAGTGCCCCCTCTCTCCCTGGAGGTGTTTATGGTCTGGCTGAACAAGGCACTGAGCAATGTGGTCTAGTGGGAGATGTCCCTGCGTGTGGCAGGGGGGTTGGAACTCTATGATCTTTAAGGTCCCTTCCAACCCAAACCATTCTATGATTCCAAGTCCTACAATAAAGCTAGTGTTGATTTTGAGTTCACTGTGTATTGTAAACAGCTCTTTTATAAGCAGACGTGTCATAGTTTGTCTGTCAGCAGATGAAGGTGAAAAATTTCAGCATCATATAATGTTTTTGGGTTCCTTGCTAGATTTTGTACCAATTTGCTTTTTAGAACTTCCAGTAAGAAAGCATTTACCTACTGGTGAAGGTGGTTCTACTGTCTAGTCTTGTTTTGACATTGATGGAGAGGGAGCTGTATCAGTTTTCCAAATGTTGGATTGGAGATGTTAAGTTCCATACAGCTGGAGTGTGCTCTGATACCTGCTTTGTCAGTCACCCAATGCACGTGAATTAACTTTCAGTAGTTGTCTGCATTAGAGCTGTTTACATGTAGCTTTAACACAGGCTAAGGATTAGTTGCTGAAGTTCTGGGAGCAATCACTAGCTTCTTGCATAGTGCAAGTTTATTACTTTTGCAGTTTTGTGAGTTATTTTCTGGTAGCTGAAACAGTTATCTGGCACTAGTGATTTCTCCTGCTGTGTAGGCCACTGGTAAGATTATGAGATTTTACACCTCTTTCTAAAGCAGAAACTGGTTCTTTAAATCTCTTCCACTTGGGGATCAGTTGTCAACTGATAGGCAGAAATTATTCATATTCGAGTGGCACTAATTAGCCTAGAATGTAATCACTGCAAGATGTGTTATATTACTGCTGGTTTCAAAATGTGTATAGGTCACTGCTTTCACTTAAATCACTGCATTTTTCATATTGAGTACTCAGCCACAAATGATGCACATGTATCAGACCTCACAGGGAATTACTTCTGATTTCTAGAAGTCAACATACATCTGTGAAAGTATAGTATGTATCCTCTAGGAAAGGAAAAGAAAAAAAAAAAAAACCACAAAGAAAGTGTGACCAGTGTCAGAAGTGCTCCCTGCTGTGTCTGTTGCTGCCTGCTGTTAGCTGCTCAGTATGACCCCGACTTTACTTAACTGTACATTTGATTTAGATAGATTTTGATTTCTTCTGGTGCTCTGCCTCTTATTGTGGATGTTTTCTGTCTGTAACCTCTTTACTCTTGAATACAGTGTTCAAATCATTCTGAACTGGGAAAAGGTAGGTATTAGTTTGATCTTCTATTAGAAAGGATGTGTTTCCAGTGGTTTCTTCATTCCAATTGGTTGTTCCCATGTGGGATTGAGGAAGAAACTGAGGATTAAGAAAGGGCATAAATAACCTTTATTAAAGGGTTCTATTTGTGATTGCTGATGGGGAAGGACTAGAGCCCAAAGTTAAATGTTGATCCGTGCTCATGGAGCAGGATAATAGGGACAATTATAATAATAGCAATTACAAGTAATTTAGTTCTGGGAGTAAAGCTGAAGTTAGGAAAGTTAAATAGTTAAATTCAAAAGGACATTTTAAAAATATATGCATGTAGCATCTATAGTACTACATTTGAAAAAATTATTTTGATGTAACTGTGATTATTTTTCATTATTTTTAGTGGCTCCAATAAAAGCTCTGTGCAGTCAGCGTTTTGAAGATTGGAAAGAAAAATTTGGACCTATTGGACTCAGCTGCAAGGAACTGACAGGGGATACAATGGTGGATGATTTATTTGAAATACATCACGCTGACATTATAATCACTACTCCTGTAGGTTTCAATCCCAGTTGGTATAAAAACCTGGAATAGGTAGACATTAGTAGTCTGTTAGTTATATGCTGCTTGTACAACCTTTTTTTTTTTTAAATAAGTAGTAATTTTATGATCCTTATGTTTGCCTGCACACTGCTCTGCATGCCATTAGTTCATATGAACAACAGTTAGGAATAATGTACCTGATGAAGTTTACGTGACATGAGCATGAATTAATTCAACTGATTTTATTTAAAGATTTATAGAAGTTTAAGTGTGTCTGCCTGTACTCTACTTTGGCATGTGTTGGCTTTTGAAACATCTTCCTCCTTCTGGTGGCATTGTTTTTTTCTCCTAGGAAAAATGGGACAGCATGACTAGAAGGTGGAGAGACAGCTCTATAGTCCAGCTTGTACGACTCTTTCTCATTGATGAGGTATGAAAATTAATGTTTTATGTGCACTGTTCTTCTTCTTGAAGGTATAAGGAAACTCAGGTAATATAAATTATTTAACACATACATGAAGTGTAACTGGAGAATCATTTAGCAGATGTTTTTAAAATTTCTAATAGGTGCATGTGATAAAGGATGAAGGTCGTGGTGCAACGTTAGAAGTTGTAGTCAGTCGCATGAAGACTATTCAGTCTTCTCTTTGGCGTCTCTCAGAGAACCACGTCACTGTTCCTCCCTTGAGATTTGTAGCTGTTTCTGCAACAATCCCAAATGCTGAAGATGTAAGAGTTACATTTTAACTGTATTTTAATTAATGTAGTTGCATTTTATAAAATTTAGCTGGAGTTAAAAATTCAGATTGTTAACGATGTTTTCTTTTTGAAGCTGCCAATTGAAGACAGTTCTGAGGTTGTCAGTGTAATAAATAACCTACAGTGATACACGATTATCAGTGAAGTATAGACATAGTTTTTTCTTAGATCTCTGTGATTTTTGTTCCTAAGTGGAAATCACAATAGATTTAGGATTTCAGTCCAAATTCTGTTGGTCCTCTACTAAGCACAATTTCCCATGTGATTTCAGTGAGGAAGGCAATGCAAATGTGTTAATAGTTTGCCTATGACAAGAGCTAAATTAAATATTATGTGATGCAGTTAGAGCAACGAGTGTTTTAAAGCAGAAATTTATAATGCCTATTCTATCTCTTCTTCTTTTATAGATTGCAGAATGGCTTTCAGATAGTAAGATGCCTGCTGTGTGCCTGAAAATAGATGATGATCAACGGCCAGTGAAGCTGCGAAAAGTTGTTCTTGGTTTTCCTTGTAGTGACAATCAGACAGAATTCAAATTTGACTTAACTCTAAACTACAAGATAGCCAGTGTTATACAAACATACTCGGAACAAAAACCAGCACTTGTGGTACACCAGATTTTTTTAATCACATTTTAAATTGTCTTTCCTTAAAATGTTGATTCAAAAAAGTCTCTTCTTATTTATAGTTTTGTGCCACAAGAAAAGGAGTACAGCAGGCCGCTTCTATTCTTGCAAAAGATGCTAAATTTCTCCTGAGTATTGAACAGAAACAAAGGTATTTTTATATTTGAGATGTTAGTATGTGTTAGTAAACTTGTGACATCTGTGAAGAAAGCTTTTAGCAGATAAATAGCAGAAGATAGTTTTTAGCAGAGGAGTGTGCAACAAAGTCATCCCAGTTGATGTTCTTTTTGGTAATTGCCACTCTTCTTGTGAAGTTCTGTTTGTTTCTCAGATTTTTAGGATACTTCTCACAAACATTAATGTTTTTCTAAAAGCAAATTTCTTAACATATAGATGTTCATTCCCGTGGCTGTACCTGTGCCTTGTAGTGCAAAAAAACCCATATGAATGTTCAGATAGGATGTGATTATTCATGGCTTAAATTATAACAAGTCTTTGTATTATCCAGTGCATTTATTAAATACAGCCTTGATCCATATTTGTTATTATTTACTTCCAGGCTGTCTAGTCCTGGCACCTGCAGAAGGTGCTTCCTGATTTTGGACCTCAAATGTGGTGATATTTGCCTTATGTGAACAACACATTTAGATTGTATGTGGTTACCCCGAGAGGTTGTGGATGCCCCATCCCTGGAGGTGTTTAAGGCCAGTCTGGATGGGGCATTGAGCAACCTGGTCTAGTGGAAGATGTCCCTGCCCATGGCAGGAGGGTTGGAACTAGGTCATCTTGAAGGTCCCTTCCAACCCAAACCATTCTGTGACTGGGCTGGAAAGGCTGCAGCAACTGGCCCAGACAGATAGCTAGTTCCCTTTGTGAAGATGGGAAATATGGTGGGTGAAAATAGCCAAATAATGTATATTTTAAAAGTTATTTTAAGACTCTGTCCTTGTGACAATCCAATGTGTTTGGAAACTTAAGTACATCCATAAAAAGTACAAATGCAGTAAAACTATGAGAAAGAATGTAAAAAATGTACGTGTCAAAGTAGCTTACAATCTTTAGAGGGGTAATTGTGGATCTAGATTCATGAGAAACTATTTTTTTGCATTTTAAAAGCGTATTTTTATCTTTGTATATTGCTCTTACATTAGTGAACCTGTTCTGTGATTTTGAAGTATTTTTATCTTTTTGCATGTTGCATAGATTACAGATGTCTGCAAATTCATTGAAAGACTGCAAACTGAGAGGTAAATATAACCTACTACTACTCTGTGAATGAATACTTCCTTGGGTGAACTTAGTCAAGTGATGGATATTATTATTTCATTATCAGAACTTTTAATGAATGGTGTGGCTTATCATCATGCGGGTATGGAGATATCTGACAGAAAGACAATAGAAGGAGCTTTTGCTGGAGGAGACTTACCAGTGCTTTGTAAGTAAATTTTATTTTCAAAGTCAAAATCTTGTTAATGTATCCTGAAAAGACTGCAGTTTGGAAGTGAAAGTATTTTATGATCCTATAGTTTGTTTAACCCTCAGAATTATTTTGTTAAAACCTGGTAAAGATGTGTTTGTATTTCACATGCACTTCCACCTAGCAATGGACCATTACTAAGGACCATAGAACTTTTCTTCTCAGCAAACACGAGGGTCATCCTCCCACATGTATCTGTGTAGGTCTGACTGTGTCCATTTCCTTTTCATGTCACTGAGCCATCCTGTTGAGGTGGAACTTGCTGGTAGCATGTTCACATGATGTCCTCAGAGTCCACATGATGTTTCTTTCTTTGGGTCCTCTGCAGCAGTGGCTTCCCTGAGGGTGATCTTTTACATTTATGCATCTTAAATGGTCAGGATACTATTTTTAAATTCCCATGCAGGATGTTTTGACTGATGGGGAGATTCCTAAGAAATACTCTGTTTGCTGTTACCTGAAAATGAGAAGATACCTCCTTGAGACATAATGGTCTTATCTCATTCAGACTGCTTTTTTGGGTTTTTTTTGTTTGTTTGTTTGTTTGCTTTTTTTTTTGTAATCTAAAAAGGATTTGTGCTCTGCAGGGAATTCTCTGAGTGGTTCATGTGCAACACTGAAAAACTCATGGATTTTTTTTCTTTTCTATGCAATGGTCATGACTCATTATGGAAGTGTACAGTAGATTTCTTGCCCAATCTCGCAACCTTGCTAGAGTTTAAGTGTCCATTCGCTTTCTGTGTTCAGTCTCTACATCCCTACAAGCTGCTGTACTTGGGCTGCCTGCTGCACTTCGTAGGGCTTTGACAACTGTAGTGCCATTTCTGAAATCTCAGGAGACTCTGATTCTACAATTGCCTTTTGAAAAAATAATTTTGAAACCCCATATTTAGGTCCAATTCTTCTTTCTAATGCACTGAAATTTTCCTTTAATTTAAACATAGAATAGGAAAATTAATTCCTAGTAGAATAATTATGTCCATTTGCCTCTATAGCTAGCTTTCCATGTCTAGTTCTGGCTACTTGAGAAAGTGAATTAGAAAACCTAAGTGTGAGATAATTTGCAACAAACCTGACTGGTATTTTCTGTGTGAGAGTGCATATGGGTAAAGAATTGTGATATTATTGGTGGTGATTCTGTTTTAGTGTTGTGGATATAAACAGTACTATAACTTAAAAAATTAGATCTTAAAGATATTAATCACTACAAAGCAAGGTGAAGTCATAGCTTTATTCAATTCTCTATCATCAAAGAAATATGAATAATGTTTCTTCAGTGTGTATCTGTTATATTGAAGATGGATTGGATTCTGGATTATCTCTAGAAGTTAAGGAATGTTTAAATAAATATATCTGGGATGTAATTTTTTTAAGAATACCTGATCGTAAAGGAATGTGGTGATCAGCTACACAGAAATCATTATGCATATACATGTCAATAATCTAATTCTGTGTGGTGCAGAACACTCACTACCCTTGCTAGGAAAAATAAGAGTTCTTAGGAATCAAGAATTACTTATCTGCTGCTTGTTTAGTATCTGACAGATATTTCAGTGCTGTTCATCTTGCAATCAATACACTTTAATCTGATGTAGTTACTACTAGCACCTTAGCTATGGGAGTCAATCTACCTGCACATCTGGTGGTTATAAAATCTACAATGCACTATGTTGGAGGAGTGTTCCAAGAGTACAGTGAGACAGACATTCTCCAAATGATTGGGAGAGCAGGAAGGCCTCAAGTAAGTTCTTGCTATATTATATTGAAGTTATCTATAGGCAGATCAGTAGGAACTATTTTCAGGATAGAAACTACAATGCTAACAATATTACCGTGTTGATTTTTTTGAAGTGTTGTCATTAAGAGTTGGATTTTTCTGGGGTAACTTCGAAACAGACTTCATTCTCAATTAAGGTTTATATCGTCCTCTAAAAAGTACTTCTTCATCTTGCTGTGGAAGAAGATCTAAAGATTACATTTTGGTTACATAATGAATGGGGATTAGAGAAAAAGCAGGAAGCTGACATGCAACTCAGAAATTGCATGATAAAAATTCTAGAATATTGAACAGTATAGACAGCAACATGCTTTTGTTCTCCTAACATCAGAAAGAGGAAGCATCTAATTAAGTTGGGAGTAGAGGAGGAGGATCAGAAACACTGACTTCAAAACTATAATTCATGTTGCTTTCACAAGAGGTTGTTGATGTCAGGAGTGCTTTATTTTAGGTTTTAGGCATTGCTTTGGCTGTAAAAAAAGGAATGGGAGAGGGGGAACTTTAACATGTTATTTTAAATATACCTCTTTAAAGTCTCAGAATCGTTTATGGTTAAATCTTACTCTTTTAAGCTTTTTAATTTTTAGAAATACACATCAAGCCTAATGCAGGAGATAGCTTACCCCACATCTGTCTGCAGAGGCTGATTATATTAGCCACTGTGGTATGTTGTGTACTTGACAGTTTTTATCTGGACCTAAGATCTAAACCTGTATGGCAGTTCCAATATTCCTAACTTTCTTAACTGCTTGGGTTGGTTTTTTTTTGTTAGAGACTGTAATTCAGTAAGATTTTTAAAGTTGTGACTCAGAATCCTATGCCACTTTAATTTACCAACTCAAGAACTGAAATATTTACCAAGTTGTGCCTTTCAGTATCGTATACACTAATCTGGATGAGACTGAGGAGTGACTTCATTCATGTTTATAAATATGTAAAGGGTGAATGTCAGGAGGATGGAGCCAGGCTCTTCCTCAGTGACATCCAGTGATAGGACAATTGGCAATGAGTGCAAGCTGGAATACAGGAGGTTCCACAGAAACAGAAAAAAAAAAAAAATTTGTCAGGGGGAGGGTGAAAGAACAGTTGCACAGGCTGCCCAGAGAGAGTGTTGGTCTCCTTTTCAGGAGACATTCAAACCCCATCTGTACATGTCCCTGTGTGACCTGATCTGGGTGTTCCTGCTCTGGTAAGGAGGCATTGGACTAGATGACATTCTGAGTTCCCTTCCAATTCCTGACATTCTGTGATTCTGTAATCTGATTAGAAAAATGGAAAAGCTAGGAAGCACGTTGTACAAAAGCCAAAAATCAGTCTATTTTGTCCATTAAAAACTAGAATATTGTAAGTGTGGGTGCTTGAGGGTAGCTGATAAAGATTTTTTTTTTAATTACTATAGAATACTTGACTGTTCAGTCAACACTTTCTGATGTTTTGGGATAACTAATGAGAATTTGGGACAGTAAATTATTTTCTGTGGTTGTGGTTAGGAATCCCTAACTGTGGGCCTAAGTGAGGAGGTGAGTAGCAGTTCATATTTGTGCTGTCTCTGACATGTCTCTTAGATGCACATTAATACATACGGGCCATTTTGTTGACCTGCCTGCCAGCAGTGGCTGGAATGCCAAGTCCTTCTTGCTACCCAGATGAGTTAGAATGTGCCTTTAAATTAGAGGGGCCTTGGCTTTCAACAGCCATTTCATCAAGGGTTTTAAGAAATAGAAGTTTTTATTTCTTTCAGCAGATACCTTATGTATACTCCTTTTGTTAAAAGCTGGTGAACAGTTTGTGTGATTTTATTTTTCAGTTTGACACTACAGCTACAGCAGTTATTATGACTCGTTCCAGTACAAGGGAAAAGTATATACAAATGTTAGATGGTGCTGATGTAATAGAGAGCAGGTAACAAGGTTTTTTTAAAATAAGACTACATGTCCATTGTCCAGTTACTGTGTCCAGTTTTGGGCCCCTCACCAGATAAAAGACCACTGAGGTAGTGTAGTGGCTCCAGAGAAGGGCAACCAAGCACATGAGGGGTCTGGAGAAGAAGTCTTATGAGGAGGGGCTGAGGGAACTGGGAGTGTTCAGCCTGGAGAACAGGAGGCTGAGGGGAGACCTTAGTGCTCTTTACAACTACCTGAAAGGAGGGTATAGAGAGGTAGGGTTGGTCTCTCCTCCCTAATAGCAGGCCGTAGGACAAGAAAAAATGGCCTCGTGTTGTGCCAGGGGAGGTTTAGACTAGAATATTGGAAAAATTTTTACACTGAAAAGGTTATTAAGCATTGGTACAGGCTGCACAGGGAAATGTTTGAGGACCATCCCTGGAGTTATTTAAGGGAGAGGCAGTCAGTGCTAAGACGTATAATTTAGTGCTGTTTCTTGTCAGAGTTAGCTGATGATCTGAAAGGTCCCTTCCAAGAAAGGCAATTCTATGATTCATGATAGCAATGTTGTATACATTTTACAGAACATGTTTTTTCATGTGGGTTTGGGGATGTGATTTTGATCAGTATAGAAGAAATATAAGAAAATTTTAAGGAAAATCAAATCAAGCTATTCTGATGTCAACAGCCTCAGTTTTATAAACCAAAAGCATCTTTATATCATCTTAAACTTAACAAAAATAGTTGTAGATTCCTGCTGGAAAAATGAAGAAATTTAAATAATACATATTGCAAGAATTGTATCCAGGCTATGGTTCTGAATAGTTAGATGACAGAGTCTGGAAAATACCAGACTATAGAATTCACTCAATTTGAACAGGGTGTCAAGAGAAATATGCAGGGAAGTTAAGACACTAAAGGGTATAACAGCAAATTTTGCTGAAGTAATTTTGTTAAAGTTTAATTATTCAAATATTAATACCTTACTGTAACTTTTAAATATGTGTGGCTTTCTTTTCTAAATTAGAGGAACTTAACAGTTAATGGAGGGGTTGGTTTGGTTTGTTGTTTTACACAAAAAATACCTTCAACCCTTTTAGTTCCACTGTCTGGTAGATGTATTTACTTTTTTTTTCTCTGCTTTTTTCCTTTGCTAGCTTGCACCAGCATCTTGTCGAGCACTTAAATGCAGAAATAGTGCTACATACTGTCACAGATGTCACTGTAGCTTTGGAATGGATGCAATCAACATTCTTGTACATTAGAGCCTTAAAAAATCCAACTCATTATGGTTTGTTGGGTTTTTTTAAATTATGGTATTGGGTTGTCTTAGGTCTGTATTTCTTTCTTGTTTAATGGACTTACTATTTCATGAAAACAAGATGTGTATTATGACCTATAGCATTTCAGTTTCAGTTGCTTTAATGCAATTAATAGGAATTTCACCGAGACATAGCATGTAAAAACTATGAAGAAGACATTTACAAATTTGTAATGATTTTGATCATAACACACTGGAATATGTACTAGTGCAGAATCATGTTTTTTTAGCACTGAATCTGCTGCTAAGAAAAAAATTGTCTCTTTGATAGATTTCCTGAAACAAAACTGCATTGATGTTAATGCTTGTGTTTTCAATTTGCCTTGCCCAGGATAACCCCTTGTTCCCTAACCCTGTTAATAGTTTTTCTTCCAGGCTATTTACTGTAGGCCTTGTTAGGAAGTCACTGGGCACTTGCTAAAGAAATTTTTTATTTATGGATTTATATGTGGGACCGGAACACTGTGCAAGTTGAATGGATATTAGAAGTTAGGTAGCTTTTTGTGGTTTAAAATAGAAAAACTACATGTGAAGTTGCCCCCTGGCTTTTCAGCAGCTATTAGGACTCTGATATTTTACACATAGAAGTATCTGCAGCTTTTATCTTTGCACAACTATCTTAATAGCCATGTATTGATACTTAGATACTAAAATTCTGTTATGCTTTTGACTTGTTCCCTGTATAATAAATATTTACAAATTTTATCACATTAGGGTACTTGTCTGGCTCTTAAAAAATCAGCAAATAAGTTTGGATGGGTAGTGATACTGAGGAGGAATTATGTCATTGTATTATGATAAAAAGCCTTATATCTTTTCTTGAAGGTTTTTCACCTGGATTGGATAAAATTGGAATTGAAGCAAAATTACAAGGTAAATTACTTCTAAGCTGCTTTTTATTGTTTTTCCTTTTATTAAACATTATGCCACACTCTGTATCTCAAATACTTTCAGTAGTTCTATTTACAGAACACATATAATTCACATATAATTTAATTACTAGTCTTTTTGAAATGCTATCAGTGCATCTTGAATTGTGGAAAATTTTTTACTGTATAGAGGAAGAAAATACATACTCAGAAATACAGAGTAGAGCACTCTAATTCTTACTATTTTTCCTTTGATTGAACTCATTAAATTTATTAAATTCTGTATTATACACTTGAAAAAGCCCTTTTCAGAAATTGTTGTCTTCCCTTCAGCATGAATTTAGCCTTGAAAACAAAGGATGCAAAATGTAAACATCTTCAGCTTGTTCAGAAAGAGTTTTAATTCCATGTTTTTAGCATGTTACGCTGCAATACCAAAGAGGGAGTAAAGAGAGCACATATCCTTTATGATGGATGTTTTTGCATTGGTCGTTCAACAATCCATAAATAATTTTTTAAAGAAATTTCAGAGAACTCCAGAGTGTGGCAGATCTTGTCCAGTGATGGACTCAGTGATTTAGGTGATAGGAGTAAATACTAAATTCTGTATTTTTGTACAGGTAAGTCACATTACTCATATTCTCTAGGTTTATGTTCGGACACATGGACTGGTACAGTCTGAGAATTTCACTCTCTGGTTATAATATTTTGCATTAACGATGTACATTCTGAAGGGTAAAAGTTACAGAAAGACTACTTTCACATAATCACAAAATACCAGGGATTGGAAGGGACCTCAGAAGATCATTGAGTCCAATCCCCCTGCCGGAGCAGGAACACCCAGACCAGGTCACACAGAAAGGCATCCAGGCAGAGTTTTAATATCTCCAGAGAAGGAGACCTCACACCTTCTCTGGGCAGCCTCTGCCACTGTTCTGTCACCCTCACCCTGACAAAGCTTTTTCTTCTATTTCTGTTGAACCTCCTGTGTTCCAGCTTTCAAGAAGCCTTTTTTCAGGTTCCATCTGAAAACATCCAGCTGATTGAATCTTTTGAGAATTAGTGCATCTCACCTTTAAATATAGAATAGCATATAAATTATTTATTTATTTTAATCTGAGTTTTCTAGTAGATTGAAAATAATTAGATTATTAAAAGACTACTTGCTAAGATTGTAAATTAAGTTCTACAAATCAACAAATGTGAAAGTCCTCATGTTCATCACAATTATATATGTTCTTATTCTGGACATTGTATTAATGTAAATTTGCCCTTGGGTTACTTTGGTTTTGAAAGGGAGAAAAACAAAATAGTGTGGTCATACTGCTGAAGATATATCCAGCTATGTAGGTTTAGTGAAGTAAATACAAATGCAGCTGATACAGGATGAAAGTTTCTGATTATGGATTAATAAATAACATTATATATTTGAAATTCCAACCATTTATGAGTTAACACTGCAGTGGAACATTTTTTGTGTGGCCTCTCTGATCTGTCATTCAGAATTGAATCTGGCAGCCTACATCCCAAGCACCTCATTTGTTTTCCTTTCCTAAAAGATTTGACTTGCTTTCTACTTTACTGAAAGTACTCTCTCAAGTATCTTCATGTGAGCTTTCCCCAGGCAGCACTTAACCATCAGATTTAGTAGGAGCAGGGTCATGTTCTAAAACCTTTACCTGAGTTCAGTGGGGTGGCTTTTGTGTATATTCATTGATGCTTATGATTCTGGTTTGTACAAAAGTTGAGTTTTTCTGCATGTACTAAAAATGTGTGTATTTTTCAAATTGTGAACAGAACTGTGTTTGAAGAACTTGCATGATTTATCATCTTTTGATTTGATCAGGATGGATGAAGCAAAAAATTTCAAACCAACAGGTAACACATTTTCAAAAATCATCTTCAGAAATTATGTTGAAATAGTAGTGAACTATAAAAAGTTGCATTTATTTTTGTGACCCATTAATAGGAGTACACAAAGAAGAGACTAGAAGGTGAGAGATTGTCTGCCTAGAGTATGTGAGCAAATTTCCTTAAACATCATGGAAGTTCATTCTCTTAATCCATTAATAGATCTATTTTGTTACCACTTAGGAGAAAATTATAGAATATTATTAGGATAATTGGATGTGACAGTGCAATAAAGGACAGGTTTATTAATACCTCCGCTAGAAGCAGCTGCTTGTCAGCAGCCCCAATTCACATGCTTGTGTATTACTGGGAACTCATCTCCATTGGACAAAACTAACTGGTGTGATTCTTTCTGCAACTCTATCATGGGGTCAGTGATAACTGTTTGCTGGGTGGTAAATTTTTGCACGTGAATTCCATTTTGTGACTTAAAAGGACTGCTAAAAAATATTTGGCATATTTATATTTGAAGGTATATTTTTCTTTTGCAGAGACAGGAAGATTAATGGCATGGTATTATATTGCATTCGATACAGTGAAACAGTTTTTCACAATTAAGGGAACAGAGACTATAAAGGAATTGGTAATTATGTTCAATTGATTTTAAACAAAATATAATGTTGGAAGTGAGACGGTTTATTCTTTGAAGACCTTGGGCTTTGTTTTATGAAGTAAAAAGTTTTAGAGAACACAAATAAATGCATATGGAGTATTTCTGAGTCTTTGTGCTGAGATCTTTTGATTTCCTACTCTCTCTCTAGTCCTTAACCTTACACAAAGATACAAAGTCATAGTCATAGTCATAGACATAGTCATAGACATCTAGGTTGGAAGGGACCTTTCAGATCATCTAGTCCAACCATCAACCCAACTCTGACAAGCCTCATACCTGGATGGGGACTCGAACCCCTGACCCTCAGATTAGGAGTGCAATGCTCTCCCAACTGAGCTATACATCCAAGTCGCTGAAGCTCTTCTGTTTATTAAACACTGTTTTGTGGTTTACTATTTTTAATATAAAAAATGCTGTATACAGAACAGCTTTTACTTTTACAGGAATGCTATCTTTTTTGTGTTTGAGGTAATTTTCAGGTTATTGCTGCTATTAAGTCACAAAAGACATTTTATTTTCAAGCAGATACTATGGTAAAACAGGCTGACCATGAATGGAATGGCTGTCTTTGTTACCAAAGTATGAAGAAACCAAAATGAAACTTGTAACAGATATGTTTTGCCTTGTATGTCATGAAGTGTTATCCATTGATTTTTGGACAATTTCAAGTGAAATAGTAAAGTAAAAACTGAGGAAAAAAAAAAGGAAGAATTACTGTCTTTTCACTGTAACAATGTTGACAAATATTCCAAAAAACAAAAAAAGTTTTTGGGAAAAAGTTTGAAGAATTGGCAAAAAACATGGCAGAAACAAAAAAGTTGCATCATTACAGGTTACAATGATCTCCAACTGTGCAGAATTTCTGGATGTCAAGTTGAGAACAAATGAAAGGAAAATACTGAACTCACTGAATAAAGATAAAGAGAAAATAACTATCAGGTATAAAAAAATAGTTACAGTGGAAAAGCAAAGTATCTTTATAGCAATAAATAAAATGAATAGCAGAAAATTGTGTTTTCATTCACAGATTTCCAATGGAGGGGAAGATAAAAACAAGAGAAATGAAAATAAACTGGTAAATATTGTCTTATTACTACTTATTGAAAACCTGTCATTTTATGGCTCCTAAATTTATAGAATCATTGATTGTATTGGGTTGGAAGGAACCTTCAAAGGCCATCTAGTCCAATCCCCTGGAATGAGAAGGGACATCCTGCACTGGATCAGGTTGCTCAGAGCCTCAGCAAACCTGCCCTTGGATGTCTCCAGGGATGGGGCCTCCACCACCTCTCTGGACAATGTGGGCCAGTGTCTCACCACCCTCCAGAACTTCATCCTAATGTCTAACCTAACCCTGCCCTGCTCTAGTTTCAAACCATTGCCCCTCATTCTGTGTCTCCATGCCCTGGCAAACAGCCCCTCCCCAGCTTTTCTGGGGCCCCTTCAGGCACTGGGAGGCTGCTGTGAGGTCTCCCTGGATCCTTCTCCAGGTTGAACAACCACAACTTTCTGAGCCTGTCCTCATAGCAATGATGCTTCAGCCCCCTGATCATCATTGTGGCCTCCTCTGGATCCTCTCCAATAGGTCCATGCCCTTCTGCTGAGGGCTTCAGAGCTGGTCACAGTGCCCAAGCTGGGGTGTCACAAGAGCAGTGGCAGAGAAGTGTCTCTCTTGATCTGCTTATGTTTCTATCATTTTAATGAGAACCAGGTCTTACATTTAATTGTTCCTATTCTGGATTTTTTAATTGTTTTCATTAGAAACTTTAATGTTGTTACACTTGGCTTATGATATGTCTTTGCCGTATGTATGATAATTTATTTTTTCCAGTCTTATTCAGGCTCAGCTTGGATGCATTCCTGTTCAAGACTTTACTTTGACACAAGATATTGGCAGAATATTTAGGAATGGCTTAAGAGTTACTAGATGTATGGTAAAATCTTTTTTTTTGTTCATACAGTAATAAGCAACATTTTATTTGATTAATACAACTCAATCTTATATTTTTCAGGGTTATCAGACTTTCTGTCATCACGTCAGAACAACTTTTCTGCTTTATTAAACTCTTTGATTTTAGCAAAGTGTTTCAGGTGCAGACTTTGGGAGAATTCACTTCATGTTTCTAAACAGTTAGACAAAATTGGTAGGTACTAGTCAAATTATAAAGGCATCATCTGATAGAGAATTGAAACTCACAATTGGCCTGCTAATTTCTGAGGTTTCTGTTTACATAATTGTGTCTTCTGGTTACTTATTTGCCCCAATAGATTACCCCAACTGTCGTGTAATCTGTCATGATAAAAGGGGCATCTCCCTTATGAGGAACAGCTGAGAGAGCTGGGTTTCTCTATCTTGGAAAAGAGGAGACTGTGGGGGGACCTCATTAATGTTTATGAATATGTAAAGGGTGAGTGTCGGGGGACTGGAGCCAGGCTCTTCTCAGTGACCTCCAATGATAGGACAAGGGGAAATGGGTACAAGCTGGAACATAGAAGGTCCCAGAGAAATTTAAGAAAAAACTTTTTCATAGTTTGGGTAACAGAACAGTGCCCAGAGAAGATGTGGAGTCTCCTTTTCTGAAGACATTCAAAACCTATCTGGACGAGATCCTGTGTGACCTGGTATAGGTGTTTCTGCTCTGGCAAGGGGTTGGACTAGATCATCTCTTGAAGTCCCCTCCAATCCCTGTGATTCTGTGCAATTTAGCAATATTGCTTATGTTTTCTAAGAATATTGGAGTCCATCTCACTCTCATGCACATGCACATATCTCATGTTTGTTTGACTCCATATCTCTGACTAGATTATGCCTTTCTTTCCAGACAGCTATCACCGTAGGTCCTGTTACCTCTAAGAGTGAAAGTCTTTAATTTGCTTTGATGTGGATAGAAATAATAGAATAGAAGTAAATCTAGTATGTGAGAGATTCTCATACAGATCGAGATCACAAGTTTCTTACCATCTTCAATGTGTCACTTTGTCCTCTTACTGGATGAACTGGGTGGAAGTACAGACTTATCATAATGATGTGAAATGGAGTTCAGAAATTTTGGAGTCCTCTGTATTACAAAAATGTAGCTATGTTTGTCAGAGGTGATAGTACAGCTTCCTGCTTTGATATCTGCTCTTCACACTTTCAGAATTCACTGGAGTGTTCTCTGTGTTTCTTCTTCAAAGATACATGCAGGCTGTAGTTAGTACCGCCATGAAGAGATCTGCAGATTAGAGCGTAGCTAAGCCAGGAGGAGATACATCCCTGAGGTGCAGTGTGTTACAGACTTGCCAGCTCAGGCGCAGAAGCTGTATTGCTTCGTTCATGTGGAATCAAAGCAAGGGCCTGGGCTTGTTAGTTTGTGTGCAATGCAGTATCTTCTGGTAGGAAGCCATTTCCACTAGCTCTGGATCTGTGCCAACATCACATGGTCATCTGAGGAGTCTGCCTCATGTTCAGCATTTCTAGGGACTAAGTGGAATAAAACAGCACTTGCAGTGTAGACAAATCCTTACCTGCACACTATATTATATAGTGATGTCAGTTTTAGTTTTAATAATAGAAATGTAATATATACTCATCTCTGTCCTGGGTTTTTGTTGTTTTTTTTCCTGTTCTCATCACTATTGCAGTGCTACAAAGAACTGCTAACTTTTAATGTTCCATTTGTTCCACTCACAGCTTCTTTTGAACCATTTGATAATAGTCCAAAATCTCTTCCTGAGTAAAATACTGAATTGTCTGAGTTGTGACATCTGATTATTAACCCTTTGTTATGCTATGGCAGCTAAACCTGTTCCTTGTCTTTGTGAATTGCTTGAGCTCACAGGAATTTACTGATAACATGTAGCAAATTCGAAAATCCTGAATTTTCAAACTCTTATCTCAGAATGTTATTTTTTGAATCTTAAAAATTCTTTAGCAATCAGTATTTCCTTGATAGGAGTTGCTAATCTTTAACTGACATTTGGCCATGCTGAGATTGAGGATTCAGTCGAAACTTACTGCATTTCTACATCTTGATTTGTTACTCTCAGTGATGACATTCAATTTCTATTTGCTTGTTCTAACAAAAAGGATAATGACCATTTGCAATCTAGTATTTTATCTCCTTTATTATTTGTTTAGTTTGATTTCCACCTTTTTTTGTTGCTCAGAAATAAAGACAAAGTAAAAAAATCTTGTTTATAGTTCATATTTTCTGCAGTGGTGGAAACTAGTCTTCACTTACGAAGAAACAACACAACCACTCTTTACTGAACAAGCTGCAGAAGTAACGTGAGAATCTTCAGGCTGTTTGTAGGGTTTCTGAAAAGGAGAGGGGAGATGGTAGGAGATGCTTTCCCTAAGTGAGATGTAGAAGGTTCAAATATTAAAGTATGAAAGGTCTTATGTTTGTCTAAATCATTAGATTCTTTAGTTGAAATTAGTCTTTTTCTTAAAAGATTGCTGTAGCATCTTCCAAGAAGCATGTAAGATTTTCTTGAGAGGTTTCCCAATTAATTTGCAGATTAATTTGCGAAGATTGAAGTAAAAAATATTTATTGCAATTTTTGTGAATTTTGTTTCATTATCACCTTGCTCAAAAATATTGAGATCCTTATGACTTTCCTTTGATAGGAAAAAAATTCTGGGACAAAGAATGCAGTATGACATTTTTGTCATTCCATGTGCAGAACATGTTTTTTGACTCTTGTCAAAACTCGTCTAAAAATCTGTTCTGCTCCTTAAAGTGTAGCGTTGTATTGTCAACATTTTTATTATCTTCATACTGAATATTCTTGTTTGAATTGCATTGCTTTTTTTTTTTTTTCTTGCTACTAATGGACAAGTGAAATTAAATAATACTAAAATATTTCTCACATGAAAAGAAATTTGGTGATTTTTCTGGGCAAAAAGATAAGAGAAACCCATTATAAAATGATTACTGCTTTGGTTTTACATGCGGTATTGCATTGGTTGAGAATAATTTTGAGATTAGTAATTGTCATTTAATAACACAAAACTTCAATTTTTCACAGGTGTATCACTGTCAAACGCTATGGTAAATGCTGGACTGACATCATTTAAAAAAATAGAAGACATAAATGCGAGGGAACTTGAATTGGTGATGTATTATTTTATACACAAATATGCTAGGGAGAAAAACTAAGTATTAATACAGAGTAAAAGTGGTATGGTTAATATGTATCTGCTACATGATTGTTAGCAAAATTTAATTATTTAACTGGTTTGTTCATTCACACTATTGAATTAAAAAAATTTGGCTACTGCTCTTTTTCCTTTAAAATTTGTAAGATGTGTTCTACAGATTTAGTGTGGATATTGCATTAATTTGGCTGCTTTTGGAAAGCAGTTACTCAGAATTTCATAATTAACAAGGTTTGAAATGAAGGAGAAAATGTATTTTATTTTTAGAAAAAGTATAAAAGGGAATGTTTATTTAGAATGTCTCTGACTTTACCTTAATTATGATAATCCTGAATTTCCATTGTGTTTAATTTGGTTAAAGGAAATGATAGAAGTCTTCTGAATCATCTATAAAGCCCTTCTAATTTTAGGAAAGTTCTTTGGCCTTTGGCTTCTTTTCTTGAGGAAACTGTTTTTCTTGTATTCTGGATGATAGAGTGGATTTCTAAATGAAACAGATCTTAGTTGGATTCTTCTGGTTTGGCTTTGAAAATTTTATTTCTCTTTTCTGCACCTTTTTGCAGTATTTGTTTTGACTAAAGTTTGGACAGCATAGAAGAATCATCTCATACAAAAATTGAGTAATCTAGTTTTGAGGCTGTTAACTGTTACCTGAACTGAATTGGTAGCAACTTAAAAAAGTATTGGAATTGTTACTATTGGGGTTCTGGGCATCACTGCCAACAGAGAACTAACAGAGATAAGGGTGTTCATTGATAGTATAATTGACTGTGGTGACTGTAATTCCTTGCAATTATGTTTCTGTTGGCATTTCTGATCAGCTGAATGTTCCAGAAATGAAATTGAATCTTTGCAGATTTTAAACAGACATCCTCCTTTTGGAAACCAGATAAAAGAATCTGTTTTGCATCTTCCAAAGTATGAACTTGACATTGAACAGGTAAACACTTATCTATTTATTTTAGGGTTTTCTGGTGGTACTAAATGAAAGACCAAATATTGACTTAAAGAAATTTTGGCTTCCTTCCACCTTAGCATGTACAATAAGACTCTGAAACATAGAAAGATCCTTGGAATAGACATTCACCATGATACACTGCTGCACACACACCCTCATTAGAATCATAGAATGGTTTGGATTGGAAGGGACCTTAAAAATCATCTAGTTCCAACCCCCCCTGCTATGGGCAGGGACACCTCACACTAGACTAGGGTGCTCAACACCTCATCCAGCCTGGCCTTAAACACCTCCAGAGAGGGAGGCATCCAACAATCTCTCTGAGCAGCCTGTTCCAGGGTCTCACCACCCTCACAGAAAAGAACTTCTTGTATCCAGTCTAAATCTCCCCTTTTCCAATTTGCATCCCTTACTCCTAGTCCTGCCTACTGTACCCTATAGCATTTTGTGTTATAGATAAAAAACACTATTATCCACATTTTAGTATAAAAATTCTATCTTGAATGTAGAGACATAAAAACATATACATTAAAACTTAGAGGCGAGGCATTAAGTAATTTTCTACATCACACTTAGGAATGCAGAGGAACAGTCAATTATGATATTAATGCAGGTGGTGTCCTTTCAAGAGATGCAAGGATGCAATTCCATGTGCTTTGAGGTTCTGATCCACATTTTGTCTTTAAACAAGTTGTATAGCCGCTCTAGCTTTCTAAAATGCAAAATTTAAGCAAAAAAAAAAATTACAGTGGCTTATCACCGAAAGAAAAGACACCTTTGAAGTTAAGAAAAGATCAATAAATGTGTGAAATGCTATTATTATAGTGATGGGTTATATTTTAGTTTTGCATTTGATGTAATACTACAGTAGTATCTCTGAAGTTAGTTATTTTCAGAAGAAATATTTAACAATTATAAGTGGACTGCTGAGATGGCAAAGTATACCTGTTTTTCTTCTTGCATCTTTGTATTGAACAGAGGATGGTTTTTCAGAGACTTGAAGTAGACTGTCTATTACTCTCAATACTTAATCAAATTTAAGCTATTCAGTTATTGGGAAAATTATCACTGTCTCAGAACAACAAATAAAAATTGTACACAAATTGAAATAGCTTGAATTGAGCTTCCAAGTTTCTATCAACACTGAAAAATTTATGAAAGGCAATATATTTTCCCTTGTGTATTTTAACTGTTATATCTTCTATATAATTCTTTCTCTAGCTTCCAAAGTATAGTGATACATTGGCTGAAATCTTAGTAACCATCAACTTAACAAACTTTGTACAACTGCAAACAAAGAGAACAGCAACAGACTTCCACTATGTTACATTGGTCATAGGAGATGCTGACAACCAAGTCATTTTTAATCAGAAAATTATGTATGTATAATCAGGGGGGTTTTACCTCCCATCTCTTAAGGGTGGTGGCTTTTACTCCTTTTTGTGACTTGCAGTTTTTGCAATACTTTCTACTGATGCCAAGTAGTAAAAAACTACTTTTATCCTGTAACATTTGCTGGTCTCTCTTGTTGTTTTAAATGTTGCACAAGATGCAGAAAACCCAAAGACATGCCAGTGAGCTTTTCTGTACAGACTGTACTTGCAAATAGCTGTGCAACACTGATGTCATATTATGGAAGTCATAATTTCCACATCTCTGTAAATAAGTAGAATTCCTACTAAAAAGATGCATTCTGAATTTGTAACTTACTTTTATTTGCTATATTACTTTATATATGTAGTCAAGGTTGTTTTTGCACTCAGAGATGTAACTAAATTCTCTAGTTGACTTGGATATATTTGGAACAAATGAGAAAAGAGAAACAAAATCTTTTCCAACTCTGTGACCTTCAGAATTCTGACAAAGTCTGGAACTTCTGCAGAACTGTAACAAACACCTGCAGGCTTCTGGCTTTCTTATGGTTATAACTGTATTATTCAAAGGTTATTCTTAGGCCTCTTACCAAGAAAAATCCAAGAACTAAAACCAAATAAAGGCTCTTTCACTGGGTTACAGATGCCATGATCTACAGTCTTGTTTTCATGGACTATGTGTATCAAAACTTCATACATTGCAGGGATTCTGCACTGCTGAAATCTGGAAACTGGATGAAGAAAATTGATGTGAAGAGGGCTCTTAAATCAGAAGACATTAGTATACACTTAATTAGTTCTGATTATGGTAGGTTGATTGGTATGCTTTTAATATAAAAACAAATGCATAAGAATTTTGAGTAAATTTTTAAAATGCTTTAAGACCAAGATAAAAATATAATAAAACTAACTGATTATGAGACAAAATTTTATTACAGTTTTTTTACTGGCTTGTTACCTAACAGTCCTAATTACATATATTTTTATCTCATTTACTGATACATTAATGAACTGGAAAGCATTAAAACTGTTACTAGGAGATTTAGGATTGTCTTTTGCTTCTTGCCTTCAAGTTGAATTACCTTTAGCAGGGGCAACATGTCAGCTCAGTAGGATGTTTATTGTGGGATGAACAGCCTTTGTGGATGGTTAGGTTTTGTATTGTGATAAAAGAAATAATAGATGTGGATTCATCCCAACTTCAGTAGCAATGAATTTCTACAATGGAAAACTCTGTGACTTAACATGTCTAGACTGAAACATTGGTCCTGTCAGGGCCAGTTTCCATAGAAATGTAATTACAGCAGCAGATGAGGAGAGAGTGATGACTTTGAAACAGAGAACATTGAAACACAATTTAAAAATAGTCTGTCTGTATTAAATGCTGACATCTTTGCTAGGTGCTAGTTAACAGAAGTATATTTGGTGATTCCATTTGAAACGTAGAATATTGAGACTATTAGAATAATCAAGCCTGAAATAATCTGTATTCCTGTGGCTTAATCTGTGGCTTAGGGAAATGGAGAGTTTTCTGACCAAGTAGGCATGAAGAAAAAACTGGATTTTTTACTATTTGGCTGTCCACACACTGTACTGAGTTCAGTAAAACTCAACACTACGGTTAATTTATCTGAAATTGGTGACTCCGAAGTTAAGAGTAAAAGCAGGTCTTCCTGGTCTCTCCTTGCTTTAAAGTCTAGTTCTGTTTCAGACTTGATGGAAATCTCTCATTTTTCAGCAATATTTGGTAATCAAAGGCACAAATACTCTTTTTACAAATGTTGCATCATAGTCTTGAATAATTAGAACTCTAATGATTATTAGCATTCAACTGAAAAAGTACTATCAGCATATTTATTTTACACCTTTGCCAATACAGAGCTGATGACACTCATGTAACAGATTTGTAGTACAGTTTTGAAGTTAACAATTATATTGGTAAGGCAAAGCCAGAGAAAATGTAGCTTTAAAACAATACAGAAAATTTTTGCTTATGGGGTCTCTCATCTAGTAACCATGTCTTCAATGCTAAGAATAGTTGACATTTTTTAGTCTCAACCATAAAGAACCATATACTTTTAATGGTACGTTGTCTCAACAAATTTCCATGA
The DNA here is from genome assembly GCA_013400935.1 of Turnix velox. Classification (NCBI taxonomy): domain Eukaryota; kingdom Metazoa; phylum Chordata; class Aves; order Charadriiformes; family Turnicidae; genus Turnix; species Turnix velox. The sequence continues at coordinate 48,230 of VZTY01022173.1, read as the reverse complement.
TCTTTTAATAACACTTATTCTTTCTTAAACTCTTCATAAAACTAGTAGATAATCAGTATTTTAGAAACAGTTCACAGCAATTCTGATTTTTTTTTTCTTTCTAAGTTGGCTTTGATATACAGCAAACATACACAGTCTTTTACATAACACATAAAACAGTGGGAAGTCAAGTGGCTACAAAGCAAAAACTGAGAGCTGAGTCTGCACTGGATGTGTGTTGTGGCTCATCACAAAGTCTGCCAGCAGCAGATACAGGTAAATGGTCAGATCACAACATCTGGTTCTACCAAAGTCAGCAGAAAATGGAATTTTGTTTTCAGTAGAGTTAGATCTTTACTTCTTTCTCAAGTATAATAAAAATACAATCATAGAATGCATTGAGTTGGAAGGGACCTTCAAAGGCCATCTAGTCCAACCCCCTGCAGTAAGCAGGAACATCCTTCACTAGATCAGGCTGCTCAGAGCCTCAGCAATCCTGGCCTTGGATGTCTCCAGGGGCGCGGCCTCCAATGCTGCTACGAGCATTGCTGAAATACTGCTGTGCAGTTCCATGAGGAATTTGAAAGTTGGAATATTATGAGTGTTTGGTATCAAATTTTACTGCTTGAATTTGGGAACGTGGTAGTGGCTGTTGTTCAGTGACATTGATTAATTTCTTTTGATTACATTGTCTGAGCATCCCAAGGCTCTGTTGAAGGCAATAAAATTTTAGTGACCCATATTACTTTTAGTTTGTCTTGTATGAAGTACTTGCTAAAAAACACATACAAAATAAAAATTGCACCTTTATTTGTTACATTTTTTTCTAGCAGACAGATCAAAACAAGAGATTACCTACAAGAAATATGGAAACAGAGAATGCAACCATCGCTGTAAAAATAAAGATGTGTGTGGACATGACTGCTGTGAGTTGCATTAAATCTACTGTTTCTATTAGTTTGTCGTAGAATTTAGAACCAGTTCCTTTATACTAACAGCTAAAGTAACAAGCAATGTCAGTCAGGCCCGAGTTGTTACAATGGTATCATAAGAGCAATAGTAAAAGACTTTGTCAATGGCATTACAGTAATTAGTAATATTTTTTGGAACATCTAGCATATGATTTAAGAGCAATGTCAAGCTTTTTATACTTACATATAAATATTGGCATGTTCAAAATTTTAATTAGTATGTTAAATCTTTTAGATTAGTAGATATTCATCTTAGTGGCCAAACTTTGTTGATCTGGAAAGAATTAGGATTTCTATTTTAATTCCTTTTCTCAGGTAAAACTGGAGTACCTCCAAAATCTGAGATGAATGGAGATACAATGTTTTCTATGTACCTGGCTGATTTAAGGAGCAGGAACTCAAATTCATCTGTCCCCCCAGTAAAACGGTTAAAGGTTCAGTTTAATGTAGTCAGATATCAAATAATTTATTTTAATCTGCTCTGTATTTGTATATATTGTTTGCAGAGAGAATTTTAAAACTAACTATGAACATTCAAGTTTGTCTTTTCTGTGTGGAAAACAAAAATGAAAGAATTGCAAAGGTACTAAAGGTCCAGGAATCTTTGAGATGTTCTGCTGGTGTTAGGAACATATCCAGTGAGCCACTTCTGTGCACGTACTCTTTACTTTAGGGGATTTGATATGTGATGGTAGGTGAGGCACAGAGGATCATTGGAAGGTACTGTATTGTGACTAGGGTTCGGTAAAATATGACCTGGGTGAAAACAAGTGGAGTATGATATTTATCAGAGTAATACCACTAAAAGATCCTTTGCTCAGAGCCTCAGCAATCCTTTGTTTGTAAGAAAACCAACCACATTAGTTTTAAATCTCTGAGAGACCTCGTAACACTAAACTGGTTCTTCCTTCATTTGACATATTGGAGTGTTTGATTTCTTCCTCACGGCTTTGCACTAAAGGATGATTTAGCCTATAGCTAATTTGAGATGAGAGTTAGTGATAACCAGTCTGACAAGGTACTTAGATAAATCCACTAGAAGCATGTGGTTCAATCTTTTTTAACTAATTATGTTAGATTAGCAGACAACAGAAAGATTCAACATATGATCTTTAAAAACTATTCTAATTTGATATATTATAATGCCATTAAGACTTTTTTTTTTACAAAAAGGAATTTCAATAACCTAATTTCTTATCTGTCACACTTACTTTCTTTAGATGCAGATGTCAAATCAAGTTCAAAATGTGGATCTCAAGCAATTTGTTTTTACACCTAAATCTTTGTTGCCATCATTGCCAAGGTACTTATTAATATAAGGAACAAAAAAGGTATAATCCTGTATTAAATAAGACATATAAGTTGATAAAACTAAAAACTGCTTTCTGAAGGAAATGGTCTTGAACTTCCTTCAGTTTTTACTGACATATCTTGTTTTTTAATAGGTCTTGCAATAAACAATTGTCTTCATCACCTTCAGTGGACCTGACAGATAATGCCAATAGCTTAGGGGTATCTCAGAAACAACTGCAAACCTGGAGTTATGGAAAGAGTCGTAAGTTATTGCTAATGTTTGAAATCATGCTGTTTCACTCTTTTGACTTGTAAGCACAAACATGCTGGAATCACCACATCAACCGCTACAACATTATAGAACACTGAATGTATTGAGCCTTCTTTCTGGAGTCAGCAGGATTTCTAGTATAGATCTAAGCATCATTTCAATAAAACATGAAAAACTATATCAAATCTATGAAGGTCCAAACCTGTAAGAAAACCAACCACAGTATGTACTTCTGTAAAGGTATTACTTTCTGTAATGTATTTCCATTTAAGCTCCCCTATATCTATAAATTTTCTTTTTTCCCCTTTCTGCTGGAAGGTGTTAGTGAAACACTAGCTTTTGTTGGGTTGTTGAAAAAATGTGACCATAACTAGTAAAACATCAGAAAGATTTTCCTTTTTCTCTTCCACTGGAAAGGCAAGAAATGTTTTTACATTCGGTGTGAAACGATCAGTCTTTGTTGTCAGTATGTAACTATGATATTCTCCTCACTGCACAGAATCATAGAATGGTTTGGCTTGGAATGGACCTTAAAGATCATCTAGTTCCAACCTTTCTGCCATGGGCAGGGACACCTCCCGCTAGACCAGGTTGCTCAGTGCCTCATCTAGACTGGCCTTTAACACCTCCTGGGAGGGGGCATCCACATCTTTCTGGGCAACCTGTTCCAGTGTCTCACCATTGTATTTAATGACATTAGATTGATGTGAATTGGGTCCTGATTAATTCAGATAATAAATAGCAGATACGGCATTTAGATCATAGGCAGACATATAGAAGCACTGTGCTGAAAGGAATGGAAACATTTATTCAAACCTTTTTTAAATTCACAGTGCCTTAAGTTGGGAGCTACAGTGCGTAATTTCATTTTTACTTGGTATTTCAGTGATGGGATTGTAATCGTGTTCTTTTTATGCTTTGTATTTTCCTGTCATACCTGCTATAACTGTTATGTTGTTGTAAGATGGAAGGCTGTTGTGTAGCTCATACCATCAGCTGCTGGGGGGGTGGCAGTGAGTGGGGCTATCATTGTATTAAGAGTAAAAAGAAGATAAACAGACATTTGAGTATAGCTATAGTGAGCTTCTTGAAGCAAATCATAAAGGATTAATAGAACGTAATAAATGTTGCTGACTAAAAAACATCTCCTTTGAAAAGAAAATGTAAATTTGGCCAAATTAATTGAGGTGACTCTATTGAAAAAAACAAATGCAACAGAAATAGTTGTAATGATGTAAAGGCATCAGTCTGTATGATTTTATCAGGTTAACTGCATCTGTAATGCAGAATCTTTCCATTTTGTACAAAAAGAAGGTGGGTAATTAGGGACATACTGTGAAATTGTGTTAATCTAAACCTGTGATTTATTTGAAGTCTATACAATAGTAAAACATGCAACAGATTTTGCTGTGCTTGTTCATTCCAAATGTCTTGTAGCTTGGAAACATTCAGTGTTTGTTNTAATATAATATAATATAATATAATATAATGAAATATAATATAATGAAAAAAACAGTAGAACTTTACTGACGCAGATAAAAGGATGTCTTGTTTTTCAGAGGCTTTGGATGTGGGCTTTGAACTGGGAGATGATGTTTGGGATGATATTGATGATGAGAAATTACTACTTGCTAGCAGAATTGCCAGTAGAGAATTGGGTAAGGTTGTTTTAACAAAATTCTTTGTTTCCTATGTACAAATTATTTTACAAGGTACTAAATTTATTATAGTATATAATTAATAGTGCTACCTGAAACTTTTTCTTAATTGACTTAACCACTGGGTTTATTTTCTCTACCTTGAATATAATTTATATTGAGATTAATCTAGTCTCAAAGGAAGAGCAGGGAATCAACCATAGAATGGTTAGGTATGGAAGGAACCTTCAAGATCATCTACTTCCAACCCCCCTGCCATGGGCAGGGACACCTCCCACTACACCAGGTTGCTCAATGCCTCATCCAGCTTGCCTGGCCTTAAATACCTCCAGGGATTGAGGGGGCATCAACAACCATTATGGCAAAGTTATTAGAAATTTTTTTTTTTGGGTGGCCTGCAACTCCATATTCATTAATTTAATCTTTCTACTTATCTTTGCAGTAGCCCAAAACCCACAGAAGAAGTATTTTAAGACATTTGACTAATTTTCAAACTATTACTTACTATGTTACATTAAATACTTAGAAGGGGTTTTGGCTGCTTTGTTGACTCAGTTCTTAAAATTTTCATTCGCTTTATTCTGAAATGTTACAATATCTGCTTTCAAATTCCAGATGAGCATGAACCACTTTGCCAGTATGCAACAAGCAAAGCCTCAAATGACATTTCAAAAAAGTAAGCTTTATGTAATTATTACAGTTTCATTCAATTGAAAATACTGTGTTTCACATGTGTCTATACAATTAAATGTATCAAAGGTTGTTCTTTAATAAGTCAGTGAAAATTCTTCTAAAAAATGTGAATTCTTGAATGGTTTGAATGTTTGTGTGTCTGTGGATGGAAATGCAAGGTAAATCCTGAAATGAAAAGTAACTAGTTTATCACTTCTGTCAAACTACTTAAATTCTTCTCCTTGATATTTTCAGTTCATGCACATTGCAGGGTGAGACCAATGTTCAGAACTCACTTGTTTCTGTGATTAATAGCACATCAAAAGTGATCTTACCTGTGCAGAGTGGAAATAGAAATATGGTGAGTAAATATATTTCAAAATTATAATTTTAATAATTAGAGTATTTAATGTGTAAATGTATTTACCATATCTGAATTATTAATCAATTGGGACATACTGAATTTCTGAGCCTGTCTGTGTTGTCCAAACATGCATCTTTTATTCAGCTTCTTGTATTCAGTAAGGTACTCATGATACAAAGGACTAGCATTTATTTTATATAGCATAACTTCAAAACTATTTACTCAATTTGAATGTGATTCTGCAAGTCATCCAAGTATATAGTTAAAATTTATCATGTGCTTGGGACTTGTCAAACACCGTATTATTGGTGTCTGTACTATATACTGCAGCAGTCCAGCAGTTTCTCTTGGGAGCCTATTAGAAAGCTTTGCTGTTTGTCAGAGCTTGTAGTGGTAGGATGAGGGACAGTGGTTTTAAACTAAAGCAGGACAGGGTTAGATTGGATGTTAAGAAGAAAGTCTTCACTGTGAGGGTGATGAGAAACTGGCACAGGTTGCCCAGAGAGGAGGTGGAGGCTTCATCTATCTCTGGAGACATTCAAGGCCAGGCTTGCTGAAGCTCTGAGCAACCTGATCTAGTGCAGGATGTCCCTGCTCACTGCAGAGGGTTGGACTAGATGATCTTTGCAGGTCCCTGAATGCATTCTATGATTCCATGATTTTGATCATGCACACTTTTTAACATTTACATTGCAGTTCAGTTTTCAAGAAAAAAAGCATTCAAATCCTTCACAAGAGCTGAAAAATATCCAGTGTTCATCAGTCTCAAAAATAACTCCAGACTCTTCTAAATTCACTCGGAAAGACGATATTTTTGTTTTCATGAAAGAACAGGAAAAAGCAATGAATCCCAGGTAATAAAAAATTGTACATGTTTTTTTGTTGCCTTATTGTTCCACTGCTTATTTCTTCATGGAATGCAGACCTCTAGGTGACATGTTAATGTATAAAATTTGTACTGAAAAGGTGAATTTTCACAGTGAGAGTAATAATTGAGTTTTCTTTTAAAGGAGAATACTTGAGGATTATTTTGCTCATTTTGTATCTTTTTACAGTACTTTGTATAATGTTCCTGATTTCATAGGTTTTAAAGTACCAAAGCTAATTTTTTTTGTTTGCTTATCTTTATTAGATACCTTCTTGATGATGAAATCAATGATGTCACACCCTTTCTTGGAATATTTGATGGCATTTTGTAAAGCATATTACAAAATACAGTGTAAGAGAAAAAATTTACAGTCATTTTTATGAAATGAAGCCTTCAAATCCAGTTAATAGAATTTTTCAAAGTGCTTAATTATTTGTTTGTTGATCTTGCTGTTTTCAGGATTATAATGAAAAATACTGGAATGTGTTAAAGGAGAATAGTTCTGAAACTGAGGGTGCTTTTATAAGGAAAAGCAAGTAGTTTGTTACATGCTCTGCTTACAAGTAACCACTAAATGAAGACTCTTCCCTCAGAAATTACTTAATTCTTTTTGGGTTTGTCTTTCAGTTTTTCTAGTGTAGAATTTTTCGTAGCACTGAATCTGTAAAATAACTAGATTTAAAATTAGAAGTAATGGAATGGTATGTTATTCCAGATTGTATTCCCTTTGGCAGTGCTGTCAACTCATTAATAAAAAGGTTCAGCTTCTGTCTCTCAGCAGACCAGTTCTATAATGCCTGTAAACAATATTCTCACATGTTCGGCTGTTCACTTTGACACCCAAGGTCATAAAATGAATGTTTGTGCATCTCTGCACAGGTTTAGGCAACGAAGAATTGGCTTAGTATTGGATTAGGATACCTTCTTGTAGCTCTGGCATTTCAACAGTAGAATCTTGTAAGTTCAGCAGTTGTGAAAATGCATTATATTGCCTCAGTTCCAAGGGAGTGTTAACTTTCACTGTTAATTACTCAAAATCTGTGGAATTAAAAAGTTAAAATGACACTTCAGCTATCTGTTCTTACAACATTGTTTGTGGCTATGTTCTGCTGCACTTTGTGGTTTTTTTTTCTCAGCTAGTAACATTTTACTGGACTCCAGTGTTTCCTTACAATTTTGACTTAATTTCTGGTATAACTCTTTCTGCATATGAAAGAATGGCCAGGGACAAGCAGCCTCAACACTCACCTCTCTATAGTTCTGACTATGTAAATTCCAGCAGGGTCACTCCCATGACTCACTCTGCTGTATGTCAAATATTTCATTCCGTCTGGAGTAAGTCACACCCTTTTTTGTCTCTCTTTTGAAAGAAAAAAAAAAAAAGCCAAAACCAAAAAACCCACTTCCAAATGGAGGAAACTCAGAATTACTGTGTACCACTGCAATGTAGTACACATTCCTAGTCCTAGTCCTGTACATCTTAGTCACATCCCAGTTCCTTGTCAGGGTGAGTTTTAAGAATGCAGAGTGCCAAATGTCATTTAGGTAGCCTAGAGAATCTTGCCTCAGCTCTGTCTGCCATACCAGAAGAGTATGACTCTCCCATGTGGAGACATTCCAAATGCCCTGAGCCATCTAGTGATACTTGATGTCAGGGTTCCTTTAAACACCTGACTTTCCCTGCTGCTTGAAATATGTGTTTTTTCACCAATGTACAGTTCATATGGAGCAGATCACACAGGAAGGCATCCAGGTGGGGTTTGAATGTCACCAGAGAAGGAATCTCCATACCCTCTCTGGGCAGCTTGTGCCACTGTTCTCTCACCCTCACTGTGAAAACATTTTTTCTTTCATTTCTGTGGAACCTTCTGTGTTCCAGCTTGCACCCATCGCCCTGTGTCCCATCATTGGAGGTCACTGAGAAGAGCCTGGCTCTGTCCTCCTGACACTCACCCTTTCCGTATTTATAGACATGAATGAGGTCANCCCCAGAACTGGACACAATATTCCAGATGTAGTCGCTTCCTTCAAATTTGATGAAAGCTTTTGAACAGCAACACAGCTGAGCTTCAAACACGGAAAACAGAGAGGAGGAAAACAATACAATCTTACGATTTTGTGCTTATACAACCTGCAACTTTCACAAGCCTCACTCATTTGCTGGTTGCTTTGGCCTCTCCTGCAAATCAGGGATGCTTCTTCAGTGCTTTTTTTTTGCATGGAGCTGCTTTTAAAGGTTCTGAACTGTGAGGTAGGGGCTGTGGAGAAAATTGATTGTGCTTAAGTTTTTACAAGAATGTGTAAGGTAAGGTAAGATTTATTTCTTTGTCATAAGAAAGTATGTTTTTGAGATGTTTTTCGGGCCTCATTTCTGCACTGAAAATGTATATTCATTTTTCTATGAAATACTGTGGTTGTTTATGTTACATCTACAAAGTAATTGCCATTATTGCCTGTTTTGCTTAGTATGTTTCTATAATCTAGATACTGCTACTTTTTTTTTAGTTAGTTAATAGGACTAGGTTTGTATTTAGACTGTTACTTCAGAGAAAATTATCCTCACAGGCAGAATTTTTATCTTCCTCTTAGGTTTCCCTTGTGCAGGAGTTCATTAGTTATAATTGGGTTTCTTCAAGATTCAAGGCTGATTGTCAGACACAGTATTCAGTTTTTAGTTCCAATTTGATCCATAGTCAGAACTCATGATAACAAATGCATTTCAGTACTTTCAGGACTACTCAGAGTACTTTGCAGGTAGTTTCTAGGATAGTTTCCTGTCTCCATTTTTCACAAGAGATCAACATCCTGTATCATCCTTGGAAAATCACAAAGTTGAGTTGAGCTGCTGACAGAATTTCAGAGATTTCAGAATACAGATCTTCTGGCATTGCAGTGTCTTTATGGTGATAGTGATATTTGGCATTGTTGGTTTGTTTCATTATTCATATTAGCTCTGTGGCTTCTTTAAAGTCCAGATCGCTTCCAAAAAAACTGTTTGCGAGTACTTACATGCTAAAGTGTTCTCTGTTTCAGGAGGAGTGACTTTACATAAGGTAGCCGTTACTGTTCAACTGAAATTACAATAATTGAAAGATCAGAAGTGGTGAGGATTGTAGGTCTCTAGTGATAATTAATTGCAGGACTAGGAGTAATGGAAGTAAATTGAAAGAGGGGGGATTTAGGCTGGAGATAAGAAAGAAGTTCTTTCCTCTGGGGGTGATGAGAAATTGGAACAGGTTCCCCAGAAAGGCTGTGAAGGCCCCTTCAATCCCTGGAGGTGTTTAAGGCCAGGCTGGATGAGACATTGAGCAACCTGGTGTAGTGGGAGGTGTCCCTGCCTATGGGGTTGGAACTAGATGACCTTTAAGGTCCCTTCCATACCTAACCATTCTATGAAAGTGACTACATACTGTTAGCACAGAAAAAGTGGTGTGCTTGAAATTCGCACCCAGCCTCACTGGATATTGCCTTTCTTGTATACATGAGGTGTCTTGGTTCTTTCATCCATATAAAGATCCAGCTTTTCTAAGGTGAATCATCTTGTTTCTATACCTCAAAATATGGGTGTACCCCACTAATGTTGCTGTATGCAGCTTCCTTCAGGTGCTGCCCAGAAAAAAACCAAACTTACTAAATTCAGCAGGATAACGTGAGACAGTTTTATTAAGCCACTGCCAATATATAAGAGGCAAACTAAAATACACAAAAACATCGTTGAAGTCTGAAAGGATCATTGTATTTAATTCTGCATAGAATTGTAGCTTTAAGTGAGTGACTTGAGTTTGAATCAGTGGGATTGTATAAATAATTTTTTGGAGATACACCAGAATGCCACAGACTTTAGTCTGGAGATGATTCTATAGAATTTACACTATAAAAGTCTTGTTTTCTGTAATGGACCAGTGAAAGAAAACTCAGTGTGACAAGAAGTCAGATTTTACCATCTTACTTGTCTGATTCTCCATAATAAAATACATGCTCATACCTGCTTTTAATTTAACTTCAACTTCCTTATGTGCTTCCTTGTCCTATCACATACTGGTTTCAAAATGTAAACTGAGGTCAGACATATCTGTGCCTGAAGAAAATGCAATATACACTCAAAACCAAAGAAAAATAAGCAGAAAATTAAGTGCAGTGTTTAAACATGTAGCCAGATATGTCTGTGCATAAGTTACAGGTAAAGCATATGGGATACTGTAAATGATCATGAGACAATGATGTCACAATACATTTTAATTTCTTAGACTTTATTAATGTATTTGAAGACTTTAATGAGCTAAACATTACGGTAATGTTATTTGGGTATACTTTTACTTAGATATACCTTCACTGAATAGTTATGTGAGGTATAAAAGTGTTTGCTTTTAAAGGCATAATGATAAAAAGTGACCAGAAGTGACTGTATGGAGCCAATATGCACCTAAAAAATAATTAAAACTAGTTATTTTGTAGAGCACAAACAATTCCTCTCTAAGGCATCATTATGACAGAATCAGTGATATCCCTTCTAAAAAAAAATTATCTTGGGTTTCTTAATCCTGCTTTTCATATAGAAGCAAGAGAGCAGTGTTGTGGGTTTTTTACTAATCTAAATTACAGTCATGAATTGAGATCCATGAATGCCTGGTTTTGGTTGGTTTTGATTGGGTTTTTTTTGGGGGGAGGGTTTGTTTGTTTGTTTTTCCCCTAGCTCCTTTGCTTATGAAGGAATTGGCAAAGGAGATACTAGTCCATGTATAATTAACTTTCTGCAGAAGTCTAAAACTACATTTAATTTATTTATATGAGAATAGTCTGTAGCCTAGACAGTGCGCTGGTAGTTTGCAGTGATGAAGCTCAGCTTGGCTGAAAAAAAAATAGATAGAAAAAGAATAGTATTTTACAGGCTGCTACTGTTCAGCTAAGGGCCAGTGCAACTGAATCAAGTTACTTTCTGTAGCTGGAACAGGCTGCCCAGAGAAGTTGTGGAGTCTCATCTGGAGACATTCAAAACCCATCTGGATGTGTTCCTGCATGACCTGATCTGGGTGTTTCTGCTCCAGAAGGGGGATTGGACTAGATGATCTCCTGAGGTCCCTTCCAATCCCTGATATTCTGTGATTCTTTATACCTGCATGAGATAAATCTGTATCTATCCAAACCCTCACTTTTCTCCTGTTCTTGTAACTCTGGGTCTCCATGTGCTCCTGATGGCTATCTCAGTTGGGCTGTTGACGGGACTGTGGGAAGTGACACGGTCCCTTGTGGTCCTTCTGCCTCCTGCCTTGCTCTGGGCAGTGAGCAGGTACTCACTGTTGCTCTTCCCTGTGGTTGTGAAGTGACTAGAAAAGTCATGTTCCCATTAGCCTGCCATTATAACAAAAGGTGTCAGTACAGACAGGCTATACCAGTTAGGGAAAGGTGTTTACCACTTTTACTGAGCTGCCTGACACACTTTCATTATACTCTTGCGGGGTGTGCTTTGAGCGTTCCCAGGTTTCTGTGCACCCCATCTGATGGACGATAGGTGAAAATGAGACTGAATTGATTACACTGGATGGAACGTACTTTGTATAAAGAAGGTATATGCTCTTTCAAAATCAATAAAACCTCCTAGATACAATAGCAAGGATTTTTTCCTCTACTGAACATGTACTACCTGGAGCTAGGATGTAGTGATAAAGACTATCCTTTTTAGACATTAGGAAGAAGTTCCTCCCCATGAGGATGGTGAGGCACTGGAACAGGTTGCCCAGGGAAGTGGTGAAGGTCCCACCCCTGGAGACACTGAATGCCAGGATTGCTGAGGCTCTGAGCAACCCGACCTAGTGCAGGATGTCCCTGTCACTGCAGAGGGGTTGGACTAGATGGCCCTTCCAAGTCTGTGATTCTGTGATTGATGTTATATGGCAATTTCTAGATTTTTAGATCCTTGAGCATAAGGGAAAAATGCAAAATACTTTGTTTCGAAAGCTGTAAGAGTGTTTTGTTTATATAAATAAAACAAAGTTTCTTTCATAACTGTGAAACTTCCTATTAAAGGATGCATATAACTTTCAAAATGAAAAGATGCTTGTAACTGTAAATGGCTGTGATATGTTTGCTGCTCCCCCACCTATTTAGAGGCAAAACCTATTTATGAGGCTTTATTAAGTGCAAATAAGTCCCATGTCTTCAGCACAGAAGAAACAGCAGCAGAATATATAGCCTGATTTGCATATAAATTACATGATTTCTGCTCAGAAAAGGATATTGAAAAATACATATTTCTGCAGTGCAAACCTGATAGTCACACGTATTAAGGTCAGCTTGTGTAACTTCTTTTTAAGCTGCTGCATATTGATCACACTTCCAGCTAGACTCAGGCTCTGTCAGTTGTGCCTACTGCAAAACTCTAAATTTCTTCATTTTGGGTAATTAATCTATCATTTGTAGAAGTAGATTCCAGAACATACATCTCAACAGAGATGCTTAGAATATTTATCAATACAAGTGGACAACTCCAAACTTGGCAATTTTATCTTCAGTACAGTGAATTGTGATGCAAATTGCTAACTTTCTCTACTCACTTTAATAATGGTAGGATACAATCAAAGCAGAAACAGGGATATCACTTTTATTGTCAAAATTAATTTCTTTGTCTTATCTTTCTCATTAAAGCTAAGATCATGCTTTTAAAATTTATGCCTGACATAGACCCACTGAGACACTTGGCCAAAATAAAACGACAAGTGTTTCAAAGCTAAAGCTATATATGCCATTTTGTCACAGTTATTCCAGCTTACTGCCTAAGTTCTCAAAAATGTGGTATTAATTTCAGTAAAAGTACAAGTCTGAGATTATTTTAACAATTTGTTATCTTACAAGTTGTAGTAGTTATCTCATTGCTAACGCTCATCATAGAATCATAGGGTTGGAAGGGACCTTCAAAGGCCATCTAGTCCAACCCCCCTGCAGTGACAGGGACATCCTGCACTAGATCAGGTTAGTCAGAGCCTCAGCAAGCCTGGCCTTCGATGCCTCCAGGGATGGGGTCTCCACCAACTCACTGGGCGAACTCTGCCTGTGTTGCACTACCCCCATGGAGAAAAACTTCTTCCTAGTGTCTAACCCTACCCTGCCCTGCTCTAGTTTCAAACAACTGCCCCTCATACTGTGGCTCCACAGTAGTATTTTATTACTAGGATTCCTAGTGTTATTTTTTTCCTGTTTTTTGTGTAATATATAGCTGTTGTAGTCCAGACTTGTTAGGGTACTGGGTGTAGGAAATTCACTTTTACCCCAGGGTTCCATTCTTGTGAATGGTTTGGGTTGGAAAGGATCTTAAAGATCATCTAGTTCCAACCCCCCTGCCACAGGCGGGGACAACCTCCCAGTAGGGCAGGTTGCTCAGTGCCTGTGTCTTGTGTCTTACATNTCTAGTTTCAAACAACTGCCCCTCATACTGTGGCTCCACAGTAGTATTTTATTACTAGGATTCCTAGTGTTATTTTTTTCCTGTTTTTTGTGTAATATATAGCTGTTGTAGTCCAGACTTGTTAGGGTACTGGGTGTAGGAAATTCACTTTTACTCCAGGGTTCCATTCTTGTCTTAGAAACACAGAATGGTTTGGGTTGGAAAGGACCTTAAAGATCATCTAGTTCCAACCCCCCTGCCACAGGCGGGGACAACCTCCCAGTAGAGCAGGTTGCTCAGTGCCTGTGTCTTGTGTCTTACATCTTTTTCCTAAAGGAGGTTTGTCTGCCTAGCTAGGAATTGCTACTTGAAGAATAGTCACCCAGCAGCTGGATCATAAACATTTTCAGTATTTCCTCAATTTAAAAGATTTTAGGCTCTGTGGTCAGTCTAAAAATGTACTAAGAGACAAAAAAGGAACATTCACCAAAGTGTGAATTTATTTCAAAAGAATGGCAGTAGAAGTGATAAAGGAAGTGTGGGCCATGAAATATGTATCTTGTGCTAGATCACAGAGAGACAGCTCAGAGATGGGAAGTTCACTCAGTTGAGGGAAAAATAACCTGTACTGGGAAGATAGGAGGTACAAGTGGGCAACCATCTCAGCAGAAGCTTACACATATTCTTAGCCTCTGGAACAGTGCAGATGACAGTAAGAAGTGTGTTATGTAAGAAAATAAATTTGGCAGCTTGGAATGGTAGAAAACAGCTTGGGATGAACACGTGGCTCAATAGAAATTAGTCTCTGCCCATAGAGTTGATAGGAGCCAATCAGAACTGCGCTTCTAGTTCCAGCAGTTAATAACATCTCAGCGCTGTGGCTTAAGGGATATGATTTTCAAAATTATTGTAGTGGGAGACCGATAAATTTCAGCACAAAGAAGGCAGTATTCCATATAATTTATTTTAGATTTCCATCTAGGGTATGTTCTGACACTCCACATGAAAGTCAAATTGTCCATGTAAAATGGTTTTCAGGTGATAAGTTGACCCCTGGGGTTTTAGTAAAATAATAGATTCAGAATTCTATCTGACTCTCCAATCTATAAAAGCTAGTTATCAGCTGTTTGAAGGATTTGATAAGAAGGAAGGTGGAAAAAAAGTGCTTTTATGTAGTGACATTTTTCTCATTAATGGGGACAACATTAGAACCACAAGCTCCTCCTGGATTTGGTAGTAAATAGTCACTGACGTGTTTTGGAAGGTGGCTGTTCTGTGTGAGGAGCGTATGTGTCTAATCCTCTGTGACACGCATAGGGAACAAGGAATATTTTATGATTGACATGTACAGCCCTTAAAAAAAAAGGGCATTTACTGTGCCACCATCTGGCCATCATTTTAAAATACATTCTATCGGTAGAGCCTACCTCTGCAGGAGTCCTGCTGGAGAACAACTCTCTTTTAGTGCCTAGAGAAATGCTAGCAGAGTAACAAACATAAATCATTTATTCTGCCAACATTCTTCAGTATTTCAATATAAAGCAGAACAAATGGGAAGCTGAAAAAGAAACTAAGTATTGCTTTAAGTTCTTGTCTGAGCTCTCTTACAAGACCTGCTGTAGTTTATTTTGGGGTTTTTTTTGTTTGTTTGTTTTTTCTAGTTTTGTTGTTTCATTTCATTGTATACTCTTGAGAATAATACTTGCAGGTAGTTCCCATGTGGCTTCACAGAGTTTAAGCAGATCCAAAGTTGGGCAGAGATTTTGTTGTATTGTGTTTTAGTAGGTGAGTTTATCTGCATGTGCATGTGTGTGATCTGCAATGCTGGTAAGTAACAAGGGAAAGTTCACATAGGATGAGTCAAGGTGGCAGCAGAAGCGGTTTGCCTAATGAAATGCTACTAAATACATGCTTATATTTAGTGTAGGTGAGTATCCCTTTGAATTTAGAGTAAAGAAAATGCCTCTTGCTTAGGAAAACTCTGACTTCTGCCACTGATTAATCAGTATTAATGCTTTCCAAAGTATCTGTATGTTCTCCTTTGGGTTGTTGGTCACTCTGAGGCTGATTTTAAAATATGTCATCCATTCTCAAGGTTTTGGGTGTTAGTGGTGAAACAGTGCTGGGCCACAAGCTCTACTTGGAAGAGCTGCCCTTCTGGTAATCACTACCCTGAGATCATAGAGTCATAGAATAGTTTGTGATGGAAGGGACCTTAAAGATCATTGAGTTCCAACCCCCCTGACAGAGGCAGGGACACCTCCCACTAGATCAGGCTGCTCAGTGCCTTGTCCAGCCTGGTCTTGAACACCTCCAGAGAGGGGGCATCCACAACCTCTCAGGGCAACCTGTTCCAGTGTCTCACCACCCTCACTGTAAAGAATTTCTTTCTTATCTCCAGCCTAAATCTCTTCCAATTTGCATCCATTACTCCTAGTCCTTTCAACCTATCCTCTATTATAAAAAGTCCTACTCCAGCCTGTGAATCAGTGAATGCAGGTGGCTGCTCCCTTGTAGATGGCTATTAGCCCCTAACAATCCACCCCACAGCTGCTGCCTGAGTCAGACACTGCCAGGGGTGTAGTTTTTTTAATTATGGCTACTTTTGAGGGGAAGCCTAAGTAGCAAGATGGCCACTTACTATTGCTTTGGAACGTGTTTGATTAAACTAATTAGGGACTGACATACTGCAGGTGAAGGTTCATATACCATCCTTGCAGGATATATTTCCCTGGGACCTTCCTCAGAGGTGGAGCAATAATGACCTGTTTGCTTTGTCATTCTCACTGGTGGGGCACAGCAAGGAGGGGAGGGTGAGGCCTCACCTGGAGTTACTGTGTCCAGTTCTAGAGCCCCCAACATAAGAAGGACATTGATCTGTTGGAGCCGGTCCAGAGGAGGGCCAGGAAGGTGATGGAGCACCTCCCTTCTGAGGACAGGCTGAAGGAGTTGGGGTTATTCAGCCTGAAGAAGAGAAGGCTCAGGAGGGACCTCAGAGTGACTCATCAATACCTGAAGGGGGCTACAGAAAGGCTGGGGTAGGACTTTTTAATAGGGTACAGGATGGTAGGACTAGGAGTAATGGATGGAAATTGGAAGAGAGGAGATTTAGGCTGGAGATAACAAAGAAATTCTTTACTGTGAGGGTGGTGAGACACTGGAACAGGTTGCCCAGAGAGGTTATGGATGCCCCCTCAATCCCTGGAGTTGTTTAAGGCCAGGCCAGATGAGGCTTTGAGCAACCCGGTCTAGTGGGAGGTGTCCCTGCCCATGGCAGGGGGGTTAGATGATCTTGAAGGTCCCTTCCAACCCAAACCATTCTATGAATTTCTCACCTCCTGTTCCTGTGGCTGTGTGACACTCGTGGCTGCTGCACAGAGCTTCTTTCCTCTCAGCACAGAGCCCATCTGTGTCTGCCTGCCCCTGGTCAGCCCATCTTCCTTTATCATGTGGCAAAGCAGTGCAGGAAAAGTGACTTTAATGAGAAATGGGTTATGGGCTTGGTTTGTTGTTATTTCTTTTCCTTTTTTCCTCACAATTTATTATCTCCTGAAAAGGAAACTGCATGCCCAAAGCAGCTGTTGGACTGACCTCCATTCCCTGCATGTGGGGCCCCTGCATGCTGGTGGGGGGAAGGGAGAAGTGGTAAGACTTTGCTCTGCTCTTCTCTGTGCTGACTGAGCTGGGTTTGGCTCTGCAGCTGGCAACCAAGTGGCCAGTGGTGAGGACCAAGTGGCCAGTGGTACCTACCAGCCCTAAGAAGGCTTGAGTTGACCTGGGGCTGCAGGGGGGTTGCAAACAGACGCTTCCCTTTAGTAGAGCTGTGCCAGTGTGTAGGCTGGTATCTGCCTTCATGGTTCCTTTCTGAGTTTGTAGGATGCTAACTTTTGTGAAGGGGGCTCCCCCTTGTGTATTTATGTCAGTGATTTGGGGTTTTAAAGTATTCATGCATTAAAAATGATTGTAGGAACTGTATACTCCCACATGTGAGTAATGACTGTGTGGGAAGAGAGATTGGCACTCAGGCTGCTGCAGTTTACAGGCTCTCTTAGGGAACGCTGGGAAACCTTTTTAAGTGATGGTGTATGTTAATGCATTGATTTCAGCCTTTTTTTTGTCCCTTTTGGATTTGTTCAACTTAACATCTAGCATGTCTCATGTTTGCTCTAAGATATGCTGAGCAAATTAGGCAAATAAAAAAATGCATGCAAAAGATGCATGTATCAGGTTTGTTATTTATCAATAGACTCCAATTTCCATATGATAGCCCGCCTTTTTTTTTTTTTTCTCCTTTGNGCTGAGCAAATTAGGCAAATAAAAAAATGCATGCAAAAGATGCATGTATCAGGTTTGTTATTTATCAATAGACTCCAATTTCCATATGATAGCCTGCTTTTTTTTTTTTCTCCTTTGGCTCAATGGATAGTTTATGCCAGCTTTGAAATCTGGTTTTACTTTTCTTATGCATAAAGACATGGATTCTCTTTCAGATTTTAATTAAACTCTACACTGACTTTAAAGATTCTATTGTCCTTTTCATTTAAATAGGATTTTTGTTAGATCTTTAACAAGACCTCAGTGGGGTAATAAATCTAAGCAACTGTCCTTATTAGGAGTAGATTATCCTCAAGAGATGGAAAGTCACAGAAGTAACTAAAACCATTTGCAGCAACTGAATTAAGGCTTTTTCTTCCTAAACATTAAACAGACTTGCGAATGACTTGCTTGGGTGCTCAAATTAAATTAAATGATATTTTGTTTATTTTTCACATTCTCAGTGTGGGCTATTTGCATTTACTTAAACTTTTGAGGTTCACTGAGCGAAATGCACTGCTGGGTAAGGATCCTCACTTCCAGTGTACGAGCTGTAAATTAAAACACATTTTTGCCTGAAGATGAAGTATAATGTGTAACAAAATACATTTAAGTACTTTATAAATTATCCTGAGAGCACCAGGCATTTGACCAAATGTTATACATCATTCTATAGAAGACTAGTTAGAATATATAGAATCATAGAATGGTTTGGGTTGGAAGGGACCTTCAAGATCATCTAGTTCTACCCCCCCTGCCATGGGCAGGGACACCTCCCACTACACCAGGTTGCTCAATGCCTCATTCAGCCTGGCCTCAAACACCTCCAGGGATTGAGGGGGCATTCACAACCTCTCTGGGAAACCTCTTCCAGTGTCTCACCACCCTCACAGTAAAGAACTTCTTTCTTATCCAGCCTAAATCTACCCTCTTCCAATTTACATCCATTATTCCTAGTCCTGCTATCCTGTACCCTATTAAAAAGTCCTACCCTTGCCTTTCTGTAGCCCCCTTCAGGTATTGAGAAGCTTCTCTGAGGTCCTCCCTGAGCCTTCTCTCCTCCAGATTGAACATCCCCAACTCCTTCAGCCTGTCCTCAGAAGGGAGGTGCTCTTTCAAGAAATTGTACTGAGAAAGCACACAATTAAAAATTTAATATTGAGTAAGCATTTCAAATTAAGGATTAGAAAACTCCCTAATCTGGGAACAGGTTGCCCAGGGAAGCTGTGGATGCTTCATCCCTGGAAGTGCTCAAGACCAAGTTGGATGGGGCTTTGAGCAACATGGTCTCCCTGCCCATGGCAGGGGGATTGGAACTAGATGATCTTGAAGGTCCCTTCAAACCCAAACTATTCTATGATTCTGTATCCTGAAGTTATTTGTTAGTAACCCTTGCAGCACTTGTAATTTTGTAGAGCCCACTGACCTGGTGGGAGTACTCATCACCCACTGCATCTGGCACATGGCCAAGTCCTGGCTGAAGGACTAAGTCATGTGTTTGTCCTACACTTAGCCAAGCAGCAGTGGCAGTGAGCAGCTTGGCCACACATCTCCCTGTTCAAAGACATCCTGTTGCCTGAGGTGTGTGTTCACAAAGAAGTTATGAAAAAGAGTTAATTTTATGTGAATAAAGGGAGAGTCCAACGAGATGTTCTTCAGGTGGCATCTCTCAAAATGCTGGAGGGCAGGGTCTCCTTTTTATCCTAATTTTTCTCAGCTACAAATGTCCCTGCTCCTTTTACCATTGGCTCCAAGGTAATTGTGACTTACAGACTGCCCTGGCAACACTGATGTGAAAATCCAAATTTGACATTGATCTCGAAATCATGTTTGCAATTTCAGAAACATCTACATGTAAACTGTCTGGTTTTCAGTCTGCAAATTCTTCTATGTCAATTGGCTGGTGT
The DNA here is from genome assembly GCA_013400935.1 of Turnix velox. Classification (NCBI taxonomy): domain Eukaryota; kingdom Metazoa; phylum Chordata; class Aves; order Charadriiformes; family Turnicidae; genus Turnix; species Turnix velox. The sequence goes on along the minus strand of VZTY01022173.1, from coordinate 28,555 downwards.
AAATCAGCTAATTTCCCTTTTCTTTATCTGTAGTTAATCAATTAGCTCCTTGTCTGTAAAATTTTTCTAGTTTCCTCTGTTTGCAAAGCCACTCTTATCATTTGTAGAGCCACCTGTGTCCTCTCTCATCCCCAACACTTGACTGAAACCCCAAGTTCTCAGTCAGAGAAAACTTGCCCCAAAACCAACACCTGAGTTTGGGCTTCAGGTGTTTGCACTCTGTGGGGGAGGTGAAAAGGGATTTGACTATAAATGGTTCCTTTTGTTTCAGCTCTTGCTTTCATTTGAGGGCACCTGCTGCTCTGTAGGTGTTTTGTTGGCCAGGCTAATGGCAGGCTGGCTTCTGATCATAGAATAGTTTGGATTGGAAGGGACGTTTAAGATCACCTAGTTCCAACCCCCCTTTCATATGCAGGGACACTTCCCACTAGATCAGGGTGCTCAATGCCTTGTCCAGCTTCGCCTTAAATACCTCCAGAGAGAGAGCATCCACAACCTCTGGGCAACTTCTAGTGTTTCACTTCCCTCACCGTAAAGAACTTCTTTCTTATACCTAGCCTGAATCTCCCCTCTTCCAATTTTCATCTATTACTTCCAGTCCTGCCATCCTGTACCCTATTAAAAAGTCCTACCCCAGCCCTTCTGTATCCCCCCTCAGGTATTTTCAAGCTACTCTGAGGTCCCCCCTGAGCCTTCTCTTCGCTGAACAACCCCAGCTCCTTCAGTCTGTCTTCATAAGGCAGTGTCCTCCTCACACACATTCCCGGCATTGTTATATGCGACCTTTTAAACCATCTGGTTGTTTGGCAGCTTTATTTTGTGGTGCCAGGTTCTTGACCTTCGTTTCCAGGGCGTTGTCCTACCCAGAGGCGGCGTAGTAGCCCCATCCGTCCTGTCCGTTCCTCCCTCCCCGTAGGAAGCGGGGCCAGAGCCGCACGTGACCCACCACCTCCGCCCCCGCTCCGGCTCTCCAGATGGGGACCGACCCTTCGTGGTCGCTGCGGCTGCGCCAGCTTTCAGACATCAGGTATTTCGTGTCTCCAAGCTCTCCTTTGTCCCTCTCCTCTGCAGAAACCACACTTTCTTCTCCTCCCCTCCTGCTGCTCCCCCGTGTTTCGCTGCTGAGAGACTGCACCTCAACCCTCCTCCTCTCTTAAGTGATGGGGTAAGGACATGGGTGTCTCTACAGAGTGTCTTTGCAAACAGAAGTAACTTTTACAGACAAAGCTGTTGATTAAAATATCTACTAATCTGTGGCTATCAGGTTGAGAGAGGTAGTTCTCCCCCTTTACTCTGCTGTCGTGAGACTCCACCTGGAGTTACTGCATCCAGCTCTGGAGCCCTCAGCACAAGGAAGACATGGAGCTGTTGGAGAGTAGCCAGAGAAGGCCCAAGAGTGATGCAAGGGCTGGAGGCCCTCTGCTTCGAGGACAAGCTGAGAGAGCTGGGGTTATTGAGGATGAAGAAGAGAAGGCTGCACCTGGGGAGACCTCACAGTGGCCTTCCAGTGCCTGAAGGGGCTCCCAGGAAAGCTAGGGAGGGTTTGCCAGGGCGTGGAGCCACAGGATGAGGGGCAGTGGTTTGAAACTAGAGCAGGGCAGGGTTAGGTCAGACATTAGGAAGAAGCTCTTCCCCATGAGGGTGGCGAGGGACTGGTAGAGGTTGCTCTGAGAGGTGGTTGAGGCCCCATCCCTGGAGACATCAAAGGCCAGGCTTGCTGAGGCTTTGAGCAGCCTTATCTAGTGCAGGAACTTTCTGAACACAGCATTGGTGCAGTGGTACTTTGGCCCAGAGCAGATTATTGAAGAACATAGCTCAGATGTATTAATTTCCAATTACGCATTTACCATCTATTCAAAGACACTCTTATCTGTGCATCCATTGTTTGTAAGGACCCTCTTACTTTGACAATTTGTAGACACCGATGTCCTGATCCTCCCAGGAGGGAGCAATGTCAGGTAAACACACAGTTTCCATTGTGGCTAGATGCTGATTCCACGTTAGCTACGCAGTGAGCCAGCAGCCTCCCTGGAGGGGAGCAGGCTGCTCAGAAGGTCAGGGGGGTACCTGTGCATCACAGGAGTGAAAAGCTGCCCTCTTTCTGCCCTGAGGCACAAACCTGCTTTAACTCTGTGAAGCAGAGCAGAAAAGCAGGGGTCCAGCAGCGTTAGATGTCCCTGTGTACCTGCAAGATGAAGGTGGCACACAGGTATGAGAAATCAAGTTTGCTGCTCTACACGAGTAGCTGAGGTTTGTGTGGGAAAGTAATGGGAATGCTAAATGATTGCTGCTAACACTTAGTAAGATGGCAGCAAATCTCCTCTATGTTAATGTTCAACGTTTGAGACTAGATTGAATCTTACTTTAATAAAGCAGGTAGCAAGCCTAGGAGTAGCTCTTTAATCTTCAACTCGAAATACAATTTTGAAATCCATTATGTTAGGGATGCAATAATCAAACAGCATAATAACTGATGTTAAACCTACTTTGATTGTTATTAAAGTACTTCTCAGATGGAAACAAAAGCTGGTTGGATATTTTCAGTTTCACTTGGACATCTGCTTTGCTTATGTGTTTGCCCACACAAGGAAGTCAGTGTATTTTTTGACTTTATGATTACTGGGGAACTGGTAAAGGCTAAAAAGTCCTTATGTGGTTCTTAAATCCTTGGTTTGCTATTTGTTCCAACAAAAGGCTGTTGGAACTCTTTATCAGTGTTGTTTATAAGCACAGCTCTGTCCATGAGGACTTCAACCCAATGGGTACCCAATGTGCTGCATCTTTGTGAATCTTCAGTGTTAGAGAGAAAAGACCTGATGGTCAGCCTGTCCCCCTCTGCTGTTGAACTTTTCCCCTCTGCATGGTTTAGATCTTTGGTCAGTCTGTGCCTGATGTCTATCCTATTGTTCCCTGTGCTGCGGTCCTCTGTTTATCTCAAATGTTGTCATGTTTCCCCTTCCTGTGTTTTTCATCTCTCTTTGCCTATTTGAACATCACAACTTCTCTTTCTCTGTTGTCTTCAGCTTCTAATTTAGTATCATGGCTGAGTTTCTCAGTCTCTCTACAGATCATTACAAAGAGGCAATGTGGGACTGTTTGTAAAAGAAAACACTGTGTTCCCAAGATAGGTTACAGGCTGGTGTGTGTCAGTACTCTTTGTTTTGGAACTTTTGGCTTCATTTAGTTCTTTAACAGATGCAAAATGATCTCTGGGTCTCTTGTTTGCCACTTCACTGGAGAATACAAGGAACACAAAAATCAGAAGTTGCAGGACTTGAAAGGACCCGCCTGGCCCTTGGGAAAGGGCAGTTTGCCATGGAAGCAAAACAAAAAACCCAAATTAACAAAATCCCAGCCCAACAACAAAACCTCAGTGCTCAGCCTCTGGGCAGGTGAGTGAAGTCCTTTCCTCCTTCTCCATTTGCTGTGCAGTCTGTTTCAACTGACTGTCATTCTTGGTGGCTGGAGAGTTAACAGAATGGATGTGTGCCTCAAGTACCAGCAGATAGCAAAAGGCCAGGCTGGCATCCCTGTGGTGTGAGGTGAGAGAAGTCCTGCTCTTTGTTGCTGGTTTTATGCTGCTTCTGCAAGAAGCTGGGGGCCATGTGGTTGCTTCAACCCAGCAAAAGGGGCTGATGCTGCCAAAGAAGCATTTCACAGAATCATAGAGTGGTTTGGGTTGGAAGGGGCCTTAAAAGACCATCTAGTTCCAATCCCCCTGCTATGGGCAGGGATACCTCCCACTAGACCAGGTTGTGTGCTGTGGTGGTAGCAGAGCTGAATGAGGGAACAAATCCAACTGTGAGCTGCTGCGTTGCTTCCTCAGATCAGCCTGAATGTCAGCTGTTGAGGCAGAGAGGGAAGATGGACTCACGCAGGACTAAGCAGTGTCATCACAGGGTTAGCGGAGAGCAAGGCTCTTGGTGCATGAGTCTCTCCTCTGTCTTACAGCAGCAGGTCTTACAGCAGCACTGGGCTATCAGGTCTATCCATTTTGCTCGCTGCTGGTGTTGTTCTGGGTTTTTTTTTCCTCAGCCCTGTGTTGGGCCTGGGGAGATGGTCTCATGGTTGCATCTCTGTCTGGGTTGAAGCATGGCCTTGGGTAGCAGCAGGGTTTCTGATTTCTGTGTCTCCTGGCACAGACTCCCTGCCCCTTTAGACTTCTGTGGTGCAGGAGGCAGCACATCACTGCCTGGATGGTAGTTTTATTAACTCTTTGTCACCTAAGGGGTAGGACTTTTTAATAGGATATGTGATGGAAGAACTAGGAATAATGGATGTAAATTGGAAGAGGGGAGATTCAGGCTAGATAGAAGAAAGAAATTCTTTACAGTGAGGGTGGTGAGACACTGGAACAGGTTTCCCAGAGAGGTTGTGGATGCCCCTTTCCTCCCTGGAGGTGTTTAAGGCCAGGCTGGATGAAGCACTGAGCCTATGGCAGGGGGGGTGGAACTAGATGATCTTGAAGGTCCCTCCCAACCCAAACTATTCTATGATTCTGAAATTCAGGCAGTGTCCAAGCAACCACTGGTCCCTTTGGACAATGACATTCTTCATGCAGTCCCTGCTACCTGAACGGTAACGTTGCATGCAACTCCCCAGGCACAGATTGGGAGCTGGAGAGTGCGAAGTGCCTCAGAGGGCTGGCAGTGGGTGTTGGAGGCTGGATGCAATACCCACTGCTGCTGTCTGGTGACTGAATAGATGTTTGTCTTCAGTCAACAATAAAATTGAAACAAATAGCTCAGTCCTGATTGCTTTTTCTAGAGGAGATGGCACAGAAGAAAGAAAAATTAAAAATTGACTTTGAAATGAGCATGAGGCTTTTTTTTACCAGCCACTGGGAACTTTAAAACATCTGGTATTAACAAAAGGGCCTATTTAAAATAATGGTAAAGTGCCATCTGCTGGTAAAAAGCGCAGTGCACATCACAAAGGGGATAATTTGGAAGTGATAGTTCTTTTGTATTTGACGTGCCATAGTCAAATATATGGGTGACATGGAAGCTGCATATATTTCTTTTACTGTTCTTCACCCACATTTGCATTTTCATATAGAATATGCTAAAGAGATGCCTATAACATAACTAACCTTAACAACAAGCACAGAGAGCCAAAGACAATAAGAATAAAGAATGAGGACTAATAAAAGCAGATGAGCGATCAGGATGGTGACAGCCTCCAAATGTGCCCTATTTACATTGCTAATAATGATTCGCAAGCTCTTCCTGTTTTGATCCCCCCCATTCATACACCCTCCCATATGACCAAACTGTAGCAGTGAGAAACATTTCCCAGCTTCTTCAAATTGATTTTTTTTTTCTCTTCTGTGTACAGTTCCTTCGTCAAGCTTGTAAATAGGAACTGGGTCTTTAATAGTTCCTGATTCAAGTGGGTCATCTTCAGCAATACACAAATCTTTTGTAAGCCTGGTCAGCTAGTGAAAGGACACGGCAAATACTTGCTGCACAAATCTGGCAAGAGAAAATAATTTAACAAAGGGCCACTCCCAAATTATGTGGCATTACACAAGGAGTTCTCATAAATGACGAGTGTGAGCGCTCTGCAGGGGAGAGACTCGGATTTAGGTGTTTACCCAGGAGGTGTGCTGAGTGTGGCCAAGTCCCTGAGGTTGCTGTGCTATAAACAGCCAAATCAGCCTGAATTACCTCCAGTGCAAACATTGGGACACTTGCCTTTTTCACCTGCACCCTTTTCTTTAATAACTGGGGTTGTTTCAAACAAAAGCCATTGCTTTGGCAAACTGATCTTGTCCTGGGAAGCACTTAAAATGGACAAGGAAAAAATAGGTCAGGTCTTGCTTTGAAATGAGAGAGAAGTGTGTATTTGTGCTATTTCCCAGGTTTATTTCCTTGGAGCACGTTTGGCAGGTATGAGAGGAAGTTGAAGATTTCTTTTTGGTGATATGTACTAGATATCACACTGGCTCTCCTGAGACAGTTGCTTTTATCTCTAGGAGTACCTTCTCTAGTAGCAATGAAAAAAGTGACTGGGATCCCATTTAAAGCATGTAGAGTGCACTGTTCACATGCCACTGAAGGAAAGGGAAGGCTTGTTTGGGAGACTCCAGGCAATCTTTCTCAAGTGAACATGGACAAGGGGAAATGGGTACAAGCTGGAGCATAGGAGGTTCCAGAGAAATGTAAGAAAAACTTTTTCACAGCGAGGGTAACAGAGCACTGGGCCAGACTGCCCAGAGAGGACAGTCTCCTCTGGAGACATTCAAAATCCATCTGGATTTTGTGACCTGTCTGGATTTTGTCATCTGTGTGACCTAGTCTGGGTGTTCCTGCTCTGGAAGGAAGATTGGACTAGATGATCTCTTGAAGTCCTTTCCGATCCCTGATATTCTGTGATTCTGTGGTCTCATCCTTCTCAGAGGGGTTTTTGCCATTTTGGAGAAGTGATGAATTAACATGCCCAAATGCAGGGCTTGTGACCACAGCATGGGCTCAAGGTCAGGAAATGCATCCATTTTGAAGAGCCCTTGTATTTATGGGGTCTCTGAGGCTGTTCTATAACATCCAGATGGTTCTTTGGAAAAGACCATTTCTGGGGAATCTGTGGTGGTGTGTGTCCTGCATTCACATCCATCTTCATCAAATGCTGCTCAGCATCTTGCTGCCGAGACCCCTGCTTGGGTGGCAGAGGAGCATTAAGAAAACAGGGCCAAATTCTCAGCTGAGGAAGACACCACCAGTGTTTTTTTGACTTTCAGTCTGCGGAGGATGCAGCCTGTGATATGTAATCACAGAGGCATCCTGCTCTGGGCCCTGTTTGCTAGAGGGCTCCAGTGGCAACACCACACAATCAAAGGGAAACAGAGCCAGGGGAGCAGTGGTGCCCATGGATACCTGTTAAGAGGTGGGAGCTGAAGCAGACAGTAGGCATCAAACACACCGCTGGGCTCTGCTTTGCTCTGCAGCACTTGGATCTCTCTAGCTTCCAGCTGAAGTGTGACTGAGGGTTGAAATAACAGTCCCAGTTGATTCCAGGTATGACACTGACCTGTTGGGCAATGAAAGCAGCATGTTCCTGCAGCCACTGAGGGCTGTACGAATGGAAACATAGGTGAGCTGATAGATGTGTGAAGGAAAGAAATGGGGGTTTGCTGTTCCCCACTGACAGGGTAAATGGTTAGTTTGGCAGGACTGGGACCTGACCCAACAAGAGAAAGGAAATGAATGGGAAATGACCAGAAGACAAGGCTGGCATTTCCTTCATGTTATGCTAGAATCACTCTGTTCAGAAAGCCTTCTGAACCTTGGAAAGCTGGGGTAGGTAGAGGTGAAGAGGTGGCTTATGGTGTTCGTAGGTTCTTGTCATGACATAAATTCGAGCAGTTTGGGTCTGTTTAACTGTGGTACCTAGCAGTTGAGTGCTGTTCAGAAAGCAATAAAGCATTCATTTTAAAAATCAAGATGCATGAAATAGATACTATTCCACTGGTACAAGGAAAAGGGGAATGCTAGAAGAGTCATGTAATGGCTGCATAGATGTTTAAGTGTTCAGTGCCATATCCCATTTGCCTTTTTTGAGCTTACTGTGCTGTGGGATGGGTGTTTTAATTGTTTCCTTTCACTGTGTTTCCAGAAAACTAAGCACTGTGTCCTGCCTATGTTATGGTCAAGGTCTGGCAAAGGGGTTTTGATGGTTTTTTTCTGCTTTTGGACAACACTTAATTCTGTTTCATTTTCATACTACCCTTCCTGTACTAAAATGGAGTGGTCAGGCCAAATAACAATAAATCTGGTGGTATTCCTGCTCCTTGGTTAACCACTGGTGGGTAGTCAGTGGGCTGTTTTATCCCAAGATGAATTGAGATCCTTATCTTTGCAAGGATTCCTGCAGGGTGAACTTAGAAGTGGTACCTAGTAGTTGAGTGCTGTTCAGAAAGCAATAAAGCATTCATTTTCAAAATCGAGAAGCATGAAGTAGATACTACTCCACTGGTACAAGGAAAGGGGTAATGCTAGAAAAATCATGTAGTGGCTGCATAGATGTTAGTTTCTGTGAATATAGTGACATTTATTCATTAGAAATAAATAAGACTTGTATGCTAGATGCTTGTCAAAGCTAGGTGTGGTGATCAGCTGATAAGCTTATCAGTCAGGCAGTGTGTAAGGGGATGCTTTGCTTACACACTGTCTGCTGAGTGGCCCTGGGCCCATGAAGAAAGCAGGTGATTAATCTGCAGGGGCTTATTTTTCCTGAACTGTTAATGTCCTCTGTTTCAGAGCAACAGCCCATGGCTCATTAAACAGGGAAGATATGAATGCAAGTGTGAAGGGCAACACACAAAGATTCTCCACACATCTCTTGTTTGAGCCTTGGAGATTAGAAAAAAACAAAGCACTGGAGAAAATTTGTCCTGTGCTGGGGCTGGGGCAGCACTTTCTGAAAAGTAGTGTTAGAAAATACTTACATATTTCAGTCGCCAGGGATAAAATCTAAAGCCACAAAAGCTCTTGTGAGGTGGTAGTGGACACTTGGTAGTTTCCATTATGAAATGCATAGCTGCCACTTCAGTTGACTTGCTGAGATAATCAGGCTTTTTTTATGTCTGTTTATGTCTTTTTAAGTCCATTTCTTTGGTGGCGGCACCTTTCTCTTGCTGGGTTCTTTCTACCCATACTGTTGTGTGCTCTGGCATCAGATGCTGAGAAAGCAACTGGGGCTGCTGAGTCCAACTGCCTTGACAGCAATGCAACAGGGGAAATAAATACTCACCTGGAAAGATTTGGCAATATTAAATTAATCTTAAGGGTATCATCTTGAGGTTATCGGCTGCTGTTTATAGTCTCTCTTACACCTGTTTGTAAAATCAGTTTCTGTTGTCTACTGAAGTATTTGAAAACACGTTGATTTAGGGAAAATATTTTTCTGACAATCTGGCCTTATGTGGCTTTAAGTAATTTATTAACCTTTCTTGAGAAACAGGGAAGTATTTCAACATTGTTTTTACAGATGGGGAAACTTAAGGTTCAGATGTATAGATTTAAACCTGCATATTCTAGTGCCTGCTAACCAGGCATTTGGCTCTGCTCACTTTTACTTGATTCTTTTCCTCACCCAAATTCCTGGTCATGGAGATGGGTGTCCTCCTTGTACCTCTCTGGCTGCATTCTGTGAGCAAGTCCCTGCTGGGAGGGAGGGTAGCCACGTGGATGGGTTATATGGAAAAGGGGAGAGGAAGATGAGTCAATGACCCTCTTGCTGCAGGGTGTGAGAAAGACCTGCCCAGCTCCCTCTGTCAACCTGAGAACCAGGAAAGCAGTGATTGCATGGGAGGGAGCAGACCCAGGCTCTGTGCTTCCACTCCACGCATGTTGAAGTCAGAGAAGCAAAGGCAATACTGGGAATACAGAACTAGGCTTGCAAAATCATGGGCCAAGTCTAATAATTTATTTGCTGTTGTAAACTATTGTGGACAACAAGATCATTGGGAATGAGAATGTCCAGGATGGGAAAAAAAAAGCCTTCCTGAAACACCTCTCAGTCCAATGGCACAATCTTTCCCTGCTCTGTAGGTTGCCCTAAATGTTACTATTATATTATTAGATATTTATGCATGGTCTGGATTTCCACTGGGCTGTGGAGATGCAGTGACAGAGGGGAAGAATGAGGGATGCTTGTGAGGAGGGAAAGCAAAGCAGGTTTCAAGGATTGATTCTGGACTTTGCTCTCTGCTGAACCTCTGCTGTTTTTTTCTGTATTTTTATCTCCAGTTACACTTTAAAGTTCTACTATAAACAATTAGAGGAGGTTTAACAATAATGCTGCCTGTGGAGACTAGGAAAGTAAGAATACATTCTACATCACCGCTTTCCTTTGTTTGTCTTTTTTATCTTGTTTATCTTTGATCAGCTGCAGATGAAATGAGCAGCTAACTGATTTCCCACACAGAGCTGCCACTCACACTGATGAAACTCTGCTGGCACGGGAGCGTGCTCTGTAGCAGTCTAGCAGTATCCATTTCTTATTCCAGCAGACTGACAGGTCACTCAGGGAGACTGAAAACTCTATTCTGAAGTGGAAAAGAAACTGCAATTTCAATTTTGTTTTGATTTGAAATTTTTCAGCTACCTTATCAAGACCAAATCCTTGAACTATTTACTCAGAGGAACTGAAATACCCCTATTTGAAATAGCGGATATGCAAGATTTAGCCATTAAAGAGTTGGGGTAAAATTAAAATCCCCTTCAATAATAACTAAAGTCGGAGAAAATCTTTCAAGAAAATTAAACACTTGATCAAAAAGAGAGAAGGGTTATTGTTGAGAGCATAAAGATTAAACAGGAGAGTTGTCTCAGGGAATAACCATCAATGATAAGTAGCAGGCAGTTAATAATATCCCCTCAGGGATCTTCTTTCACTCATGTAGGTTTTTGGACAAATACAATTTTACATTTCTTAAAGTGTGAGGGAGCTTCTATGATTCTATGATTTCATGTCATTCCAGAACAGCAATAAAACTTCAGTGGAGGAAGGACAGCTGGAGAGGTGGGGAAAAGGATGACCCAGAAGCTGAAACAGTGGGGAGCCGGTGGTGGTCCAAATTTTTCTCCTTTTTAACCCTCATGTTCTCAGACTTGTCCTCAGCGTATCTGATGTGCTGCCTCTTGTGTACCCACTCTCTGTCCACACTGAGTCTTCCACGGTGTTGCTACTGGTTGTAAAGCAGCTGAAAATGAAGGAGACACCAAACAGATTAAAGGTGTGATTCTGTGTTGTAATTAAGAGCTGGTTTTAAAGCATGAACATGCAAATATTTGAATTGGCAGAATGGAAAGGATGGTAATGTGCAGCCAGGGGAAGGTGCATGGGGTGGAAAGGATGGGAGCAGGAGGGTTTAGAGAACCTCTCAAGCTGGCTCTACAGCTGGAGGAACTGCAAAAAGAAAGAGCTCCCTTGATCTCTCATTTTTCTTCTCTTATTCTCTCCTCCTATGCAATTACAATAATAAATCTTTTTTGTTCCTTAACCATCTTGTGGCCATTGCAAACATTTAAGAATTAATGCAGTTCTCATACATGATGCACATGTTCTCAGTGTCCCCTTGTGTCTCCCCATTTATTCATTTATCATGTACACACAAAATTCCCATAAAATATTAATCTGAAATACAAATCACTCTTTGCATCCTGGGAGCATTTGCATATAGTAATGTTAATGAGATTATTAATTCTGCATGCACAGTCTGTGGACTGCATACAGGGCCAAATCTCTCTCAGCATATGGCTGAAATCAGTGACAATTTCAGAAACATTATTTTCTTCCTTAAAAATGCAGAAACTGACAGTCTAATAGATCTGAAGTGCTGTCCTTAGTAGTCATACAAGAGGATTTGAATCTTAGTTTTCAATTTTTCCTTCTATGAATTCTTCTGTGAAGGGAATTTTATAATTACATATTATGTATTTTATACTGTATTTCTGCCCAGTGGTTCCTAGTAGGTTAATGTAATGTGGAAACAAAGGGATTTTTTTTTTAAACAGTGCTGTAATCCTTTGGGACTCTGTATGTTTGTTTTGCCTTTCCTCCTTGCTGGATACATCAGGAGTAGCTTCACTTGTGCCTGGTGGGCTGGGTTGCTGTGGAAAGGGCAGAACGTGCAAGTGCACTGAAGCTTCAGAGAAGCATCATTTTCTCAGGGGTGACAAAGAGGGAAAGATGGAATTTCCAGGAGGATTTGCCTGTGGTGGGGAATCTGTACCTCTTCTGTTTGTCAGCATTGTAGGACACGGCTGTCTTTCCTTCCATAGAGGTGAGTCCTAGGGCACCTTGGAGGCCAGTGGAAGCCATGGGGCAAGGACACATCTCCTAGCCTAGGAGAGGAACAATCTTGTCTAAACCTGATGGTTGTCATATGCTTCATGTTCTAAGGAGACATTCATGGCGCTGGAGACATCCAAAGCCAAGCTTGTGGAAGCTCTGAGCAACCTGATCTAGAGCAGGATGTCCCTGCTCACTGCAGGGCGTTGGGCTAGATGGCTTTGGAGGTCCCTCTCAGGCCTATGATTCTGTTATTCTAAGGTAGACTTTGGATAAAAAGTGGTACCAATAGTGAAAAATCAGTTTGCTCTGTGCCCTAATCTCCCAGCAACTCATGTTGTTTTGGTAGTGGACTGCTAAAGGGTTGTGTTTCCCTGTGTGAAACCTGCATCTTTGGAGGTTTCAGAAATATTTTTGCTGAGAACAGCCCTACAGCTGAGGTTGGACCTTCTGTCAGGACAGGAGAGACAGAAGGTGGTTGCTGAAGCAAATCAGGTTCCCTTCACTCAGGGGAAGCCAAGGCTTGCTGTGGGGACCCCATAATGGGTCCCTGGATGCAGCTTCTGGATCTCACAATGCTCTGTGCTGCAGTGAAATCAGATCACTTCTTCATGTTTCAGGAAACAAGGTATTTTCAGTTTGAGTTTGTTTCTATTCTGATACTCAAATTTAGATGTAGTTTTTGAAGAGTCGGTGCTTTACTGTATTCAGGAACAATACGCAACTATAAAGCATTTGTTTGGCTAGATGGCTTTAGAAATATTGTGGGTGAAGCACGTGAGACAACCTCCGCAGCTAGAGTTAAGCACTTCCATGTGTTTGCTGAACCAGTGACAAAGTTGTTAGATTTGAAGAGAAGAATTTGGGGGTGTCAGTGGATGAAAAACTCAACATGAACCGCCAGTGTGCGCTTGCAGCCCAGAAGGCCAACCAAATCCTGTGTTGCATCAAGAGAAGTGTGACAAGCAGGTCGAGAGAGGTAATTTTGTCCCCTCTAGTCAGCTCTGGTGAGGTCCCACCTGGAGTTACTGTGTCCAGTTCTGGAGCCCTCAATATAAGAAGGACATTGAGCTGTTGGAACAGGTCCAGAGGAGGGCCACGAAGATGATCAAAGTGCTGAAGCAGCTGTTCCAGAAGACAGGCTGAAGAAGTTGGGTTTGCTCAGCCTGGGGAAGCAAAGGCTCAGGGGGGACCTCACAGTAGCTTATCAATACCTGAAGGAGGCTACAGAAAGGCTGGGGTAGGACTGTTAAATAGGATGGCAGGACTAGGAATAATGGATGTAAATTGGAAGAGGGTTGATTCAGACTAGATATAAGAAATAAGTTCTTGCCTGTGAGGGTGGTGAGACATTGGAAGAAGTTGCCTAGAGAGGTTGTGGATGCCCCTCCCTCCCTGGAAGTGTTTAAGGCCAGGCTGGATGAGGCATTGAGCTGCTTGGTCCAAGGGGAGGTGCCCCTGCCCATGGGAGGGGGGTTGGAACTAGATGATCTTTAAGGTCCCTTCCAATCCAAACTGTTCTTTCAGTACTAACTGGAGATCCTAAGAAATTGTCTTGACTTAACCAAGCCATCATATTTCTCTTATTCACTACTGCTACTACATAATTTTCCTTCTTTCACTTCCTTATTATTCATGCTTAAATGAGAGGCATCTGCTTCCATTTTTCACATTGTTCTGTTATGTGAGTAACAATATCAGACATCTTTTTTTTTCCCCTGCTCTGTGAAAGAATAAATTAGCGTTTAGTTTTGTGAAGTGCTTTAAAACACTAAAGCAAAACATCTGTTTCGGCTGCAGGTCATTAAGATGAAAAATCCTAGTCTGTGTGCAGTGCAAAACTGCCAAAATTTTTATTAGTCCAAGAAGATTTCTTCACCTGTCTTTCACTGTAACAACTGAAGATGGCAAAAGGACAGTAAATATTGTCTTGAGGTATACAACAATTTAAAGGGTTCAGTAGTACCTTCTAGTAATGAATTATGGTCTGATCTAGAGATGCCTGGAGGTTGCTCCAGTGTCATAGACTTCAAGCTGAGATTCTCCTTGACCTCTGCATTGTCCAACCTAGTGCAGTGTTGTGTGGGATTGCCTGATCCCATGTAGGTGTTTGTGTTGCTGAATTTCAGCTGAATTTCCCTCCCCTTGTTCCCAATCAAGACTTAGAGATTATTTCCAGGGCAAGTGGCCAGAATAAAGCTCACCTGGCAAATCTACTTTACAGAAGAACTGAGATGCTCTTTATGTGCCTGTGTGCCTTTGTTGATAAGTATTTCCTTTGTAAAGTGCTTTGAGGTCTGGAGATTGAAAGCAAACAGCTACCCGAGAGCTTGGCTATTAATAAATAAGACAGCTAATATTAACAAGAATGAATGCATTCACTGAATTCTATAGGAATTGCCAGACCTTTTGGGCAAGTCCTGGCAGGCAGGTAGTCGCTTACTCCTACAAGAAGCTGGGTCCACCCTCTTTTCCTTCTGTCTGTAATTAAAAGGTCCAGATCCCTCCTGAGTGTAAGGGAGGAGTTCAGCATCTGGCAGGAATGGGCTCCAAAACTGGATAGGGCTCTTCAAGCACCTTAAGAGGAAATACTTCTTTGTTTTTAGCACTCTGCTAAAGCATCTGAGCAATTCTGCTGTGCTGACCTCCTTCCTGGAGCAAATTAATGGGGTGCTTTGGGGTCTCCAGTGGTCCTGCATGGTGTTTAAAGAGGTATTCTGGATCCCATTTCATTTAAGCCCTGAGTTTCTGAGATGGGAGACTCTATCTTTGTCACTGCACTGGATCTGTTCACCTGCAGCTCTCCCCACCCCCAGCTTCTGAGCATGGTTGCCTTTTATGCTCTGCTCTGTCACATCTTGGCAAGTTTCCTGAGACAGTCCATAGCAGAGAGGGGAATATGGCTGTGGAGGGGTGCCTTATGTAACACCTTCATTTAAACACTATGAGATATGAGACAAGGCAGACATGGCAAAGGGCAGCCCTTAATCACTAGCACCAGTTCTCACCAGCATCAGCACCTAATAGTCACTGACTGCCTCCATTCACGTCTCTATCTTTTTCTAGAAACCGCCTGCGGCAGGATGTACAAACAGCTTGGTGAGCACTTTTAGGGGCAGGGATTTGATTTTATTTATTTATTTTCTCCTGATTCCTCATGAGCATTTTCCCCTCTAATGTGCCTGTGGCATCATTAGGTGTTTAATGAGTGTGACGTTGCCTGAATATTACTGTTTTTATAGCTCATTTTGTTTTGACAAGCCTTCTGTTTTGTGGCAGTTTATAGTGCGCAGACTTCTTCTTCTGTCTGACTTTTAGAATTTGTAGAAATATTTATCACTGAGGAATTGTTATAAAACCTGAAATAACCAATTGTCAACATTAGTTATGTTCAAGTGCAATGTAAGTTCAACACCACAGTAGTCTAAGGGCAGTTCATTATTTTAGTATATTTTTGTATGACTGAAGCACCAGGAACATTTCAATAATGACCATGTCTGGGAAAGCAAGTTCAGTCCAATTCTGCTGTGGCTTCTTTTAGCAGCTCCACAAAAGACAAGCATGAATTGATTCTACCTGGTCTAGGATGGCAGGGCATGCTGTCACATTGCCATAGTGGCAGAATAAATCAGATCGGTTCTTCTCTGACTGTTGTCATTTTGTCATGTTGTCCCTGCTCACTGCAGGAGGGTGGACTAGATGGCCTTTGAAGGTCTCTTCCAATCATTGGCTTGCTTGCCTTTTCTAAGATCAGAGAAGGGGAGAAGGCCAGTGAGAGTACTCTTGCTTCTCTGTGGAATGTGTGTTCTGCATCAGTACAAGAGAAAAAGCTGCACCTCTCTGCAGTCCCTTTTCTCCTCCCACCACACCTCAGTGTGACAGCACAAGCACTTGGCTTTTGGGACTCCCCATGGCTAGTCAGATGTGATGGGATCCAGACATCTCTGCTTTTCTTCCCAGTACAGCACCAGAAAGGGGCTGTTTACAAAACCATAATTGTATACAGAGCTACTGTTTCAAATGTTCACATTCTGGCTTTCAATGTCTCTATTTTTATGCCCTTGTTTATGTTTAATAGCAGTTACAATGGTTAACTGGCTTTATTTTGGAAATTTGACATTTCTTTTGCCAGTACTGAAGCTGTGACGATCAGAAACAGACATGCTTTTTTACTTAGTTTCTTCTGATAGGTTTTGTCATTTGGCAGCTGCTGTTTTATTGGACTATGCAGAATTTGGAAAGGATTTCGATCTCCTACAAAGTGACACACACCCTTATTAGAATGCAGGAGAAGGTTTGGGGCCTCTTTTCTGATACGCCATGCTGGGTGCTATGCAGGAGCAAGTAGAGGCTGTGACCAAACGGCTACAGGAACTTCTAGGGCTTTCAAGTAGTAGTAAAATGAAAACTAAAATAATATTCCCATAAAGCAGAATGTAAAGCACGGGCTTTCCTTCTGCAAGTCTCATGGGCTCTAGAAGACAATGGTCAAATCTGGACCAAGCCAACCCTCTTACATTCATAGTTCTGTTGAAGTAAAATTAAAAATAAGGAGAAATCTTTGATTCTTCTACAAGCTCTTTCATGATAGTTCCTGTTTCTACAGTCTCTTTTCAATCCTAGCCCTGTATTTAAAAAAAAAAGAGAATTATAATTTTTAAATTACACAGGACTAGGTACTTTTTCATTCACTACCTCAAAGGCATAATTTTTGAGAACTGTTTGACCTTTGTCAGAAAGCATCCCATGGTTGGGATGCTTTGCAGCTGACATTGATAAGTACTACATTTTCTATTAGGATTTTTTGCCATATAGGTGCACAGGTAATCACTCACATGGCATTTCCAAATAAGCAGCAGGGAACTCCCCAAGCCATTTGATTTTCCTGCTCCTACTGGGAAATGGGATTTGTGCAGCCAGCCTCCCTGCAAGTAAAGTACCCTCATCTCACTCAGAGCAAAAGAACTGCCAAAGGCAGGGTGGACAGCTAGCTTTGTCCTTCTGGCCAGCACAAGTGCTCCTGTGCTGCCATCAAGGCCCTACTGTCTGAGCATTGTGTGTCCTCTAGTGCTTCCTGGCAGTTCCCAGCTCAGATGCTGGGGGAAAATTCCTAAGAAACCTTTGTTTCACCCTACACACGTGTAGAGTCTGGGTTATCTTCACTCCTCACTTTTTTATCCCTGGAGCCACCTCCATACCTGTCCAACAGAGCCATATGGCTTGGCCATGGTGCTGCAGGTCTGCACCTGTACATGTGCCATACCTGCCCAGAGTTGCTCAGCACCATCTGGCTTCCCTGTCCTTGGCTTTACAGGGAGGTGCCCTCAGTGTCTCCACAAACACACCCCCCCCTCCACCTGGCCCTGGTGCTTGCCACCTGCAAGCACTTTGGCCTTCTCACAGCAGGTCTTCCTCTACATTTGGGAGGCCAGAGCTACAAGCCAAGCCTTTCTTAACTTCTGCTAACCCAGAGGAGGAGCAGCCACCTTCTTTCACAGAAGGAATCATAGAATCACCTTGGTTGGAAGGGACCTTTCAAATTGAGTCCATCCATCAACACAGCTCTGACAAGAACCACCTCAAAACCTCTGAGCTCCATGTCTGTCATTTCTTAAATACCTCTGGGGCTGGTGCCTCAGCCTTTTCCCCAGGCAGCCTGTTCTAATGCTTGAAGGAAGAGTGACACCTTTCTCCATGCTGTCTGCAAGGCTAAAGGAGACCACTGCTCAGTTTGTTTCTGAAGCAAAGGCCTGAGTGAGTCATCCCAGAATGGACTGAGAGACCAGAGGGGTGATGGCCACTTCAGGGGAATGGTCAACAGGCTGCTGCTGCAGCAAGAACAGAGGAGTGGTGATCAGTGGGACTTTTTACATGAAGGTAAGAGTGTGGAGGCTGCTGCAGGTTGTATTTGGTTAGAAAGTACATGTCACATGAGTATAAGGGTCTCATGTGACATTCTGCTGCTGTTGGGGGCGGTCGATTTGTGCCTCATTTGCTGCGCCTTGTAGGTGTGCCTAGGAGACCTGGAGATGCAACACAGCATGTGGGGGCAGCCCCTGTGCAGATAATGTGATTCCCACCATCTCTGCATTCAAGAGCTCTCCCATGAGATGTTCCACCCAAGCTGTACTTTACAGTGACCTACTTAAGCAGGAGGAATATGAGCGAGGCAAGGCTACTATATGCTTGGGGTTAGAAATGGTGGCTCCATGTCTTGAAGATTCATCATCACTTCCAGCCCTGCCTTCTTGCTGGTATCAGCCCCCAAAATACCTGTGGAGCACTATGTTGGTGTGTCCTATGCAGCTGAAGCAGTATTGTCCTCTCAGATGGTGTTCTCAGCCTCTCTGCTCTCAGTGTGCTGAAGAGGTGTTTGATGAACATCATTAATTTTCCAGAACCTACTCATTGAAGCTCCTGGAAGGATGTGGGTTGTTCACTGTTCCCTGTAGCCCTTGGTGGCCTGAACTGCCTGCTGCAATGTCCTGCTGCAGCCCAGGAGTGCTGTGTGTGTGCCTCAAGCCACCGTTCTTTTCCCCTGGGCCTGCCACTGAAGTTCTGTCAAGGAGGGGGAAAAAAAGCATTTTTAGTATCTCTTTTTTCCTTTCTAAAGCATGAGCTAAATAATAATGCGTTAATGATAGAAATTATTGTATACAAGTCATGCTCAGTCGAGGTCCCATTGTCTTAAATTCATCCTAATAAGCACTTTTTCCTCTGCAGTTGCCATTTTAATAGTGATAGTGAAAAGCTGTGTTTCCTAATGTACTGTCACTAATGTGATGACACCCTTCTCTTTCAGAAAGCATAATTAATAAAATGTGACCAAAACACGGTTATTGCTTACTCGTAAATGGGATTGTTTAAAAAGTTCTCTTAGTCTTACATTAATTGAGTTAAATGACTTACATCTACCTGAAATACTAGACTACC
This sequence comes from Turnix velox, assembly GCA_013400935.1. Classification (NCBI taxonomy): domain Eukaryota; kingdom Metazoa; phylum Chordata; class Aves; order Charadriiformes; family Turnicidae; genus Turnix; species Turnix velox. Next base: position 9,826 of record VZTY01022173.1, on the reverse strand, counting down.
ATTATCTGCCTTCTGTTGAGGTTCAAAATCTCTTTTGCACAGAGTGAGTAAAAGCTGCACACTGTAACTGAAAGCCAGGTGTGTATGTATTTGAATGTTTATTCTCATACAACTTCTTTAAAAGGCATTTTAATATGCTCTGGGTGGAATTGGAGAGCGACACAGCTGATACCTCAGTAGGTACATCTGAGTGCTCCCTGAGTTCAGACATAGCTTCTTTTGCTGAAAATTCCAAAATTAAACTACTCTGCTGCCTGTTCCTGCTTTTACAGATACCCCATTTCTATTCTATGAGTTACCTGTGTGGTCTAACTAAAAATACCCTTCAGAGCCTTAGCCTGAGTCTGTTTCCACACTCCAACCTCTGAGCTTATTGCTGGAAACCAGAGGCAAGGGCTGTGAAACTGGGACAGATTATAAAAGTGAACACAACTGTTCTTTTGTGTTTATTCCTTCTTCCTTTTGTCTGAAATTTCTGCTCAGTGTTCATTCTAGGATGCATGCTGAGTACACATGTATTATTATATATTATTATTTCAGTAAAATATCTTGCAGTTGTTTTAAATATGTAAATTTCTATTACTGGGAAAATGAGTACTAGAATTTCCTTTCTTTGAGCCCGTTAGAAAGCTCATTAAAGTATTTGCAGCTATTTTACTGAGCTTATAATGAGACATTTAACGTTCCTATGAGCTTCACACTAAAAGCAGCAGTGTAATAATGCAAGACCTGCCTGCAAATCCCAAACCTAAGACAGTATTTCCTGAACCAGGATAATGGCAAAGGAACTGCTGTTAAAAATAATTCAGCTGAGAGTTTAGGCGAGTTGTGATCTGGAAACACTGGATGAACAAGAAAGAAAGGGAAGTTTTAATGTAGCTTTGATCATTGCACTGGAGATGCTTTTTGGCAGATGAGTGGTGAGGGTTGTGGCGAAGGTGAGGAGCTGGGAGATTCTTCTGCGTTGGCATAGAGAGGGAATAGTTATTGAGTGACAGAACTGGAATTGCAGCAACCCTGGGCTTTCACTTGCTCTGTTTGTTTTTGTCACACTGTGGTGGCACAAACTGGTTCTGTACAGCCACAAAATCTGCTGACTAAGCTTTCAGAATGGCCCATTAACCCTGAGACAGTATAAAGTTATCACAGTTTTATATACCTTTTCTGCCCCCCCTCCTTTTGAGAAATCAGTTACAAAGATGTCTTGTTTTCATGCCCTCAAGATATATATTTATCTGTATAGTACGATATACTCTAAAAAGCTTTTATAGTTTTTTTTAAGCTTTATCTCTGATGTTAGAAAACTCAGCTATATTCATAATTAATTGTCTTGATCAAAACCAAACTCCTTACAATTAAGAAACAAACAGAAGGTATGGCATATCAAACAGACTTTGTGCTGCTGTGATCTTACCTAAACACAAAATAAGCTCCTTAGTATTTCCACATTAATAGTAATAAAGTACTTTTTTACTTTCTTTACTTCCTTCTTAAATATGATTATTTATGTCTTCCTATACACAGACCTCTGATGCTTTACAAACAAACAGTAATAAAGACTTAGGTAACTATGTCAAGTGTATGGCCTGGTCTAGGTGTTCCTGCTCTGGCAGGGGGATTGGACTAAATGATCTCTTGAGATCCCTTCCAGTCCCTGATATTCTGTGATGCTGTAAGGATGAGTATATGTCCATCTGTTTTAATGAAAGAAATCACAACTGCTGACACAGCAGTTTCCTGACGGGCAGTGAAGCTGTGGGGTATAGAAGGTTTTGGTGAAGATGCCTGAGGGGGTCCTACAGAAGGGCAGGGGAAGGAATTTTTAACATAATATCGGATGGGAGGACTAGAAACAATGGATATAAATTGGAGGGGGATAGATTTAGACTAGACATAAGAAAGAAATTCTTTACAGTGAGGGTGGTGAAATACTGGAACAGGTTGCCCAGAGAGGTTGTGGATGCCCCCTCTCTGGAGGGGTTCAAAACTAGGCTGGACAAGGCACTGGGCAGCCTGGTCTAGTGGGAGGTGTCCCTGGCTATGGCAGGGGGGGTGGGACTCGATGATCTTTAAGGTCCCTTCCAACCCACACTATTCTATGATTCTATGATTCTGTGATTCTATGTCTTCACTTGGACCTGTGTCCTAGCTTCCATCTGGCCAGATGAGTTTGAAGTAGTTAAACTCAGCTGCCAAAACATTCTCCTTTTTGTCAGAGTGTTGAAGTGGTGTTCAGTGGAGGAAAGTGACTCTCTCCATATTGAGGAACCTCTGTCCCTCACAGGGACAGGTAGAAGTCGCAAAGTGGGAGACAGAGTGTGTCTGAAATGAATAGTGTCCCCAGTTCCCCACAGCAGGATTGCTCAGGTCTCTGATCCAGGCTGTAGGCAAAGTGTGAGTGAAGAGCCAGTCACAGAGGTGGGTGTAGGAGAAATAGGGTGTGACTCCAGAAGGAGACCAGAACATCCAGCTCTCCCAGCACAGAACAGTCATGATGAAGGTCAGGCATGTGGTCAGTAGTGGTAGGAGCTGGACTCTTCTCTGCCCTGACCTCTAGAGGTATATGTTAAGGTTAGCAGTGTGACACCTCAAACAGGGAACTTGAAACTCCTCCATCTTCTCTCTGGGCATGATTTCAGCACTCTGATGGGCACTGAATTACCACACTGGGTTAAGCAGGGTGTGACAATTTAAACCTACTGTTTCCATCATCTGTTGAAGGGCTCTATTGTCATAGCTTTTTTCCTTGACCATTGAATGATAATTCAGCGACAGACTCAGAAAGAAATCTGTTATGGTTTTGTTTCCCGTAGTGTGTTTTCATGCATTCATACTTTCTGTACATGATATACAAATGGCAACCCTCCAAGTGTTGGTTTTAAGAAGGTCAGGGCTATAATATGCGGTGGTATTTTCCTGATCTGCTTTCTTGTGATCTTTGAGTTCTGCCAGACTGGCGCTCAGAACTCAGACATGAGAAGAGAGATGTCAGATCCTTCTGAAGGGAACAAAGATGTAGGCTTAACTATCAGCTTTTTAAAGTGGAATGAATTGGAATAACGCAAGATCAAAGAAAATAAGCATAAAGAACAAGTTTAATTACTATTGATAGTATGTGCTAATTGAGATTGTTTATCATGGTTCGTGTCTGAGAAGCAGCTAAGAATGGTGTCTGGTGTGTGAGGCAGCCGCTGGGCAGCGGCTGCTCCTCTCTGAGCAGTGGTAGAAGACAATAATGCTCCTGAGCGGTGAGGCCCACGACAGGGGACAACTGTGTGTGGTTTGTGGTGGTGGCCAGTACAGCCTGAGGGGGCCTGGGGACAACAGCCCCGCTGTGGGAGCAGGGAGTGTCATCCAGCTTTGGTACAGAATGTGGGAGATGTAAATCACTTATACTAACATGGCAGGGTAAAGGCAATCACCAGTGACAAGACTTGTCATGGTCCTGGGTTGAGTTTCTAAACACCCTTCCATAGCAACGCGTTTGCTTTCAGGGCTGACCTTCCTTGGTACCACCATTAAGAGAGACACAGGGTTTTAATAGCTGATGGTTTTAATTTCACCTACATTCTTACCTCCGTCTTATTGTTTTGCTGGCAATTCTCTAAGTGTAATTGATACTGACAAAGATGACTAGAATCTCTTAATTTATATCAGATACTATAAAGTACATTTGTCGTTCTGAGAAATAGACAAGACTAGACATCTTCTTTAATTAATGTTGACAACTGTATTTCAAAAGAGCCTGTGAAACAGGCAAGCCAACAACACATGAATCAACACTCAAACAATAAAAAAAAGTTAAGTAATTTTTCCTCTTTCAATTTTTACAATGTTGAAATAAATCAAAATTGCTGCAATACCATTGTTGTTAGTTCTTCTAAAATTTCAGTGGAAATAATATTACTGTTTTTTGAAAGAAACAGTACATTGAGTTCTTGAATTTCTGGATATTGGTGAAATGAGTGTTCTGTCCTTGTAAGAAAGGCCAAGAAACTGGAAACATCTCTGCAGGATGAAAAGGAGAACTCTGTGTCAAAGTGAGCAATAGGATGTCATGAGTGTTGCTGCAGCCTCATTTTTGTAGTTCTGAGGGTCTAGGGGCAAAGATGAGGCAACCTTCATAGGTAAAGGCAAGATATTTCTATTAGAACAAGAATTATAGCTGAAGAAAACCCTGTATTACATCTTAGGTACTCCAAAATTTTCCTATTTCTTCAGGTTTTAGTAGTGTATTCAGTAAAAGATGCATTTTCCTATAAGGTTCATTTTTGTCTGAAATTCAGACATCAAGGATCATCTCAGTTTTGAAAATGTTACAGAAGACAGAATTTTCTATGAAAGGTTAGGGTATGAAAAGAAGATCAAAGTAGTAAATGGAGAGGGAAAATGGATGGGGTTAATGCAATGCATCCATTACTATTTTGGGAATCATACGAGCTTGAAGCATCCTACAATTCAAAACTATATAACCTGATCTTTTATCTGCTGTTGGTCTGGTTGCTATATACAAGATAAGCAGAATATTTTGTTACTGAAAGTAATGTGTCAAATTAAAATGAAATTTTTAAAGAGTGACGCGTATAGTGGCTGCATTTCCATGGTGAAGCTTTTTGCATAGAGTTAATGAAGAGCTTGGGGTCCTAGGGAATAAAAGGTGCTATATAAATGTAAGAAATTATCATTAAAAAGTTTTTCCCTCCAGGCATTTGGGATTTTGCTGTGTGTGTTACAAGGAGGCATTTGCAATATTCTTTCATTCAAAATGCTTCAGCTTAGACCTGCTCCAAATATCCCTCTGCAGCTTCAGCTACAGAAATGTTTATCTGAAGAACAGTTTCTAAATTGCTTTCAGTTAATCGTATTTTGCTGCCAACATGAAAGAACCTGCCTTGGTTTCAACTTTTCATGACTGTTTTGAAGGCCAGGAGGAACTAGGTAGCAACCTTCTCTCGAGAGATTTTCAAAGGCTGTTTTAACCATTATTAGGCTTTGCCTGCATTGGTGGAGAAATAATACAACACACAGAAAGAATTCTTGGGGAAAAAAAAATCCAGCTCTGAAATATCTGGCTTAATATTCAAGAATTAGATAATTTATTACCTGCACACCTGCTTTCACTGATCTTAGAGCGACAGCCTCGCTGGAGGTTGGTCCTAAATTTTCTATTTCAGCAATCTTAGAATCATAGAATGCTTTGAGTTGGAAAGGACCTTAAAGGTCATCTAGTTCCTACCCCTCTGCTATGGGCAGGGACATCTCCCACTACATAAGGAGGACATCAGCCTCATCCAGCCTGGCCATAAACACCTTCAGGGATTGAAGGGGCATCCACAACCTCTCTGGGAAACATCTTCCAGTGTCTCACCACCCTCACAGAAAAAGAACTTCTTTCTTATATCCAGGGTTGGAAATAAGACCTGGTTAATCCCCAGGTCATCTTCATGTATACTTCTAAATTCTTTTTAATCAAACTTTCAGCATTCAGGATTGTCTACAACTTGTTGCATATTACAGGCTCAAGTGGTAAAGCTGGTGGAGTTGGCTATCAAGGGTTGTGACACATCTGAACATAATCTTTTACCACACTGCTGCCATTTTGATGAGACATTGTTATGAGCTCCATGGATTTATGCCAAGTGTGAATTTTTTTTTTTGACATTAGTGTTTTTCAGAGAGTTCACTACTGCTTCTGGAATTGGGCCTTTTAGCTTAAGTAGTAAATTATAGCATAAAGTGCTAACTATCTCTAAACTCTTCTTTGTGAGACCAGGCAGCATTGCAACAGGTTTCCTTATTCTAACCATTTTACTTGTTCACAAGTAGATGTGTAATATAATAAAGCACTGCATCTTCTGTAAGTTAATGCTTTTCTAGAATTTGGTGGTTTTATTCAACTATTAATTGCAGAATTGAAGCAAGAATTGCTGTTGCTTTAAAATTATCTGCTTGGGGCCAAAATATGTAAGTGGGATGACCTAAAAATAATTAAGTATTACCATGGGGTAATATTAATATTTGCTTTTACATGTTTTAATTGTATTTTGGTTAGCGTGAGGCACATACAACCACGAGTCTTAGAAGAAATACGTACATTGGACAAGAATAACAACATTTCTTGTGTTAAGGAACAGTGGAACATGCTCAAAAATATCAGAATTTGATTTTATAAATGTATCTTTTCATAAAACAAGCTTAATTCTCAAAAGAGTAACATTAGCACTCATTAGGGGACTGAGTGCTTTAGGGTACTGTTAATGATATTCATAGCCTTTTGCCTGTGGGCGATCAGTTTAAATTCAGTTCGACTCAGTGGAGATTAAAAATTGGCCTATTTAATGGCCTTTTAGTCATCTCTAATGAGATGAGTTTGGTGGATCTCTGCCCCATAATATAAACCCTATGCACTGGCTTCCCCTAACTGGCAAGGTCCAGAAAAAAACCCCAAATGTAATGGATTCTTGGGAAAATTAATCTCTGGCATTGTGGAAAAGATTAAAAAAAAAAATCCACAGAAAAAGACCCAAAAAACTCAATTAAAAGTAAAAGCTTTGATTCCTGCAAATTACATGAGCACTAACAAACACATTCTTTTTAAATGGATAATTTATAGTGATGATACATGAAGTTTATAAATTAGAAAATCAGTTGAGCATGTGACATACGCTGACACACAGCTCTACAGATTTTAACATGACAAAGTCTCCCAAAGGAGGTATCTATACCTGTGCATGAGATCACACCAGCACATTAAATGTTTAAATGTCCATGGGGTTCTATCAGGAAAAAACCCAAGATGAGAACAGATAAAATGGAGTTATATAATCTGGAGTTACAAGAAAAGATGCTCAAAATGATGATTATCTAGCCTGCCTCTGTTACAGTAGTCAAATGCTTCTAATATTTTCTTACAGATGTTTAGCTTAGTCTTGAAAAATTAATAAAGTCTGAAGAATTCTATAGAGAATATAGGCCAGTTTTATTTATCCATATGACAGCAGAACTTTTCCTAATGTCTAACCTAGATTTCTTGCAGTGCAGTTTAAATCTCTGCCCTCTCTGCAGTGGATTTAGACAAAAGAAAATCTCAAGCACTCCTGTTTTCATCTAAAAGCCATGCCTTTTAAAAATTTTAATTTTTTTTTTGTGTTTCCTTGTACTGCCTTCTGTTGTACTTTTTGGAAGGAAATTTTTCCTGAAGTGCCCAAATCCAAACAGACTATTACAGCTGAGGCTTCACAAGTATTAAATATGAGACTTCTTTGTATGTCCTAGATATGACAGTTCTGTTTACACATCTCTCTGTACTGCAGCTTTTGTTCACCACAGTGTGACATCGTCAATGCATGTTCCATTTGTGATCTACTCTGATCCCCAGCCCCTTTCCCGGAGACCTGGTGTTTATTCAATGTTCCCAGTCTTGTAACTGTGCACTTGTTATTTTCTGAAGTTAAATGCTGAAGTTGGCACTCGTATTCAATCTCATCCTATTTCTGCAACTAGTTTGTCAAGGATATTTTAAATGCTTTCCTTGTCCTGCACTGTGCTCCCAGTTCTGCCAGTTTGGCATTGCTGGCAAATCCAGTCAATGTAAACTGCAGTTTTGGCACTCACATTATACTTGCCACCAAACTCAGGACATACTTTCCTCACAGAAT
>VZTY01022172.1:251-14958 GCA_013400935.1 Turnix velox | reverse complement strand
AACCTCTTCCAGTGTCCCTACAGCCTCACAGCAAAGAATTTCTTTCTTCTCTCCAGCCTAAATCTCCCCTCTTCCAATTCACATCTATTATTTCTAGTCCTTCCAACACATCTCCTATTAAAAGGTCCCACCCCTGCCTTTCTGTACACCCCTTTCTTCAGGTATTGAGAAGCTCCTCTGAGGTCCCCCCTGAGCCTTCTCTTCTCCAGGCTCAACAATCCCAACTCCTTCAGCCTGTCCTCAGAAAGGAGCTGCTCCAGCCTTCTCAGCATCTTCATCACCCTCCTCTGGACCTGCTCCAACAGCTCAATGTCCTTCTTCTGTTGAGGCCTCCAGAACTGGACACAGTAACTCCAGGTGGGGTCTCACCAGAGCCCAGTAGAGAGGCAAAATCCCCTCCCTTGCCCTGCTGGTCACACTTCTCTTGATGCAGCCCATCATGGGGGAGAGCATTAAAAGCTGAAAATGTGAAATTATGAGAGCCAGGGCAGCTGCAGGGAGGAGGATTTTCAGAATGAGTCCTGTGGAGGCCAGGAATGAGGTTCTACTTCTGGAGGTGGGAGTAGGACTCAAACCCTGGCTATCTCCTGCAGGCACTCACTTCAACCACAGAAGAAGACAGATGGCTTCAGGAAACAGCCACACGTGTGCAGAAAGCTCCCCGTGGATCCCATCACTGTTGCTCCAGAAATACTAATTTTTGTCAGTGTGACTGGAACAGCCTCCAGGGCAGTGGGATGTCAGTGTCACCTCCACGCTCACCCTGCTGGGTTGAGATGTGACAAAGAGGCTGCACATTTAGAAAAGCTGTCTTACCTTTTTAATGTGTGTTTTAATTTTTACATTATTTTTTAACAGAATCTGTAATTTCATTTAAATTATAGCTTTAATGCCTGTCAAAATTGCTTTAAAGGCTAGAAAGATGAAGCCACGAGCATTGATACCTGCATCCTGGGGTTGATTTAGAGTAAATAGACGAATTTCTTTTTGTTTTCAGCTGTTATAACTGTTGAAATTGCTCTAAAGGCTAGAAAGATGAAGCCACGAGCATTGATACCTGCATCCTGGGGTTGATTTAGAGTAAACAGAGGAATTTCTTTTTGTTTTCAGATGTTATTCTCTCAGGATGCCTGTTTACATTTTGCAAAATGAAGCAGAGCTGTGCTTAAATAGATGAATAAAACTCTAAAATTTAAAAATGGAGTCCATTTTCATAGAATCCTAGGCTGGTTTGGATTGGGGGAGACCACAAAGATCATCTGATTCTACCTCCTGCCCTGGACAAGGACATTTCCACCAGCCCAGGTTGATCCAAGCCCTGTCCAAGCCCCTCCAGGGCTGGGGCAGCCACAGATTCTCTGGGCAACCTGGGCTAGATCCCCCCCCCCACATCACAGCAAAGAATTTATTCACAGTAAAGAATTTTTTCTCTAAGCTCCTTTTCAAACAGCACCGAGAGCTTTCCATGAGTTAAAGGAGGAGGCAATGTTCCCCCAGCTCATTTCTCAGGCTGCTCAGGTGCTGCTGACTCAACCAAACTCAAGGATGTTCTTTGTGTGTGGAGGCTGCCGTGGCTCAGACCTTGAGATGTCATCATTTTGCTGCCTGGGCAGTGAGAATAAAAACAAACCCAGCTTTCTACTTTGCTGCAGCTCAGAAGTACAAGGTTGATATCCCTTAGCATCATGCTGATGGTCAAAGGGCTGGAGCAACTGCCCTATGAGGACAGGCTGAAGGAGTTGGGGTTGTTGAGCCTGGAGAAGAGAAGGCTCAGGGGGGACCTCAGAGTAACTTCTCAGTACCTGAGGGGGTCCTACAGAAAGGCAGGGGAAGGAATTTTTAATATGATATGGGATGGGAGGACTAGAAACAATGGATGTAAATTGGAAGGGGGTAGATTTAGACTTGACATAAGAAAGAAATTCTTTACAGTGAGGGTGGTGAAGCACTGGAAGAGGTTGCCCAGAGAGGTTGTGGATGCCCCCTCAATCCCTGGAGGTGTTCAAGGCCAGGCTGGACAGGGCACTGAGNGTTTTTAAATCCAAAGCCAAAATGCCAATTTGCAGAAGTGCCTTCTCTTTCACAATATTCTCTTTGCTTCAGGTACTTTTTCTCTCTAGGTTATCTCAGAGCTCTAAGAGTCTGTGTTTCCTAAAACACTGAAATCTAAATTCAGGGTGAGAGAGCTGGGGCTGTTGAGGCTGGAGAAGAGAAGGACAAGAGGAGAACTCACAGTGACCTCCCAGTGCCTGAAGAGACTCCAGGATGAAGGAAGACTCTTTGATGGGTCTGTAGGGTTAGGATAAGGGACAATGGTTTGACACTAGAGCAGGGCAGGGTGAGATGGGACATGAGGGAGAAGTTCTTGTCCATGATGGTGGTGAGACACTGGAAGAGGTTGCCCAGAGAGGTGGTGGAGGCCACATCAATGCCAGGAGACATCCACGGTTGGGCTTGCTGAGGCTCTGAGCAACCTCATCTAGTGCAGGATGTCCCTGTCACTGCAGGGAGTGGCACTTGATGGTCTTGGAGGGGTTCCTCCACCCCAACACATTCTATGATTCCATGAAACTAACCAGTTAATGAACAGGTTGAGCCTCCACCGTCTGTTCTTTCATCTGCAACAGGACATGCTTTGAAACACACAACAACCAGCAGACAAAATTCCTTTCAATGTTTTGACAGTTTCATTTTTTATTAAGTTTAGGAAACATTTGCAGGCGAAAGGCTCAGCGCAGCCGTTTTTCTCAGAGATAATATCCCCTTCCCAGCAAAAGAGCTCGTGAAAAATAAATCCCTTTACACTTCTACACAAGCTGAAATCAAAATAAACAGAAGTAAAAAAAAAAAAAACCAACAAAAAAACCCACCAGGATTGTAGAGAGAAAATAAACAAAATCTGAAGTTATTTTATATGAGTAGTGAATATCCCAAACACTTTAGATCTTTCTTTTCCCCCCCTCAGCATTGCAGAGTGATGTTAACATAATTTAGTTGTTAGAAAGCAGAAATCCTACTAAATTAATTGAAGTAAATAATGCTTAAATAATTAATAATTTCTTGGGGAAATTCTTCATGCCACAATGATGAGCTGCTTTATTTAAGGTGTGTCTGCAGCAGAGACACCAAGAGCCATCTTTGGGTACATTTTCCCCTATTTAATGTCTTTCACAAGAGGGCTGATTTCTCCCTTGCTACACTTCTGCAACAGAGAAAGAATCTATGAGGCTTTTTTTTTTTCTTCTGTTGATTTGGAACACAAGCACAAAGCGAGTTTTAATCAGAAATCAAAAAAATCAACGAGGCAGTAAAAATTAAACTAAAAATAAAGATTTTTCCCACTGACAGGAGATATTGGTGCAAAAGTAAAATCCTTTTTTTCTTCCAGTGAGTTTAGAATGACTTTGTATTTTCTAGATGAAGACCTCAGGAACAGGTGAAGGTGACAGCAGAAACCAGAAGTTTTTATGAAAGGTTTTATGAACTTTCCCAAAAGGCCAAATTTAGGCAGTGGAGTGACTTACACACATTTTCCAACTCTTGCAACAGCTCAATCTCTAAAATACCAAAGGAAAAGAGACCTCTCCAGTGGGTGCAAATAGAGATCACGTCCACAGGACATCTCCACAGGAGGAGAAAAGGAACCAGAGCTAGAAGGAGCAGAGAAAGCCCTTCCACAACCAAACTCAGGGCAAAAGGGGCCAAAACCCAGCACAAAAGTCAGAGAAAACCTGCCCCTTTCTGGGAAAAAGATTTGCCAGAGATAGGCTGATGGCTGGGCTCAGTGATCTGAAATGTCCCTTCCAACTGAGATGAATATTATTATAACATTGTAAATCACCTTCTACAACAGGGATCCAACTGAGAGAGGTAAGATTATCCACGAGATAACACAAATGAGAAGGAAAAATTAATAGCTGTCTACTAATTAACAGGGAAATTAAGCAAATAAGCATCTGGAATGCTCCTTGACTTCTTCATTTCTCACAGTGTCAGGCCAGGAGACAGAGAGAGTGATTGTCAAATACTTAGAGAAGTTGTATGGGGACAATGGGGACAATGTGAGGAAGGCCACAGCAGGGAGGGCTCATTGCACTGGAGAAATCATGGACCAGCCCCATAAAAACTCATGGGAGGACAAGAAGTTTCTTGTGGCTGAAGATAAGGAAACAGCGAGCTCACTTTTGGAGAGTGGAGGAGGCTAAAGCAGCCTATCCAGCCCAACACCACACACAGATGGACTCCATGAACTCCAGGAGGGTGAGGCCATAACAAAAGCCAACAAGGAGCCAAGGAGAGGCCATTCCAACCCATCCAATTCTCCTTGGTCACACCAGAGAGCTGGTGGGGAAGGGCGGAGATGGAGATGGTGCTGTCTGGCTTGAGCCAGCCAACCTGGCCAAAGCCAACCTCATGAAGTTCAACAAGGCCAAGTGCAAGGTCCTGCACCTGGGTGGAAGCAATCCCAAGCACAGATTCAGGCTGGGTGGAGAGTGGCTTGAGTGCAGCTCTGAAGAGAAAGACTTGGGGGTGTCAGTGGATGACAAACTCACCATGAGCCAGCAGTNATTCTTTACAGTGAGGGTGGTGAGACACTAGAAGAGGTTGCCCAGAGAGGTTGTGGATGTCCCCTCTCTGGAGGTGTTCAAGACCAGGCTGGACAAGGCACTGAGCAGCCTGAGCTAGTGGGAGGTGTCCCTGCCTTTGGCAGGGGGGTTGGAACTCGATGATCTTTAAGGTCCCTTCCAACCCAAACTATTCTATGATTCTACGACTCACCAAGAGGAAACCCAGTGGGAACTTGTCCCAAGACTAGGACACATGGATTATTACAGATCACGGGATGTGAAGTGGAAGAACTTCAGTGAGTGTTTGTCAGATGGGGAGTGTTCAGCATGGCTGGAGTTTGGAGGATTGGACAAGATGATCTCTTGAGGTCATTTCCAATCCCTGACATTCTGTGTATGAAAACTCATGCATGTCAATACATGCAAACATATAAAGAACGTGTGTGTGTGTGTACACGTTCCTGTGAGGACAACACACTTCCATATCTCCCATCAGCATCTTGTCCACTGGACTCTATGATCTTTAAAAGGTCCCTTTCAACCCAAACTACTCTATGACTCTGTGATTTCATCATGTAAGTGTGTTTGCATAGGAAGCACCTATCAAATCTAACATCTGAGTTAGAATTACTTTGAATTTGAGCTAACTTTTGCAGAAGTGATCTAAATTTAATATTTTTTTTTAAATAATAAACACAGCAAAGTGCCAAGTACTTAATAAAATTGAAAAAAAGCATATATACAAAAATAGGGAATAACTGTCTTGCAACAGCAGAGCAGGAAATAGTCTGGGAATTGTCAAATCTCTAAATACAAGGCAAAAGGGAGAGTTGGTCAGGGCCAAGGTGGGTACCAGACCCAGCATCTCCAGGGGCTTCTCCACTGAAACCCCCCCTTTGGCTGAAATCTCCCCCAGAGAGTGGGCTGCCATGGGACAAAGTGAGATAGGAAAGAAAAAGAAAAATAGACACAAGTAAAAAGAAATGCCTAGGGGTATCAAACCCAGCTTGTGAAGAATTTGGAAGCAGAGAAGAAATCTTTGAACTCAGACTGAAACACTCCAAACCGACCAACACAGCCTGCTGCAACTACCATCTTCAGACAGCAAATCCTCAAGCAAAACCCTGATGGGAAGAGGGGGGAGAGGGGAGGAGGTGGCTCCAAAGGAGAGTTTTTTGACAGTAACACAAAAGTCTCAGCAATAAATCTCCCAGAGGCTGAGTCCAGCCACCCGGAGTGGGAAAGAACAGAACAGTTCTTGCCTCCAGGCATTTAAGGGAAGTGGAGCCTTTAATTGCCACTGAGTGCCAGAGAAAGTTTCCTCCTTCTGCTGGGATCACAGAATCACAGAATGACCCGGGTTGGAAGGGACCCCAAGGATCATGTAACTCCAACCCCCCTGTCTAGCAGGGCCACCTAACAAACACATCTCACCAGGACTTGTTGAGGTGCTGGCTCCTCATCTCTCATTCTCCCACAACAGAGAGTGTTCCAGAGAGGTCCATATACAGGTATCATGAGAAGGAGAAAATATTGCAGCATTAAGTCCAGAACAAGTGTAACAGGTCCCTCTCTGGGTTGGATTTTTAATGTAGATTTGTAGAAGCATTCAGTTTCCCTCCAAGAGAGGGACCTTCCAGACCCTGGTACATCCCATCTGCCAGCTGCCTGAGCAGCCAACCAACAAGCAACATGAAACTTCTTTGAAAATTCTTCATAAAACCTGAATCACATCAGCAACCTCACTGCTTTCTCAGCTCTGCACACACCATCGAGCCAAGGGCAAGCACCAGACACTTGACCTCTTGGCTGGAATCACTTCTGAGGCTTGACCTATAGAACACTCTCATAAAATTAGCATTTTTGTAATGTTGTGTAGTGACTGCATCAGGCACACTCATATCTGACAGCAGAGACACCAGCTTTGCTGCTTTCCCTCCCTTACATGGGCAAGGGAAGGTTGTTTGTTTTGGTCAGAATTTCTTCCCCTCACCATGCTGTAAAACCAAATCTTTTTTCAAGTTAAATCATCCCCAGATTTTAACTCTGGAAATGGAAACATTAGAATGAAAGCTGAGAGTGGCTCTTTGTGGGCAGACAGCTGCTCTGCTCAGGTAAATAAGGCATTGTCTGCATTTATACCAGAAAACCAGTTATTCTGCTTTCCCCCTGAAAAAGGAGAGGACAAATGATTCACTCAATTATTTTCTGAATAAATAAACCCTTTAGGCTATCACTGAAAATAAGAAAAGCTCTGGTTTCTGCCCATTCTTTGGCAAACCCGGGTGTTTCGCTGTTAACAAGGGATGTGTAAGAAAATAGAAAAAGAAAAATCACAGCAATAGACAACAAACATTTATTCATCTTTGGCTTTGGAAACTTTCCTAGTTTGTAGATGGGAAATAAATACCAAGTTAAGGTCATGTCATGTCTCACAGGGACCAAAAGGCAGCAGCCATCACACACCTGCTGTGGCATCACCATCAGCAATCAACAGATGTAAATTTAACTTTAATAATGAGTGTGTTACAAAAAAAAAAAGTCAAATTGTAACATTTCAGCAGAATGACCGGGGGGGAATAAGGAAGTGTCACCAACCCCTCTCCACAGAATTTACTCTTGATGAAGGAATTCAGGCGTTTAGACAACAAACCAATTCTTGCTGTTTTCACACAGATAAAAAGCTGCCTGATACACAGTGGGACTAAGCAAGACAAAACCAACCCCTTAAATGCCCCATGGTAAAAAGAAAAAGCAATGTAATTTCTCAGAGAGAGGGTGAGGGAGGGTGTATCCAGCCGACTGCAGGCACCGCGTGTGGCTGCCAGAGACAAAAGCTTGATGAGCTCCCTCAGAGGAGCTCCCTTTGGTAGGTTTGAATTAGCAACACCACAGCATAGCACAAGCACTCCATGTTTAGCACTGGTAATTAACTCTGGAGCTGTTAATTTCCCTGCTGAGCCAGACCTGGCAGGTTCAGCTCCAGACATCCCCAGAGGTGGAGAAGTGGCTGGAAAATGAGGGTGGTTCCACTCTTCCATACAAGGTCCACCTCTTGCCTTTTCTCTTGGAGCAGCTCCACTGTCCTACACTACAATCCTTTTCCTATTTTTGGGGCCCCAAAACCCAAGCATGCACAGGGTGAAGCTGAACACAGCCATACTAAGCTCACAGAGGGCTCAGGACCTGGGCTGAGGTGTCTCCAACTCATTACAGAGCCACCCCTTTGGAGACTGCACCAGCCCATTCCTTCAGTCCCAAAAATGCTCCTAGGGCAGAGGTGGACAGCTGACTCACCAGAAATGGTGGTAAATTACCACTAGAGCAATAGGGATGGAAAAGATTCCTACAAAATCTTCTTTGTCACCAATGTGCAGCAACCCTCAAAGAGGAGGGGACATCCTGTTTGCCAAAAACCAGCAATATTAGAGCAAACTGCTATTTTAAAGGGCTGTCTGGCAGTCCTGGTGCTTTCTTTCCAAAAGTGAACCTTGGATTGTGCAGCTAAACCTCCACAAAGAATCTTAAAGCTCATTGTCCAGAGACCACCTGCCCTCAGGCACTGGGGATCAGACACTGCTCTGGGGTTTTTATAATTTATAATAATTCTAAGTATCAACCACAATAGCTTAAATTTTTTTTTTTTTTAAATAATCAATCACCAAATGCCCACCAAGACCCAAAACGGAGCAAATCCCCACCTTCTCCAGCAGGTGCTGCACTGAACAGACCCCACACATCACTACAAGAATGGCATTTTAAGGGGCAATTTAGCAGTAAGAGGAAGCCAGGATCCATTGCTTTTGGCAAATGCAGAAGTAAAGGGAGTCTCTGGGTTTGCTCCAGAGGAGGGAGCATTCTGTGCTTTTCACTCAAAAAGACAAGGACACTGAATTTTGGTGAGATCCCAGCAGAGACTTAAACTGAAATACTCAGATGATGGAGGATGCTCCATGTGCAACCAAACCCATGAGAAGTTTTAAGCATTGAACAGCAAGTTCAGGTGAGTGGGAAGATGAAAAAAATGAGACAAATTTTCCTGCAATTGTAAATACTAAGAATTTCTTCCTAAAAACTCCACGTGCTGAGACCTGGAGTAACTGTTCACAACAGGACAGAGGAAGGACTGGAGACAGGAGAAATAAAACCTGCCCATTGGCACGTCAGGAGATGGGTAGCATTTTTGGTGTGTTTTCCTTTGCCTTTTTATCAAAAATACTACAAACACACATTCTTGAAGTTTAGAAGATAAAGGAGAAGCAGAGTCAAGATGACAGGAGGAAAAGAAAACCAGGCTGGTTTTGAGCATAAGGGATTTTGAGCCAAGTCTGGAAAAAGTAGAACTCAGTAGCTTCATCAAATAGAAATAAAAGTAGAACTCAGTAGCTTCATCAAAATAGAAATGGCCTAAAAGGAAAAGTTGGTAAAAAGCTATTCTGAAAACAGCACTGAGGTGTTGGCTTTACAAACAGCAGAGTCATACAGTTGGCAGGATGTTGAGAGAAATAGGGGCAAATCCACATCAGGGTTCTTGGGTGGTCACTGAGGGGTAAAGTTTGGTATTTAAACATGGATGTCACATTTCATTATAAAACTGCACACTTGTAAGTACTTCAAGTTTGAAAAAAAAATCCCAAAACCCAAAAAACTTAGTGCAGAAGTATCTGACTTCTAGTTGCAGGCACTGATACTAATTAAAAAAAAAGAAAAAAGAAGAAAATGTGATGTATGCCTGGAGACATCCAAGGCCAGGCTTGCTGAGGCTCTGAGCAACCTCATGGAGTGCAGGGTGTCCCTGTCACTACAGGGGGTGGCACTGGATGGTCTCTGGAGGGCCCTTCCAACCCCAAACATGCTATGAGTATATGGCAAAGCAATGTGAAGGGCAGACAGCCCCCAGAGGGAGGGAAGGGAGGGTTCAGTGCAGCAGCCTGGGAATAACCCCAGCCTCAGGAGGAGGAGGAGGGAGAACTTCATCCCACCATCAGAACAGAGATGGGACTTGCCCCAGCCAAGCCATCAAGCACAGCACCTCCTGAGAGAAGCACCTGCACAGACCCCAAAATCACCCTAAACCCTGACCAAGGGCTTGGCAGACATTGGGCTTCAGCACTCGCTGCCTGGGGGCTTGAGAGAGTAAATATCAGTGAGGTCACAATATTGCTCTTAATTTACTTCTTGGGATTTGCAGACACTGGAAATAACAGTCATGCTTACTCCCAATGGCAAGCATCCACATTTAACATTAGATGTGGGATACAAGTGGCCTGCTGTTGTCTGCTTTTATTAAAATTTTGTTT
This sequence comes from Turnix velox, assembly GCA_013400935.1. Classification (NCBI taxonomy): domain Eukaryota; kingdom Metazoa; phylum Chordata; class Aves; order Charadriiformes; family Turnicidae; genus Turnix; species Turnix velox. The sequence continues at coordinate 5,090 of VZTY01022172.1, read as the reverse complement.
GTCCGTAATAAAGATTTCTCCAAGAGAACAGACAATTTTCTTTGGCCTTATGTTCAATCTATGTTTCCACTTTTGCCCTGTACTTAATTCTTGGGTCTTAACATTGTAGTAACCCTGCAGTGACAAAACAAACTTGGGTTAAGAACTGGGGTTTCTGGCTAAGAAATGGGGAAAAAGTGTCATACAGCTCACAAAGCTTTCTAAAACTGTCCCAAGATCTTCTCTGGACAAGCAAGATAGGTTCAAAGGGAAAACAGAATTCTTTGAGAGCAAAGAGGCATAAAGCTTTTAACTTTGTAGAGCCTTCCAACATCTTTAGAATTAAACAGTAGCTTTCCATGTGGTAAATCCAAGACCTACACTATCACTTAGCTGTAGTCCCTGTGACAAAACACAGAATTTTTTAGTGTTCCTTCAAAGTGAGCTGAAATTTTCATGTATCAAACTGTTGTGTTGATGCATTTCTGTTGGTACAAGAGTTTGACCCTAGTGAGCCATCACTACTTACAACTCTCAACAGCACTTCTGACTCAGCAGGTGAAGAACCACCACCACAGAAATGCATTTTTTAAAGCATGTCCTTCTGTAAAGTGACATTCTCATGTACTGATGCTACCTGGTTCTCTCCTGTTCCTCCATCTGTCCATTCCTATGCAAGAGAATTCTGGAAGAAGAAAAACTGAAGCTAAAAATACCTCAAAACTTGGCAAACCCTACAGCCCAAGGAAGAGGACAAGGGCTGCCTGAGAACAGGCTTGTCTATAATACACTCTCTGTCTCCTCATCAACTTCTTTAAAATCAGAAACAACCCCAGTGTTGTGTTTGGACTTTCCTGAAGTTGCTGGAAGACTTGGATTTATCACTATCTGTCTAAAGGAACTTCCACAATCAAAGTGCAGTGTTTGAACATTCATTACAAGTTTTGTTCATATTCCAGCAAGAATTAGAAGGGTTTAAAATTATTTATAGTAAACAATCCTCCAAAAATAGATTAATTTAAACAATAAGAATCAAAACATAGTCCTGAACTAACGCGGGCCAGTCAGGTCTGTGTAGCATCACAAGTAAAAAGCCACAGAGAAGTATCTTGCAACAAACCACCTCACTGAAGGGAGGGAGAAGTGTGCATTGAGGGAGGGAGAAAGAAAGAGAAGCTGACTCTTTGTCAAAGGCACCTTTCCTTCTAAAATCTGTCAGTGATTAAAGCAGGCAGTGAGCACAAAACACTTAAGAATCCTGAACTAAAATGACTGATCTCTTGTCATATTTCATGTGCTTTCCCATTTCTGCAAGAGGCTTCTTTCCCCACCTCGCTGTATCCACAGGTGCTGGCAATAGGCTCCATGAAAATTAATTTTAAAAGCAGCAATTGCCAGTGACTTAGCAAAAAAGTGAGCAGGAACTCCTTTGAACCTCACATGATACACACTGAAGTCAGGACTGTAAGAGATTTTGCTCTAAAAGTCACTTTTGGGCACACCAGGAGCTGCAGGAAGGGCTGCTCACAACCACAGCAAAGCACCCCTCTGTCCTCACCATCACTTCTCATTTCAAAGGCATTTATTGCTGTATTTTAGTTTCCAATGAGCCTCCCAGACTCATGTAAGGATTACATGGCTCCAAAGACAGACCATCTCCCGTCAGACCTGAAGGTTCTGTAGAGGAACTGAGCAGCAACAAGCCAGAGGCAATGGCCAATCCTCACTCCAGCCACAGCCCAACTTCTGTTATTCCACTGTGACCAGTGTGATGGCTGTAGAACCCTAACCCTAACCCTACACTGCCTCTGCTGTGTTGCACAACCACAGCTCACTTTTTCCAACAAGCTTTCAGAATAAATCTGTGCACCAAAAGAATCTCTCCTGCTTCACCTTATCTTGAAGCCTGCCCCCACCCCGGATCCAAATTTCATTCCTTAGATTCCACCTCCTGTGCAGTGAGCTGCCCAGGACACCTTTAAGAATCAAACTGTACTATACTCTTCTATTTTCATGAATAAAATACATAACAATAACTTAAAAGCTGTTCCTATTACCCCTATGAGCAGCAACACGTCTTGAGCTAACAGCAGTTTGTCCTATTTTGTCATCCTATGAACCCAAAAGAGACTTATTAGGAATGTTTCAAGACCTGAATCCACCAAGTCAGACATTGTCTTGAGGCAAATTCACACAGTTAAGCCTTTGACCCCCCCCCATTTAGCTGTGAAAAGCTGGTGACAACACAGAGCTGGCAGCAATGGAACCATGCCAGATGCTCCCCAGCATCCCCAACAGTCATGGCAGGTACTGGCTGGTCTGCACAGATATCTTCCTATTATCAGCAAATGCAATTTAATAAACTAATAAATAACTTATACAAGGCATTCAACACAGTAAGACAGTTTATCCCCATCTTAAAACTCTTGGGTTTTGTTTTGTTTTTTTTTTTTCTGCATTCGTTAATAGTTTGTTTCCCCATATGGTAGGTTTTGCTACATGTTAAATATTCAGTTAAGCTTTTCCCATTTATAAATGCGTAATTGTATGCCAAAGCTGTACACAAATCCAAGAGAAAAAGAATATTAACACAAAACCAGCTAGTATTAGTTAAAAAAACCCACTGACCTCTGCAAAGTGTAGTATTAACTTTTTAAAAAAGCTACCGTGTATAAATTCTCGCTCCTATGTTGCAAAACAGTGATTCTCTCTGTTTTGAAATGGTTTTGTACTTGGAATCTATCCCCCTAGTTCAGCAAAACCTGCGGAGTCAATGCTTTGCTCCTTCTGTAGCTGTTTTATTATCCTATTTCTGAAGCCAAGAGAATTAAGTTGTTACTACATGGCCGTGGTGACACAGACTGGAGTGGCCAAGATCATCCTCTGGCAGAGCAGACATTTCAAGGTCAACAGTAAGAGTTGATCTTTCCTTCCCAAAGAGCACTAAATTCTTTATTACAGCCCAGTGCCTTGAGTGAGGCACCAAAAACAATAGCCCTTTCAGCTGAACTTTCAGAGAAAAAAACTTAATTTTCATTCTGAAAGGGACCTTGAAATCATTGGACACGTGTGTGTCCCTCTCCCACAAACCCTGCAAGATACATTCAGTGATTTAAAATAAAGATTCCATATTTTATATCTTCATATATATTATATATCTGATATATAATATATATTTATATGTACATCACATAGATACATACACTCAGTCAGCAGGATTAAACTGTTTTTGTTCTGAAATGTCTGATTGGCAACACTTATCATTTCCTATTACTTTGTGAATCAGTTGGAATTTACCTAAATAGCCAAAAAGAAGAAATTTAAAAGATCCAAATGGAATCTGCGGATCAATATTAGCACCGATACAGATGGCCATTGCTTCAAAATGACTGCAGGGACTAAAACAATGCATTATTTTTATAACCCTCCTATCTCAGCAGCACAAGCATTCCTGCAAAATATTTAGGCAGCAATACCTGTCGGGTTGTACATCTACTCCCATTAAATTTAAGCTTTATACAACTTTCCTTTACTGTAATATACAGCATCTCTTTTGTCCTGTTGGATTATTTAATTTTTTCATGGAGAAAAGTGATGGGTAGCTATCCAACAGAATTAATTTTTGTTTTTAAATCCCCTCTTCTCCTTCCATTTGTATGGCTCAGTTTCAAGCTTTAATCGAGAGGCAGCCACCGTCACCCCACCCATTGCCCTCCTGCACAGCTCAGTCGCTGACTCCTGATGCTTAAAACACAATTTTTGAGGTTCTCACCATTGATGGGAACCCAGACACTAAGAGGTTGTGTCTCTCTAGCCAAACACCTCCTGCCAACACCATAACCTCAGTCAGTCCCAACACCCTGATGCCAACACCAGTTACCTACCATTTGGGTAACAAAAACAACAAACCCAGTTGCGTTTTTTTTTGTTTTTAAACATTATAAAGAATATTCACCCTGAGAACACAGAGGAAGTGTTTTAAAAAAAATTCTGATATGTTTTTCTCTTCCTATGTCGTTTCCTTCTCGCCTCTTCATCTCCTCCTGGGTACCTGGGTTTGTGTCTGGTGTCTGACCTCTCGCGGGCTTCAGCAGGCAGTGCCCTCACGCCACAGTCAGGTACTGGTGGTAGAAGAGCCCGAAAAGGCTGGTAGAGAAGAGGCAAGCAGCAATCCACCAGGTGAGGAAAGACAGCAGTCCCCGGAAGAGGAGTGGAGTGAAAATATTCTTCAGGCTGCCCAGAGCCATGGTGATTTGTACCACAGTCACTTTGACCTTGCCATCTGCGGGAGGGGACTCTGCGCTGCTCAGGCTGCTGCTGCTGCTGCTCTCCAATGGAGTGTCTGCCTCCACCTCCCCACAGATGCCCCACGAATAATTACCTGTACAAAGGAAATGAGTGACAGTGATCTCTAGAAGCAGAACCAAGTGTAGATACTTATCACATAGTCATAAATTCTTTGGGTTGGAAGGGACCTTAAAGAACATCTAGTTCTGACCCTCCACCTCCCACCACACCAGGTTGCTCAATGCTTCATCCAGCCTGGCCTTAAAACACCTCAAGGTATTGAGGTATCAAGTGTAGATACTTATCATATAGTTATAGAATGGTTTGGGTTGGAAGGGACCTTAAAGACAATCTGTTTCTGATCCTCCACTTCCCACCAGACCAGGTTGCTCAGTGCCTCATCCAGCCTGGTCTTAAAACACCTCCAGGTATTAAGGTATCAAGTGTAGATACTTCTCACATAGTTATAGAATGGTTTGGTTTGGAAGGGACCTAAAAGAACATCTATTTCAAACCCTCCACCTCCCACCAGACCAGGTTGCTCAGTGCCTCATTCAGCCTGGCCTTAAAACA